>CM033724.1:8254169-8746245 GCA_019671005.1 Hibiscus mutabilis
GTCGCAAGTTATAGTATAAAAGATATCGTCTCCACAGGGATTGGTGCCACTTCAAGAATCTAATCTCTTGCACTGTAAAAAGTAAAAGAAAAACACAAGTAGAAGATTATAGGAATTTAAACTAATAACTAAACTAGAAAGCAATAAAGTAAAAGAATAGATGAGATCAAATGAGAGAGATAGGCCAGGTTATCATGAGTTGAGGTGTGATAGCCGATTGGATCGTCTTGGTAAAAGAGTGCAAGGGCAACTTGCACAACGGGGTTGCCTTGGCAACTAATCGATGGTTGTCTGGGCGACTAGTTGGGCATCTGGGCAGCAACCTTCAAGGTTCGACAGAGCGTTCTTCAATGGTTTCTTCTTATCCCTAAGTCGAAACTCTAGCCACTTGTGCATGCCTTGATAATACATCTCTGCATGAATCAAGGGTGAACAACAACCAATCTTGCGCTCCTCTTAGCCGTTGAAATCCTTAACTTATTCCTAAGCCAGATTAATTTTCACCATCAATAGATTGAATAAATATCATATTCATTCGTTTCTTGAATCTAACTCTCCCGATATTAGATAAATATATGAAGTTACGAGATCCTCTCCCAATTCACTCGCAAACAAGAATAAGAACCAAGAATGAATAAACCTTGAATAGAAAAGTGCAAACTATTATTACCTAAACAAAATCCAATAGTTTCTCACAACCACAAGACACAATAACCTTAGCCAAATAGATTTAGTTCATGGCTAGGTTCAAAAGAAACACAAGATGAAGAATCCCTAGCATGAACCTAATTGAACAAGAAAGAAAAAGATGAAGTATGGATGAAGCTTGTCGAAATCTCCTTGCCCTTGATGCTTGTCGAAAATTCTCTCATCTCTCCCCTTGGAGTTGTCGAAATTCCTCTCTAATTTATAGGGCTAGGTCAAAGTCCTTCTTTGAGGATGAAGTTAAGTTGGAGTTAAATTATCTTTAAAGAATATAATTATTTATTATAATTATATTCATTCTAGAACTTTTCCTATCTTCTTGGAATTTAATTCTTCTTTAACCTCTTCATGGAAATCAAACTCCTTTGGGATTTAGCTTTGCTCTACGTCATCTCGGGCTTGTCTAGTCATCAATTTCGACTACCATATCACCTTATTCTTTTTCGACAATTGCCCTGGCAACTGGCTCGGCGTCACCTTCATGCATTGCCCTGGCAACTAGCTCTAGCCTTGCTTTGGCAAGTGATCCTGCACATACACATAAAACACACCAAAGCAGCATCTTTTCCCACAAAAACAACCAAGTTATGAAATCAAGCTCAACGATGGAAGGAAACATGGATTAATGCATGAATGACTAATTATGTAACTAATATGAGCCTAAGTCTAACAATAATATGAGTAAAAAGGGTAAGAAAAATAGTACTTTTGAACACTTATCAGTAACCAGAGTATGTTTTGAACTAGACTATAAGTAATAAGGGCAATGAGGGTTTTCTGTTGTTATTTGGGAGATGCTTCGTTGAATTCCCTGTTTGAGCAAGTTTATGGTTTGATTTTGGTGATGGTTTGGAGTTTCATATGTTGCTTGAATGGTTTTATAGGGTGTATGCCTTTAGATTTACATATGATGCAAAATGCTATGAGTTGATGATGAATTTGTGATGTTGTATGATGGTTTGATTCTAGTTTATGTTGGTTGTATGTTAGGAGCATGTTAGAATGTTTTGGTATAGCTGAAATTATGTTAAACCAGCTAAAAATGACATTACAGGCCCAAGCGTGCCGATACGCGAGGGACCGTATCGGTACGGCTAGGCGTATTCAGGCACTTGGGATCGATACGTGTATATACGTACCGGTACGGTTAAGCAATTTAAGCTTGGAGTACCGGTACGGGGTAAGGCGTATCGGTACGAGGACTCGTTACTAGAAAGTTGTTTTTTGAGAAAAACCCGTGTACTGGAACAACGAAGGCTCATATCGGTACAGTATTAATATTTTGCAAGCTAACATGGCGAACCGATACGGTACACTGTGTACCGGTACGGTGGCTACTCCGTATCGCTACGGCTGTGATCGTACCGATACCGGTGGCAGTTAATCTATTAATGTCTTGGAAATGAAATTATGTTTTCTTTCATTTTGGTCCCTGAATATTGTGGATGCAATTAGATGAGTATGGATGATCGTTTTGAGCTGATTTTTGACATGTAAGCATGAAATATATTTATTTTAAGGTTGGTAACTTAAAATTGGGAGAAGTCCCTGTATATTGCTAAAATTGCAAGTTAGTCCCTAAATCGTGTTTGTGTCCACTTGGATATCGATTCGATGCCCGATTGAGATGAGCTCTCACCTGTGAACAGTATGTATATGTAGGAAAGTAACAATGCATCTAGACAAGATAAAAGGAAAAATGAAAAAAATGGTCGCGTTTTGGTTTCATCTTCCCGATTTACTTCTGTAAACCTAATGTAGCTTGCTCGGTTCGGTCTTGCGACTACGCCAGGTCGAGGGGGTTACAGTGTTTATGTTCGGTTCGTTTCAATTTTGAATATTATGTTTGTGTTCATTTATTTATTTTTGATGGTGTTTGTGTTCGGTTGTTTAATGTTCACGAACATGTTTGTTTAACATTCGTGAACATATCGTGTAATGTTAGCGAACATGTTCGTTTATATGTTCGCCAAAATGGTGGAATTACACCAATAGTCTTTGAGCTCATTAGGCTTTACAGTTTAAACTCAAAAGTTTACCACGTGTTCAATTTAGTCCATACATTCATCAATATTTAAAATGTAAAATAAAATAAAAGGAAAAGGAAACCAAGTGAATGAGCTTATAAACGAGCCAAAAAAGAGCTTGTTTGTGAACATAAATGCACGAAATACACCTTTATTCGTGTTTGTTCGTTTATTAAACAAACATAAATTTGTTTATACTCGTTTATTTATCTTAATATACGAATGGTTCACTAACAATTAGTCGAACGCTCTGCTCATTTACACCTTTAGGTTGAACTAAAGAAGAATGACCATGCATCCTCAAATTTTTTGGTCCAATAGCAATTTAGGTCCTTATAAATTTAAATATTAGACAAATTAGGCCTTGCCACATGAATTTTGAGTTTAAATACGTAATAATCCCTTGCATTTTTGAAATTCAATATTTTGGCCCCTGCCAATATTCGATCCTAGCTCCACCATTGTATGTTTGTGTTCCTTTATTTATTTTTGAAGGTGTTCTTGTTCGATTCATGGTCGTTTAAAATTTTAACATTGTATTTGTGTTTGTTTATTTATTTTTAAAGGTGTTCGTGTTTGTTTATTTAGCGTTCGCATTTAATGTTCGCAGACATGTTCATGAACATGTTTGTCTAACATTAGCGTATATGTTCATTTATAGCCAAAATGGTGAAATTATACAACTAGTTCTTAAGCTCCTTATGTTTCACAGTTTGAACTCCAAAGTTCACCTTGTGTTCACTTTAGTCCTTATCTTCACCAATATTTAAAATATAAAAAACATAAAAGGAAAATGAGAACCTGGTAAATGAGCTTATAAATGAGTCGATAAACGAATCAAACACACATTTGTTTGTGTTCGTTCGTGTATTAAACGAACTTAAAAATTTGTTCATACTTGTTTATTTAGCTTAAATAAGCGAACGTTATACGAACGGTTTATAAACGATTTGTCAAATGCTCTGATCATTTACACTCATAGATTTTATTTACTAAGGAAAAAAATGAATAGGCATTCTTTAATCAAGATTTGAAACAACTTGTTTATTTTAAATGGATATGTTGTTTTTCATTACAATATTAAAGTTTTTCAATTGTCAAAGTCATTGGCACGTAGGGTCGCTTACTTTTGTTTGTTAGGAAAACGACGGGGACGATGACAACCACTATAAAAATAGGAGGGGAAAAAAACGTCGTGATTAGTACGGTTTGTTATATAAATAAATGTACGGTCTATTTTAGGATGATTTGTACGATCCATCACTATTAAATTATAGAAACTGTCAGAGCACGGTGGGTTCCCGTGATGAAAGGCGTGATACAGGGTTAAGTCGGCTACCCAAGTGGCGGTGGTATTGCCGCTGACATGGTCCGGCCGGCGGCTGTGCTTAAACAAGATGGCTTATATTTTGAGTTGGTTCAATCTGGTTTGAAATTAGATTAAATAGTTATTTATTAAATTTAATTATACAAACATAAAAATACTAAAATCAAAATAAAATTTAAAATTTACAAAATATAAATTAGGAAAATGGATTATTAAACTAAAGGATAAACTATAAAATATACCACTAAACTTTAAGTTTAGTATCGATTATATCATTTAATTAAAAAATATTTTAGCATTGAACTTTAATTAAGACTTCAATTATACCATTAGGTCATTAAAATCGATGACATGAACGAATTCTAACAGTCCGCGTGCAATGACATAGAGAGATTTTAACGATCCAATAATACAATTGAAACCTAAACTAAAAATCTAAAATTAAATGTTAAAGTAGTATTAATTTTTAGTTTAGTGACATAACCGATATGTACCTAAAGTTTGGTGGTATTTGACGTGGTTTACCCTAAACTAAATTGTACCTATTTGATAGAAAAAGAAAAACTAATTTGTACCTGGCTAAATTTATGTCCATATATGAATTAAAAGTGCAATAATTGGTTTGACCATGAATAGGTCCAATCGAAATCACCAGCCACCGGCAAAAAATATAAGAAGCTTCTTTTATTTATTATTATTATTTTTGGCGATTAAAAATATTTTCGAGATTATGAGATCTCACTAGTTGAGATTTTGATTAATACAATTTCATCGAGCGCCACTTCAGGGTAGGAGTTTGACTAAATAAAAGACATTTATGTTATTGTAAAAATAATTTGATTTTATATCTTGTTATAATAATATTAATATTTTATTGTACTCTCAGTTTTTCAAGACTTTGTCATATTAATTCGGGCTGATCCGTGTTGTACACCTATTTTTGGTGAGTGAATTTTTTTGGGAAGATTTTCTGCATACATTAGGTCTCAAATTCAATGTCTATTTAAGAAATATCAAACTGCTTTGGACTAATCTCGTTAGCATATTAGTCATTTTTTAAAAATATGTATTTTAGTTCTTTTATGTAAATTTTGTGTACAAATAAATTTAAAATATTTAACTATTTAATTACACAAAAAATTCGAATTGTTTTTTGAAAATAAATAATTCGAATTGTTAAACATACATATATAAGAGAAGATACCCTCTATCAATATGATATAAATATTAAACTATTTAGTTCTAATCTTTAGTGTTATCGTATATAAATATTCTCATGTTCAAGTCTCATTTATATAAGTAATTTAATTATGTGTTATAATTATTATTACTGATTATAATTATTTAAACTATATTAATTAGAATTATAAATATATTTATAAATGTGAATATTCGATCGAGTCGAGTAAAAAAATTTGAGTTATTCAAATTGATGAGTTATATTTTATAACTCAAACTTTATTTGATTTTTGAGTGGAGAATTGTTTGAGTTTCTGTTTAAATTTAATTATATAGAGAGAGAGTTAGAATTCACTTATATTGTATAAAACTCAATTACTTTTACACATTTTCTGGACCGTTGGATGATGGTAATAAATAGCTAAGATTATTTCCTTATCTTTTTTCCCAAGTGATAATCTTTACATTTTCTACTGTTAATCTCATCATTCCATTTACCTTCATCCAACGGTCTAAAACTTTAAAGTTTTACATAGTATAAGAGGATCCTAACCCATATATATATATATATATACTCTTCGTATTTTTATATGTGATATACATATATTAGACAAAGTTGAGGAACTTAACTCGAACTTGAAAATCGATCCACCAATTACTAAATTTTCGAGTTATTCGATTATTATTTTATAATTCAAACTTTATTTGAATTTTGTTCGAGTCGAGTTTTGAAATTACTATTCGAATTATGTTGAGTTGAGTTTTTCACAACAAAAAAAAAAAAATTTAGAATCGAGTTTTGCTCACCCCTAATCATAACACTTCTAAGAAAATGTACAATTTTTTAAAGCGAATTTTGCTCACCCAGTAAAAAAGCGGATGATGTTTATCATAGGAGACACGAGTTCAAATTACTCTGTCTACAAAATGTATGCGTATTGTCAAAAAATTAAAAATATGTATGAACAAATACTACTTTATAATTACATTTATACTGTTAAAAAATAATATCATATATCTTTAAATAACATACTACTAATTTTATAGCAAGGAAAGATGTAGGAAGTCGCTTGAGTCGGTTGGGTGATTCATACGAAATTATGAACCACTGACGTAAATCCATGTCCGTACAAAATGATGGCACGATCCATCAAATTCAACGATCCAAGTTTATTAAAATGAGATCAAGGGTACACATGGAAGTACATTTGCTAATTGTTTTCAAACCCGTACAAATTTGCTACATCATCTTGGATTTCATAACTTGGTTTAAATAAACATTAACCCCTGTACTATACATTTTGTTAATTATTAGTCCTTAAACTATTTTTTTGTCAAAATAAATATTTAAACTATTATTTATAGTCACTTTAAGTCTGTTAATTATCTAAGTCAAAAAATATTTCGACCAATAAGATGTTGACACGTTACAAAAATTTTATGATCAATAGATGGTTTAGGGATTAAAAGCAAAAAAAAATTATATAGTTTAGGTACTTATTTGCCAAAAAATAATTTAGCAACTTAAAGTGACCATAAATAATAATTTAGGTTGTTGTTTTAACCAAAAAATAGTTTAAGGGCTAAAAGCAAACAAAAGTAGATATTAAGTGCTGATTTTTCCTTTAAGCCTAACTTATTTTTCTCATAGTTTTAGGGCCAAATTTTGGTTTTCGGGCCTCTCCTATGCAAAAATTGAGTTTTAGACCTTGTATCATTAATTTGACATAATTTGACCTCTATTTTCTTAATGTAATTAGGTAGTCTAAATTGTTAAAATCGTTAGCTATTCTCGTTAAAGTGATGATATAATTAAAAAAAAACTGTGAGTTTGATTGACATAGATTTTTATTGGATTAATATTGACATAGATTTTTTATTGGATTAATGTTATTTGTAAATACTCTTAAACATTCAGTTGATATATAATTTTTTTTATATGTTACTCCTTTAATAGGAATAGTTAATAGTGTTAATGATTTGAAATAACTAATAACATTATAAAAAGTAAGAAAATCAAATTATGTCAAAAATATATAAAGGAAGGACCAAAAATATAATTTAACCTATTTTTTACTACTTTCTAATAATTACGTTGAAAGTCGTATTCATTACAGGTAGATTTTGATAGTGTTCGTTTTTTAAACAAATTTCTATAGCAGGTCGTTAGCATTCTCATTTTTTCTTTAAGTTGTATATTCGAAACTCATTATGAATAATTTTTTTCTCCTCTCCTCCTCTTTCCCTAAATAATAATTGGGTAAACTACACATGTAGGCACCAAACTATTGTTTCTTTCCTATTTTGGTCACCAAACTATTTTTTTGCAAAACCGTCACTAACGTTACATATTTTTCCTATTTTGGTCACTGACTGTTAAGTTTTCGTTAATTTTTAACGGGAATGATAACATGCATGGCATAATAACAATTTTAGTCCTAAAACATTTACATTTCATCATCTTGGTCCTCATTTTCTAGTGCTTAACTAATTTTTGTTGAATTTTTTATAATTTGATCCTCTCACTTTCACTTCGCCCGAAAACAATCATCTTTTTCACTTAGAAACTATCTCCATTAATACAGCTAATGACTCCCAAATGTTTTTCAACATTAATACATGATCTGTAGCAGTGACATTTGTTCAAAAAGGTCTCCAAGGCCCTTAATTGATGGCTTGCAAAGGACTAGATCCAGCAGAAGTTAGAGAAAAAACTTATACCATCAAACCCGAGAGAGCCGGAATCAGGAGATTTCGGGCTAATACAATATGGTGAGGTGTTTGATGCCCTGTACATAAAACCAGAAAGCTTTGAGAACGCAGATTTGTAATGTAGCACAAATGTTGTATGCTCAGTTTCTAATTATATATTTATATATATGTAAATGATAATTCCCTTACCATATTTCAAAGGGCGTCTAACATATTTGACATTATCTGGATTGATTAGGATGGATAGACATTCAATTGATTGTTAAATAATTGATAAAAACCAGCAAATACCTTTATTTACGCTTCTTTAAAAACCGAGCCATACGAATCGACAGTTGGTATAGCCACAAGTCCGGATGACAGTGGAGGGTCATGAGCAGCCTTCATCGCCCTATCTTTAGATTAAAATTCACAATTGTGAGCACATATATAAAATGTATGATGTTATTATAAAGTATGACACAAAATCAAGTGACCAATTATGTTAGGCGTGTCATAGGTATTAAAGTGTCATGAAAATAAAATTATAGATAACGTAAGATATATTTATAATTCAATGAGGGACAGAGTTATAAATATTTAATAATTGATTTAATAATCAACTATATAAAGAGGTAGTGGTCCCCAAGAAATTGGTCAACTTATTTTTCTCTCCTCCGTCAGAGAGTTTTACATCAAGAGAAAACCTATCTTCTTGGAAGTTCAACACCAAAAATTTGGGATTTCAACATCAAGATTCAAGGTTTTCAGTCTATCAATTAATTCTGGTACGCTTATGCAATTAGTTTATTTAGTTTATTGTTCTTGATGATTTAACATGATAGATCTTGGGTTTAGATTTCATATTAATTTATGGCTTGGTTCTAACAAGTGACATAAAAGACTTGTCATGTTGAATCATTGAGAATCAATTTTGTTTTTGGTTTGATTAGTTCATATGGTTTTATGAATTTAATATTTTTGGTTTAGCATTTGGATTAAATATGGATGTTAAAGTTTTAAGTTTTTGATTTACTAAGGACGACAATTTTAAGGTTTTATGTGATATTGTAGCGAAGGTCTCCCTTAAATAAAAAAACGATGGTTTTTGAAAGAATGTTTTTGAAAGGTGTTTGGATATAAAATATTTATTCCGTGGGGTTTACAAAAACCTCATAAAAATGGAGTCGCCACCGGCCACTTAGGTAGGCCGGACACCACAAAACCAGAGATTCAAAAAGACAGGGTTCGAGAGTCGGTTACGGATGGGGAAGGATTAGCACCCCCACACCACCCAAAAATTGGTACTTTAATAATTACCGCTTTATTAATATTGGATTTTCCGGATTAGAGTGACGATTATTTTAAATTTCGGTCATAATTGCGAATATATTTTAAGGGTCCCGTTATCCGAGAATAAACGCCTAACCACTATCACTACGCTTGATACTGGCCCCGTTTACGCTCGGATAAAAGGACTCCGCATTAACAAGTTATATCTTGATATGCAATCTTAGTGGCAAAAATGTAAGAAATGGCAAAATGTTTAAATGTAGTAAATATTGTCATAACAGAATATTAATCTAACATAGATGATATTCTAGACTAAAACATGCATATACATATTATTCTAAATAATAGATAAAAAAACTATAATATGTTAAAATAACAAGGCAGGGATAAGTATATGTAGACGAACAGATATTAAAAAATGCATACTAGTAATAAAACATATTTCAACATATATGGATCAACATATCGTATAAAAAGGGTAAATATACTAACATGTAGCCCTAAAAATAAGAAAGCACACACACATATAAAAATACTAAATATGCCATGTACGAATTAACTAAAACATAACATGCTTGATACGGATACTTAGGATAAAAAACATAAATATTATATTTAACACATATATACATAAAAACATAAAACGAGTCATATACGAGAGACATAAAATAAAATAATATCAACATATACGATTATAATACGAACAATAATATTTACAAAGAAAACAGGACTGAAATGAAAGGAAAACGATAGTTAGTGGCAGGAATTAAAGAGCAATAATATGTAATTTGGGGACGAAATTGCGAAGCAAACAAAACCTAAAAGGACCAGAACTGTAATTAGACCAAGGGGCAGACCCAAAGTGAAAAATTCAAAAACGCGGGATGGTTAAGGGCGTAATTTTCCCATTTAGAAACTGATTCGGTGTAATTTAGGGACGAAATTGTAATCTTTTGAAAAACAGGGGATTTGGGGTGTGATTATACCATGCGGCAAGACAAAAATGAAAATATTGAAAACGCGGTGGGATTAAGTGTGTAATTTACCCATTTAGTAAAATAATAACATCTATATAAGGGCTATTTTCAGACCGAAACCAAATTTTCCCCATTTTCGTTTCATTCTTCAGTTTCCCAAATAACCAGCGTTCATCTTTTCTCTCAAATGTTCTTGAGAAACCCAGAATCCGGCGGCCGGCCGCCGTATTCTCCGCCGCCGGCCGCCGCTAACCGGCGCCGGTAGGCTCACAAAATACCCCAAAACATTCCCCTTGTCGTCCTCAATACGAATCCATGGTTGGATTCAGAGGATACCCTTTCTTTTACTCTAGATCTAAGAAATACGAACCCAAAAAATATTTTTTTTAGACCAAAACACAACTACAAAGAGTCTTCCCTTCCCTTTAGTTCACCAGATCTGGCTTGTAGAAGCCGAGAGGTTTGTCACCGAGAGAAGGAAGACCCACAAACGACTCGGTAAGACTACTTTCTTTTATGTTTATGTTTTTTATTTCTATTTCGTATATGCATGTAAAGAAATAAGTAAGAAAAAGAGGTAAGTGTTTACCAATGGACCTCTTTTTTGATTATCTCGACTGGTTACAAGTTTCTGGTTTTACAAGCTCTCTGCTCTTTTTTATATTACTACTCTCTTTTTTTGCTAATCATTTTGCTCGCTAAAAAAAATCCTCCCCCGTTACAACAGCCCCGTTCCATATATATTACTGCCTCTGTTTTTGTTGCAACTTGTATCTTCTTTTCCAGATCTGACATTTTTGCTTGTTGTCTTTGGCATAATCTGAACGGGGGACTGAATATCGGCGCGGTGGCGGTGTGGTCATTCTGCCAGAGGCCAGACGCATTTCGGCCGTTAGATCAGATCTGATCTAACGGTCGAGATGGCTTGAAGAACGATCGGCCTGGATGAAGCCTCGATCTAATGAAACGGCTTCAGATTTCGCCACGTGGAGCTCCGCAGTCGAGGAGTCAGAACGCGTGGATCCTTACGCGCGCGTGGGATATTAAAACGTCCGCGCGTGGACCACACGCGCGCGTGGCACTCAAACGGTCCATACGTGTGGAGCACGCGCCTGACAGATATTTTAGACCTCCATTGCATCGTGGCCGTTGGATCAGATCTTGATCCAACGGCCCACAGTTACCTGCACGTTGTAATTAAATAGGATTTAGATTTGGGCCAAACGGGCTTTGTAATTGGATTTGTAATTGGACTTGGACTTCCTATTTATTTGGGTTTAATATATATTTAATTTTTCATTTTACCAGCCCAACAATAATAATAATAATTATAACAGCAATACATGTTCATACGAAAATATATACTCATATTATACGATCATTAACTAATATAATATTCTAGTATACGTACGTATAATCATACATATAATTAACATAACATCTATATACGCTTATACCCTAGATACATACACGACATACATACACCCCTAATACGTATACATAGCTTATACATGCACACATCACCTTATATTAGTAACATTCATATAATAAATATACATGCAATATTAATATATTTATAAGTAAAAATGAGTGATTACAGTTGCCCCTCTTTGCTTGTTCTCATGGAATGGGAAACAAAGCAAAGATTCATAAGCACTCATTTTTATCAGACTTCCCTGTTTGTAGCCTTGGAAAAACGATTTTTTTGGACATTTCCGCTCTTCCTTGGCTGAATCTTCAGGCTCGTAAGTTCTTCCTATATAGAACTTCGTCACCTTCCGATCTTGGAGCTACAGGCTCTTTCGACATTGAACCTTTCGCTCGATTTTTATCGAGACTTCTCTGTTTGTAGCTTTGGAAAAACGAATTCTTTTGGACATCTCCGCTCCTCCTTGGCTGAATCTTCAGGCTCGTAAGTTCTTCCTATATAGAACTTCGGCACCTTCCGATTTTGGAGCTACAGGCTCTTTCGACATAGAACCCTTCGCTCTCACTTTTATCAGACTTCTCTGTTTGTAGCTTTGGAAAAATGAATTCTTTTGGACATCTCCGCTCCTCATTGGCTGAATCTTCAGGCTCGTAAGTTCTTCCTATATAGAACTTCGTCACCTTCCGATCTTGGAGCTACAGGCTCTTCCGACATTGAACCCTTCGCTCTGATTTTTATCAGACTTCTCTGTTTGTAGCTTTGGAAAAACGAATTCTTTTGGACATCTCCGCTCCTCCTTGGCTGAATCTTCAAGCTCGTAAGTTCTTCCTATATAGAACTTCGTCACCTTCCGATCTTGGAGCTACAGGCTCTTCCGACATTGAACCCTTCGCTCTGATTTTTATCAAACTTCTCTGTTTGTAGCTTTGGAAAAACGAATTCTTTTGGACATCTCCGCTCCTCCTTGGCTGAATCTTCAGGCTCGTAAGTTCTTCCTATATAGAACTTCGTCACCTTCCGATCTTGGAGCTACAGGCTCTTTCGACATAGAACCCTTCACTCTAAGACAATGAAGCTCGGAGTCTTTCCTATATAAGACTCTTTGCTTTTGACATAACAGGTTTCCTATATAACCCTGTGTCATAGGTGAATTGTTTTGACTGGGAGTTCTTCCTATATAGAACTGCGAGTCTTCACCTTGGAGCCATCAGTCCTTCCTATATAGAACTTTTCGGCGTCTTGAAATCTTGGAGTTACAGATTTTTTCTATATAGAATCTTTCACTCTAAGACATTGAAGCTAGGAGCCCTTCCTATATAGAACTCTTTGCTTTCGACACAGCAGGATTTCCTATATAATCTTGCGTGTCATGGGTGAATTCCTTCGACCGGGAGTCCTTCCTATATAGAATCGCTAGTCTTCACCGAACCATCTCGGTCCTTCCTATATAGAACTTTCAGCTTCTGAAGCCTCGGAGAGGAGGATTCCTCCTAAATAGAACCTCTCTCTAGAGCTTGAAAACATGTGTCTTTTGTATGTAAAAACATTGTCTTCTCATTTGGGATTCACATCGTGATGACCCTCGCTGTCTCTTTGAATCTACAGATACCTGTCCGAGATGAAAACAAAATGCTATGACAAATGAATGAATTGACATGCTCCTAATCCTAGTGATGTCTGACTATTCATGATGCATGAGATTCAATATCTTGGTGGGCTTGTTTTAGTCCTTATTTGACGTTCGCTTTCTCCTTTCTTACGGGCATCGATACCCCGCTTCACTGCCAAGTTCAACCATCTCGATCTTTCTCCTTTTTCCAATTCCGACTTGGAATTCTAGAGTGCTCTTTCGGGTTTTCACTTTAGAGATTTTTTTTGAGAGGGGTGCCCTTCTGGTTTTCACCCAAAAGATCTTTTTTGTTATCTCGTACGCCGTTCTTGAATAGATAGGACATGTGCCATTGGTTATCCTACCAGGTTGTTTGAAGCTTCCCGCCTTCCCTATCGACAGCCATTAGGGAACTAGAGGACGGAGTTAACATCGTTTTCTTTGATTACCTGCATTTTCAAGGTTAAATCATAGTAATGCTTCGAAATCTCTTGTTTCATTATAAGCCTATGTTATCTTATCTGACTGAAATTGACAAGAAGGCTAGGAATGGATGCTCAAAGCACAGTTTTATTATGATTAAGGGTTTCGAGATATCTTGAAAAGAAAGGTATGACACACGTGAGTTAAGTACAAGATCTCTCATTATCTTCGATATGAATGATACATGATCCTGTCAACTGGTGTAGAATTTTTTGCCTGAAGCCTTCTCTTCACAATGTTCATGAAGATGCCCTTCTCTTCGGATATTCAACTTTTCAATTTACCCAAGCCGCCCTTCGCGGGTTTTCAACTCGAGTCCTTCCTTTGCTTCAAGACGCCCGGTTTCGGGTTTTCGTCCTGAGCTCTCCATTTTTTTTAGAGATAGTATTTCTTGACGGCATCAGAATTTACGGGATATTTAAGCTCGTCCCCATCCATTTCTGTTAGGATCAGGGCTCCTCCGAGAAGGCCTTTTTCACGACGTACGGTCCTTCCCAGTTGGGCATCTATTTTCCTCGAGAATCTTTCTGGGTAGGGAGGATTCTTTTGAGTACCAGATCCCCTTCTTTGAATTCTCTTGGGCGCACCTTTTTGTTGTAAGCCTGCACCATCCGCTTTTGGTACATCTGACCATGACAAATGGCCTTTAGTCTTTTTTCGTCAATGAGATTTAGCTGGTCGAGTCTGGCCTGCACCCATTCAGCTTCTTTCAGTTTTACTGCGTTTAAGACTCGGAGAGATGGAATCTCTACCTCAATTGGGAGTACTGCTTCGGTACCATACACCAAGGAGTAGGGTGTTGCCCCTGTTGATGTACGAATGGACGTCCTATAGGCGAAAAGAGCAAAAGGCAACTTCTCATGCCAATCCTTGTAGGTATCCGTAGTCTTCGCTATGATCTTCTTTATATTTTTGTTTGCCGCTTCCACTGCTCCATTCATTTTAGGACGATAGACTGTGGAATTATGGTGTGTTATCTTGAATTGAGTGCACACGTCCTTGATCATTTTGTTGTTCAGATTGGAAGCGTTGTCGGTGATGATCCTCTCTGGCAGTCCGTATCGACAAATAATTTCCTTCTTTAAGAACTTACAAACTGTAGTCCTGGTGATATTGGCGTAAGACGCTGCTTCTACCCATTTAGTGAAGTAGTCTATGGCGACCAAAATGAAACGGTGCCCATTGGAAGCTTTCGGATGGATCTGCCCGATAACGTCCATGCCCCACGCTGCGAAAGGCCACGGAGAATTTATGGTGTGTAGAGGTGATGGGGGTGCATGAATCTTGTCAGCATAAATTTGGCATTTGTGGCATTTCATGGCGTAATCGATGCAATCTCCCTCCATGGTCAACCAGAAATAACTGTATCTTATAATTTTTCGGGCTATAGACAGCCCGTTGGCGTGCGTTCCACAGATCCCATCATGTACTTCGGCTAAGATTTCCTTCGCTTCTCGGGCGTCCACACATTTCAGCAATGTTTGATCATGACTTTTCCTATATAGGATTTCCCCATCTAGGACATATTTTGTTGCCATTTTTCTGAGCGCTTTTCTGTCATTGTCGTTTGCCCCTTCTGGATACTTTTGAAGCTTGACATATTGCAGGATATCATAGTACCATGGATTTCCGTCAATCTCTTCCTGTATACTACAACAATGAGCAGGTTTTTCAAACGTCTGCATCTCAATGGGTTTCATTTCTGCCCAGGTGTTCGTTTTAAACATGGATGCCAAGGTTGCCAATGCATCTGCCATCTGATTTTCTTCTCGGGGTAGGTAATTGAAGCTGACCTTTTCGAACTCTTTGACGAGCTCTTGGATCCATTCGTGATATTTGACCAACTTCGGGTCTCGGTTTCCCACTCCCGCGCAATTGGTAAATGACTAGGGGACGAATCTTCGAACACCCAAGTTCCTTAACCTTTCTTTCGATGGCTGAGTTTGGTCCCATGATGCAAGCTTCGTATTCAGCTATATTGTTTGTGCAGAAAAATTCTAATCTTTGGTGAAAGGATAATAGACGTCCTCGGGTGAAATTAGCACGCCCTATCCCATGTCCGAAGGCGTTGGAGGCTCCATCAAGTAAAGTTTCCATGACATATCATCGACATCTCTTCTTGGTTGTAATGCACATCAAGTCTTCGTGCGGGAAACTAAAGTTCAATGCCTCATAGTCATCCGAAGCACGACTAGCCAGAAATCGCTCACGACGCTCCCTTTTACGGCTTTTCGACTAACATATACGATGTCGAATTCGGATAAGAGCATACGCCATCGGGCCATCCTTCCCGTTAGCGCCTGGCGCTTCCATTAAGAATTTTAATGGGTCTAGCTTGGATATTAACCGGTAGTATGGTACAACATATATCTTTATGCGAGCCGCTTGGTAGCCCAAACTAGAGCACAACACGGCTTCTGCCTTTGGCGGGTACCGTGTTTCGCAATCATTGAATTTCCGCTTAGGTAATAGATGGCTTGCTCCTTTTTTCTTGACTCGTCGTGTTGCCCCAGTACACATCCCATTGAATTCTCGAAGACCGTTAAGTAGAGAATTAGTGGTCGACCAGGTGCAGGTGCGACTAGAATTGGAGCATTTGTCAGGTACTTTTTGATCTTTTCTAGGGCTTTTTGACATTCTTTATCCCACACGCCAGGATTATTCTTTCTAAGAAGTCTGAAGACCGGGTCGCATTGATTGGTTAATTGGGAAATGAAACGAGAGATATAATTCAGCCTCCCCAGGAAACCGCGAACTTCCTTTTGCGTGCGGGGTGGTGAAAGGTCCTGGATGGCTTTCACTTTATCGGGATCAATCTCAATCCCTCTCCTGCTCACTACGAACCCTAGGAGTTTCCCAGAAGTAACGGCGAAGGTACATTTGGCAGGATTGAGCCTTAGTTGGTACTTCCGTAGTCTTTGGAATAGTTTTCTCAAGTTCTGTAGGTGCTCTTCCTCTGTTCGGAATTTGGCAATCATATCGTCCACGTATACTTCTATTTCTTTGTGCATCATGTCGTGGAAAAGAGTCACCATTGCTCTTTGGTATGTTGCCCCTGCGTTCTTTAGCCCAAACGGCATTACTTGATAACAAAAAGTGCCCCACATGGTTATGAATGTGGTGTTCTCCATGTCGTTAGGATCCATCTTTATCTGGTTGTACCCTGAGAAGCCGTCCATGAAGGAAAACCATGAGTGTCCTGCGGTGTTGTCAACCAGCGTGTCAATATGTGGCAAAGGGAAGTTGTCTTTTGGGCTAGCTCGATTCAGATCCCTATAATCTACACACATATGAACTTTCTCGTCTTTCTTTGGTACTGGTACAATGTTTGCAACCCATTCAGGGTATTTGGCTACCTTCAAGAATCCAGCATCAAATTGCTTCTTCACCTCTTCTCGGATCTTTAACAACATATCTGGCCTCATTCTCTGAAGTTTTTGCTGTACTGGTTTGCACTCCGATTTTGTTGGCAATTTGTGCACCACTATGTCGGTGTTCAATCTCGGTATATCTTGATAAGTCCAGGCGAAGACATCCTTGAACTCCTGAAGTATGGCTATCAGTTCATGCTTGGTTTTTGAGGAAATAGTCGTTCCTATTTTTATTTCTTTTCTCGCTTCTTCAGTCCCCAAGTTGACAATTTCTGTTTCTTCTTGGTGAGGCATAATCTGCCTTTCTTCGTCGTCCACCATCCTTTTTTAATTCTTCCGGGACCTCAATTTCTATTTCATCATATCCTCCCTCAATTTCCTCTGAAACCTCAGGGCATTCGAAATTTACTCCAGGATTGGATCCGGTATCATTCATATCGTCAATCATGAGCGACCTGCATTAAATGAGAATGAATTGTATTGGGAAAGAGACGGCTTTACATGAAGGGAATGAATATGAAGAATGCATGAATAGAATAAATGAGATTTTGGTCATTTTTAAGAAAGTGGGGATATTTTCATTTCAATCAAAAAGTTAACATAGGTGCCCCATACAAGAGATCCCCATTGTCTATGGGCAAAAACAAAAGGTTGACTCGGAGCATTACTCTGATCTATTCCTAAAAACTACAGGTAGATTAATGCAGCTCCAGTTATCGAGTGTCTCCCCGGGATGGCAAGGGCGGATGTTGGTCAACATTTTACTGCCGCGGTCCTTTTCAGCTATCATGTTGATGTACATCCCCTCAAATGATTTGCTGAGTATTTCCTTGTGGTTAAGTTCATCATTTTTCATTGCCTCTCCAATATCTTGACCTGGCTGGTAGAACCCTCCGGAGATGAAAGTGGCTTTCAAACTAGGAAAGGACATCGACCTCCACGGAATGTCTTCTCCTTTAGATCTGGCTTTTCTTTGCTCTTCCTTCCTCTTATATTCCTCTTTCTTCTGTTGGACACTTGGTTGATAACCCAGCCCGAAATGATCCTTCTTGGTTATGATATTTTTGGGTCTCAGGTTTCCTTGTAATTTCTTCCCCAGCCCCTTTCCTATTTTGGCTCCTCGGCCCAGAGTTTCTGCGACGGTCATCTTGGTACAATTAGATAACCTAGGGTAGGGGATCCGACTTCCTTCTGAAACGAATGTGGCATTTACTAGTTCTAATGCTCGGAACGAGCATTCTGCAGCATCTTCGTCATTCTGAATGTAGGGGGTGTCTGATGTCACGGAAGCAACAAATTCATGCTCTGCTTCTACGATGACCAATTTGCCTTCAACTACAAATTTTAATTTCGATGCAATGATGATGGGACAACTCTGTGGAGTGGATCCAAGGTCTTCCCAATAAGCGGTGTAAGATGGTTTTATGTCCATCACCACAAAATCGATCACATATTGGTTGGTCCGATCAATAGGGGCACCTCAATTTTCCCCATTGTTCCTTTTTGCGTACCATCAAAGGCTCTTACCGAGTTGTAGCAAGGCTTTAGGTACGAACCATCTATTGGCAATTTTTGCAGGGTTACCATAGGCAAGACATTCAATGCTGACCCGTTGTCGATCGAGACGCTGGTAATACATACCCTTTGCGGTGGGTAGTGATGTTAAGGGCTTTAGTGGACCCCATTCCTCCTTAGGAATCTCATCATCTTTGAACGTGATATGATTATAGCGATAATATGCCCCACTATCATGTCCAGGTTTGTTACTGAAATGTCCGGGGCACAAAAGTTTGATTCAAAGCACTTTCAATAGCGTCTCCCGATGCTTCTCGAACTCAAGAGTAATTCCAAAGATTGTGATCCTGGCGGTTGTTTCCGTAGTTGTTCCACTACGCTGTACTCGCTATGTCTCAAGAACTTTAGAAATTCTTTGGCCTGGGCCTCAGTTACCGGTTCATTTATCTTTTGGGGAGGTTCTTCTCCAAATATCTGCGTGGGGCTAACTGCTGTATTCTTCCCCCTATCTTTTTCAGCTGCTCTCAAAGCCTCGGAGGAATAGCATCGGCCGCTCCTTGTGAAATGGCCTGCTTCACCAACGTTCACATTGTTCTGGCTTTGTTGGTCTTCCAGCCTAGACTCTTTTACTTGCTCGTGTTCCGATTTTTCTGGCATGGTCACATTCACATCATAATTCCAGGGAATTTGTCGCATATCTTTGAATGGGAATGGAGATGGTGCTGAAATGACGATCTTGGGATTTATCTTGCTGGTTTCCCCTTGGGAGACACCTGCATTTCCTATCCTGGGAGAGATGATAAAAGGTCTATCCTTCCCGTATCTAGTTTTGGGGGTATCTGTCATGTGTACGTCTGATCCCTTCCCCATGGGTTCCTCAAAGAATTCAATTTGTTTTTCATCCATCAACTTCTGCACCAATTTCTTGAACTCGTCACATTCTTGGATATCATGCCCTTCAGTCTGATGGAATTCGCAATACTTTCCACATTCCTTCTGCCTTATTATCATGCCTTTATTGATCATATGAGCCATGCATAACTGTTGAAATACCCACCGTAAAGGAGACTTGATTTCTGACACGTCATCCTTTATCCTCCTGGTAAAGCATTCTTCTATGACATTAACCCCTCTGTTCCCATGATTAGGCAGCGGGTTGTTGGCTACGCTAGGCTCTTCGAGCTTCAATATCCCGGAATCGATTAAGTTCTGTACAAGCTTTTTGAAGGCAAGACAGTTCTCAGTGGGATGTCCAGGGGTACCGCCGTGATAGTCGCAATGCGTGCTTGGATTATACCAAGGCGGGAAGGGTGGATTGACAGGATTAACGATGTATGGTCAGACCAAGTCTGCTTCATACAACTGGGAGTAGAGTTCTGAGTATGAAACAGGTAGGGGAGTGAAAGTTCTCCTCTCTTTATCCTTTCTGGTGACTCTCTCATCTCTTTGATTCAAATTTTGTGTTTTTCCCACAGGTGCTTGTGGCTGTGAGACTGTGAAGTTCTTCGGGGCGGTATAAGTGCTGGTGGTGTTTACTTCATTTCTCTTGTTGTACTTTCGAGACCCTTCCCCACCGTCAATTCTGCCGCTCTTAATTGCCAGTTCGAGAGACTCCCCAGTCCTGATCAAGTCGGCAAAACTCTGCGTTGTGTTATTAATGAGGCGATCGAAGAGTACCCCTTTCAGAGTGTTGACAAATAATGGCGTGATTTCATGCTCCGGGATAGGTGGCTGGATTTGGGCGGCCATTTCTCTCCACCTTTGGGCATATTGTCGCAAGCTTTCATTGGACTTCTGCCCCATGTTTTCTAGCATGATTCTGCTAGGGATCATGTCTGTTACATGTTTGTATTGCTCGGAAAATGCTTTAGACAAATCTTTCCATGTCTTGACATTCGTTTTGCTTAACCGAGTATACCAACGTAACGCCGCTCAGTTAGACTATCCCGAAACAAGTGGATCGGTAGCTTTTCATCTTTATGGTAAGCCGCCATTTTTACGCAATACATCGTTATGTGTGCGAGAAGGACATGTGGTTCCGTCATATTTATCAAACTCCGGCGTTTTGAATTTTGGTGGCAAGACAAGATCGGACACGGACTTAGATCACTAGCGTCGTTTCGATTCTTCATTTGATTGTAACTTTTAAATTTTTCTTCCATGAGACGAAATCTTTCTTCCCACTTTCTTTCTACCTCATTCCGGATCCTTTCGACCATGTTTAGGTCCGGCACTTCCTCTTCATAAAGTGCTTCGGTATCAAGGGGTTGAGTCTCAGGTGCCCTTACTTGAAAGCTGGAAGACATTCCTGTAGGGTCAATATACACCTTCCTAGCCTGGTTTGGTGCAGTTGGTTGAACCTTGTAGTGAGCCAGGGTACCTTCTGGCTCTGGGATATTTTCTTCTTCTACTCGTTTTCCAAGACTTTTTTCCAGCAATGCCGTTATGTCAGATACTATTGATGTTTGTGACTGTGCAATCTGATCACTAAGGCTTCTCTGGGCCTCTTCAAGCCTTGTCTCAAGCTCCCTTTGCCCTCTTTCTAGACTGATTATTCTTTCTTCCACGAGCTTTCTTTGTAGCCGGGTAAAGTATAGGTGATGAATGATTGCGGGTTAACACTACATAGAATGCCACAATATTCACATTGTTAATATGGTTGCAAAAAATAAATGCATGTACAATAATGCAAATGTTATGATGCAAATGCAAGGATGCATGCAGACAAGGTACTGATTCCGCTGGTAATCACCCTTTTGAATTACTTCCACGGGAATTAAAGGGTCTTGATTACAACAAAATTCGTGTTACAAAGTAAAGATCCCTAGTACAAAAGATCTAATTATAACACAGAGTCCTATAGATAGACTCTAGCTCTATCCCCTAACTTTCCAATTGCCTTGAGCAGCTTGAGGAACCTAGGAGCTTCTTCCATTCCCGGGGCTATAAAAGGTCGGAGTGTCTCAGCCTCGACAGCTAAATCATTTACATGTCTGGCGACTCGCTGTATGTCCACCATTAGATTTGCGTAGTACTGGTCTCTGTCATGTACCATTCGAGCAGCGTCGCGTAATCTCTTCTGCCAATAGGTGTCCCCTCCGGCTGCCGCTTCTTCGAACACATTAATTCTTTCCTTGTAATCTTCCACAACTCTTCGAGGGACCCGATTCGTGCTTGTAACACACCCACTTCGCGTTCTCTTTCTTGCAGCTCAGCGAAATTGTTCATGCGGCAGTACATTCGAAGTGAGTGTTCGACTTCCGCTACCTTTCCTTTTAATTCATCATTTTGACTTTGGCTTTGCCCCAATCTCTGAACAGTGTCATCGTACAATTTCTGCATTTCTAACAGTCTGTTTCGGTTATTCATGGATTTTCTTTTCCATACGGCGACACTTTCTCTCTCATGATGGGCAGCTTGTTTCCCTTTGCTGATTTCTTGTCTGAATCTTTCTCTCTCTTGATCAATGGCCTTCTTGGCGGACCGTTTTTCTTCTTCCATAGCCAAACGGTAGCTTTCAATCTCTTTCTCGATCGCTCTTTTGTTAATTTCTCGTTCTTCTTCCACCAAACGGATGTCGTTCATTCTTTCTTTCTTTTTCCACTGACTATGAACTCGACTCGCCGGCCTTTTGTATTTTTGCTCGTAATAGGAGGGCATCTTTTTGATAAAGAGTATTCTTGTCACTCAAATCTGCATTTAATTTCTTGATTGCCTAATGATCCATCATCCTTTCGTCAACTTCTAAGCTTGCTTTATAGAGCTCGCTCGCATGTTGGGTCTGTTGGATGTCCATTTTCTTTTTAACTTCCTCGAGTTCACTCCTTAAGATATCGGCTTCGGATGGTACCACCCTTGTAAGCTCTTCGAGTGACACTGCTGGTCCTTGATCAGATTCAGGAATCACATTATTAACCCTCAAATGTCTCCAAAGGTCGTAATCTGGGGTAGTCATGTGCTCAGTATTTCCTTCCACCCTGATCCGATAACAATGATCCCAGGCCCTCATGATGGTCTGAATCTTTCCTTTGAACTCTCCCTTGAAAAGAAATTCAGTTTGGCTTAATCCGGCAGTATTGGGAATGAACTGTCGTGATCCGAACTGCCGAGACACTAAAAGTGGAGCACAAGCGATCCCTCCATGTAATCCTAACATCATCAGCCAGTTGAAGTCACCACAACTGTATAGAAAATAATTAACTTTACCGAGCCATGGGACCCTCCATGCTATGTCTTCATCTTGAATGTTCTCAAGAAGCTGGTCCACATTTTTGTTTTCAGATCTTCTCGCCATTCCTTTGCTAAGTATTCTCGTAAAAAGCGAAAAACCTTGGAAGGATATCCTGGCGGGACCAGCGTCGGCGTCTTCCACATGTGACTCTGGATCCATACTTGTAATAGCTGTGCGCAGCCTCGAAAACGTCCTTCTTCATGTTTCCGGCTAGCGTTTAAGGAAATGAAAGTCTCGACCAAGATTGCTGGTACCGGGTTTGCTTTCCGTTTCACCCGTTCAAACAAATCCAGAATGGCTACGTCAATGTTCCCGAGTACTCTGGGAAAGATCACCAAGCCATATATTCCTAAAGCGAATAAGTCCATTTTCTTTGCCTCGTCTGGATGTGTTGATATGATGTCCCGAATACTCTCCCATGCAAAGACTGTATTATCTCCTCGGATTTGAAGGAGGCCACTAACCCAATCGTCACTCATTCCTGCAAAGGTCTTGAGTTTAGCAGTGTAATTCTGATTCCTTGGAGGCTTCGCGTAGATCCAATCTTCCTGAATATTTTTCTGGTTAAGTAAAGCAGTGTACTCTTCTATTGTAGGCATCATGTCCTGCCCATTGAAGGTGAAGCGACAAAAAGCGGATTCGAATCGGACTATAGCTCGGAGTAGGGGCTGGTTGATCCGAACATATAATAGCTGTGCGCGATGTCGCCATAACTATCGCTAAATAAGTCTTGTAGTCTTGGTCCCATCTTTCCCAAATGCTTTGAAGATCCCACAAGTCGTTTCGTTGGAGACTCACATAGGTATATCCAGCTATTACGCGTTCGTTAGCGGTGTCCCCTTGGATTTTCGGGTGACCTCGACCAATGACTGACTGACAAATTAAGCTCTTCTTTCCTAAGACACCTTTTTTCCATGGTGAAAGACTTTCTGATCAGGCAAACCACTTGATCCAGTACCTTTATGCGATGCAAATGCAATGATGTATGAGAAAAAGAACAAAAAGCGAAAAGAAAACAAGTCAGTACCAGATAAAATTGATAAATATATAAATAAAATGACAAAATTAACAGAAATAAACACACAAAACAACCCTATTTATCCCGTCTAAAACCTAAGGTTATCCGCATGGCTCTAAAAGGGTGGGTTTCTATGTTCTCTACATGCAGTTTTGGTTTTAGGAGGTACCCGAATTGTCCTTGCTGTCCCCTACTAAGGGTAACAAGGCCCCCGATCATCACCCATTATAGGCTCCTTTCAACCGGGTTCAATTCAGGGGGACCCATTCGCTTATGCCCGTCTGAAGGGCGATATCCTTACGAAAGCATAAGGTACTCGAGCCCGAAAGTACTTGCTAGGCCCATACGGGAGAACGATATCTCCACGAAAGCATTAGCGTTTTCCCCACTTAAAAAAAGACGGGTTTATATCATATTTAAAATGCGTTAAAATAAACGCGCAATTATGACCGAATGTTAATTTAATAGTCACTTTAATCCGAAACTTCCAATATTAGTAAAGCGGTAATTATTTTAAAAGCTTGACTCTCATTTGTTTTTTTTCAAAGAAACAAAAAATTGTCCCCAGCGGAGTCGCCATCTGTAGCGAAGGTCTCGCTTAAATAAAAAAACGATGGTTTTTGAAAGAATGTTTTTGAAAGGTGTTTGGATATAAAATATTTATTCCGTGGGGTTTACAAAAACCTCATAAAAATGGAGTCGCCACCGGCCACTTAGGTAGGCCGGACACCACAAAACCAGAGATTCAAAAAGACAGGGTTCGGGAGTCGGTTACGGATGGGGAAGGATTAGCACCCCCACACCGCCCAAAAATTGGTACTTTAATAATTACCGCTTTATTAATATTGGATTTTCTGGATTAGAGTGACGATTATTTTAAATTTCGGTCATAATTGCGAATATATTTTAAGGGTCTCGTTATCCGAGAATAAACGCCTAACCACTATCACTACGCTTGATACTGGCCCCGTTTACGCTCGGATAAAAGGACTCCGCATTAACAAGTTATATCTTGATATGCAATCTTAGTGGCAAAAATGTAAGAAATGGCAAAATGTTTAAATGTAGTAAATATTGTCATAACAGAATATTAATCTAACATAGATGATATTCTAGACTAAAACATGCATATACATATTATTCTAAATAATAGATAAAAAAAACTATAATATGTTAAAATAACAAGGCAGGGATAAGTATATGTAGACGAACAGATATTAAAAAATGCATACTAGTAATAAAACATATTTCAACATATATGGATCAACATATCGTATAAAAAGGGTAAATATACTAACATGTAGCCCTAAAAATAAGAAAGCACACACACATATAAAAATACTAAATATGCCATGTACGAATTAACTAAAACATAACATGCTTGATACGGATAACCGGATAAAAAACATAAATATTATATTTAACACATATATACATAAAAACATAAAACGAGTCATATACGAGAGACATAAAATAAAATAATATCAACATATACGATTATAATACGAACAATAATATTTACAAAGAAAACAGGACTGAAATGAAAGGAAAACGATAGTTAGTGGCAGGAATTAAAGAGCAATAATATGTAATTTGGGGACGAAATTGCGAAGCAAACAAAACCTAAAAGGACCAGAACTGTAATTAGACCAAGGGGCAGACCCAAAGTGAAAAATTCAAAAACGCGGGATGGTTAAGGGCGTAATTTTCCCATTTAGAAACTGATTCGGTGTAATTTAGGGACGAAATTGTAATCTTTTGAAAAACCAGGGGGACTGGGGGTGTGATTATACCATGCGGCAAGACAAAAATGAAAATATTGAAAACGCGGTGGGATTAAGTGTGTAATTTACCCATTTAGTAAAATAATAACATCTATATAAGGGCTATTTTCAGACCGAAACCAAATTTTCCCCATTTTCGTTTCATTCTTCAGTTTCCCAAATAACCAGCGTTCATCTTTTCTCTCAAATGTTCTTGAGAAACCCAGAATCCGGCGGCCGGCCGCCGTATTCTCCGCCGCCGGCCACCGCTAACCGGCACCGGTAGGCTCACAAAATACACCAAAACATTCCCCTTGTCGTCCTCAATACGAATCCATGGTTGGATTCAGAGGATACCCTTTCTTTTACTCTAGATCTAAGAAATACGAACCCAAAAAATATTTTTTTTAGACCAAAACACAACTACAAAGAGTCTTCCCTTCCCTTTAGTTCACCAGATCTGGCTTGTAGAAGCCGAGAGGTTTGTCACCGAGAGAAGGAAGACCCACAAACGACTCGGTAAGACTACTTTCTTTTATGTTTCTGTTTTTTATTTCTGTTTCGTATATGCATGTAAAGAAATAAGTAAGAAAAAGAGGTAAGTGTTTACCAATGGACCTCTTTTTTGATTATCTCGACTGGTTACAAGTTTCTGGTTTTACAAGCTCTCTGTTCTTTTTTATATTACTACTCTCTTTTTTTGCTAATCTTTTTGCTCGCTAAAAAAAATCCTCCCCCGTTACAACAGCCCCGTTCCATATATATTACTGCCTCTGCTTTTGTTGCAACTTGTATCTTCTTTTCCAGATCTGACATTTTTGCTTGTTGTCTTTGGCATAATCTGAACGGGGACTGAATATCGGCGCGGTGGCGGTGTGGTCATTCTGCCAGAGGCCAGACGCATTTCGGCCGTTAGATCAGATCTGATCTAACGGTCGAGATGGCTTGAAGAACGATCGGCCTGGATGAAGCCTCGATCTGATGAAACGGCTTCAGATTTCGCCACGTGGAGCTCCGCAGTCGAGGAGTCAGAACGCGTGGATCTTACGCTCGCGTGGGATATTAAAGTGTCCGCGCGTGGACCACACGCGCGTGGCACTCGAACGGTCCATACGTGTGGAGCACGCGCCTGGCGGATATTTTAGACCTCCATTGCATCGTGGCCGTTGGATCAGATCTTGATCCAAAGGCCCACAGTTACCTGCACGTTGTAATTAAATAGGATTTAGATTTGGGCCAAACGGGCTTTGTAATTGGATTTATAATTGGACTTGGACTTCCTATTTATTTGGGTTTAATATATATTTAATTTTTCATTTTACCAGCCCAACAATAATAATAATAATTATAACAGCAATACATGTTCATACGAAAATATATACTCATATTATACGATCATTAACTAATATAATATTCTAGTATACGTACGTATAATCATAATTAACATAACATCTATATACGCTTATACCCTAGATACATACGCGACATACATACACCCCTAATACGTATACATAGCTTATACATGCACACATCACCTTATATTAGTAACATTCATATAATAAATATACATGCAATATTAATATATTTATAAGTAAAAATGAGTGATTACATATATATATATATATATTACATGTTTATCTTGCAATCGGTATGATTGTATTCTTGATTTTTAATATAGTTATGCATTCGACATTAGGACTTCGGTTACCGGCAGTCGGCTTTATGATATTTTGGAATTGAAATCCATTGGTATTTAGAAGTCCACAGTCTTGATTAATTATGAATTCAATAATTTAGGGGTTTTATCATATATATATATATTTGTGCGATCGTGAATTATAGCATCATGTTTTTTTTAATGATTTCATGTGTTGTATTCGATCTTCACTTGCCGATTAAGAACTTAGTCGCGGGCAAAAGTTAGAAACAATGGATGCAACGGTGAACACACATAAATGTTTAAAGTTAGGTTTATTTTTAATATATATATATTATGGTATTGATTTCTTTTTAAGCCAATACCAAAAAATTAAAGGCTCAAATCTATGGTTTTTTTAAGTCTCTAGTTTCTCAAAGATTAAATGTTTTATACATATAATAGGTATGTCAAAAGATTCTAAGTCAATGTTCTATTACTAAATGCAGTAATAGATCATAAAGTTGTATATATCCACACTTATTAATTGGGGATTAAATTTTAAGGTTGATTCTTACATTTTGAATCAATGTTCGATCTTATTTGGTCATTTATAATTTTGATTTGTGTGACTTGGTCAGTAAAATATTTGATTTACTGTTTTGTATGATTGTACCCATTATCAAATATTATGTTTCAATCATAATTGATGAATTATTTAGGATTTGGTCAATTGTTATTTGACAATTGAAATTATTAAAGTTTGACTTATGTTTTGTTAAGGTAAATTTATTGTGACTTGGAAATTTTATAATCAGGTTAGCTCTCGAAGCTTTATATTCAGTTTATGTTTAATAAATTATGGTTGAATTTTTTTGAATAATGTTTAGATTTGTACTAGACATTTTGCTTAAATTTGTTTGACATTATGCTTAATTATGTCATTAATGTTATCTATAGAATATACATATTTACATTTGGTATTGATGTATATTCCTTTCGGTTTGATTAAAATTTCAATTCTGATCATTAGGTTATTATATATATATTAAGGTTGTGATTATTATATGAATTACTCATTTGTATGATACTTCTGATTTTGGCTTTTAGTTAAAGATTGAATGTTTGAATTTGACTTTAATTTTGGTAAATGCATGTTTAAGGTTTAAGGCATTTTTTAAGAAACAAACAAAGATTTAGGTTTTTTGATTTCTGATAGCCCCATTCAGACACCCTTATTTCGGGTTATTTTAGAAACTTAAGTGTTATTAGAAATTTCAGTTTTGACTGTTACAATATTTTAAATTTGAATATCGGTATATTTATATTATATATTTTAAGATAAATTAATTGAAGCATTAAGTCACCAAAGTGACATCTATTGTAGAAATTATTTTATTTTAATATATAGAAAGTTTTATGCATGTAAGTCGGATTATGTTAGTATTAATCGGCCCAAAGGAAGGTTAATAATTAACATTATTACATGTGCAACTGTGGTAATAAATATGTGATAATTATTCAGTTTTATATGTGAGCAATAAATCGGCCCAAAGGAAGATTTCTGTTTGACATGTTCTTATTATCAATGTTTGGTTACTGTACCAAGATATCACTTGCAAGTTAATGTTTTCTCCAAAGATGAAATATTAATGGAGTGTCTGGTATCTTGATATGAGTTTACCTTTATTCAAATTTATTATTATTTTGGTTATCTTTTAATTTGATTGAAAGATAAAATTAAGACAAATATTTTGAAACAATTAAATTCATATTTTGGCTTCAGATGTTTAATATTTTAATGGATTAATTGAAACATAATGTCGCCAAAGTGACTGCTTTTATGTAGATTAGTTTATTTAAAATATTAAGATAATTATAGGTTTTTGTAATTCATGCGTTTATTAATTGGCCCAAAGGAAAGTTAATATTTGGCAGAATTACAACGAAAATTGTGAATGTGTGACAATTATAAGGTATTTTATGTAAGCAATACGTTAGTCCAAAGATTAATCTATTGTTTGACATAGTTTATTGTCAATGTTTGATTGCTGCAACAAGAGTACCGCTTACAGTAATATTACTGTCCAAAGACTTGATATTAATGTTGTGCTTGGTATCTTGAGGGGAACTAGCCATTATTTTGACTTTATTTGTTTACTTATGAATATTTATGTGAGCTTGTTTTTATTTTATTTACTTATTTTTGTTCTATATTTAGGTAATTTATCTTTGTCGTCACAATATTTGTTAAATACATTCTACACTCATGTTTAGTGAAACTAGTTTCAAGGAATAGAAAAGACACTTACATATAGTATTTGGTTGTATGAACATAGACTTTGCACTAAGGGAAGAATAATTGCACTTCTCACCACGGTAAGCATAAGTCTTTAGGAGTAAAAAAATCTAAAGATATTACTCATATTAAGGGTTTCCTTGACGAAATTAAGAAATATTTTACCCAAAACATTAAGGTTAAGATGATATCACTTATGCCTTCTTTGATGTCTATGAAGTATAAGGGTCAAGGAAATGTGATGGAGTACATTATGAAAATGTTTAATATTGCTTCAAAATTTAAGGCACATAAGATCGAACTTTCTAACAATTGTTTGTTCTTATGGTTTTGGCACCGCTTCCTATACAGTTTAACCAATTCAAGTTACAATTGTCAAAGGGAGAAATAAACTCTATTTGGGCTCATTTCTCATTGTATTCAAGAGGAAGAAAGGTTTAAGCGCTATAAGTGTAAAATAATCATTTGGTCAGTGCTTATTTAGTTAGTGTCTTTAAGAATAAGGGAAATAAAAAAATATTAGAATAAAGTTGCTAAGGTCCAACTCAAAAGAAATAACAATAAGTTACAAATGGTTGATTTCTTTTGTAACAAGTTAGGACACACGTGAAGTAATTAAACTTCAAAAGTGAGCAACTACTTTAGTTATTTTGAGTGATTCATGGGTTGTAAATTTTATGATCCCACAATTAAGATTATTTTAAGGAGATATTTATAACTTTTTTAGGATGTTGAGTTTGGAGGGAGAAATAAGGTAAGATGCATTGCTATTGAGGAGGAATTGGATTATAGTTTAATTTATACTATCACTTTTGACAATATTTAGGTTTTCACACCTATCATTATCAAGAAGTGAATCAAGTACCTCAACAAAACAATGTTGAACAACTCTCATTCAAGATAAGATAATTGTTTCAAAAGAACAAACTCAACAATCTCAAAAAAACAAGTGTCATTAAAGAGGTCAACGAGAGGAATGAGAAATACTATTTGAGATTATTATGTTGTATTTCCTCAAGAAAATAAGGATAACAATGGAATGATAGAAAGTGACTCAATTATTTTTTATCAGACCATAAAAGTTTTAACTCTCAAAAGTGGATTGATGTCATTCAAGAAGAGTATAATTTTATGCAATACAATAAAGTTTAGGAACTTGTCTCATTACCTTAAGGTGCAAACAAATTGGTTGTAAATGGACATTTAAAACCAATAGGGATGGAAATGGTAATGTGAATAAGCATAAAGCACGTCATGTATCTAAAAGATATACTCTAAAAGAAGACATTGATTTTGTAAAGACTTTCTCTCAAGTTTCATTGAAAGACTCTTTCAAGATAATTATTACACTTGTTGCTCGTTTTAGTCTTAAGCTACATTAGATAGATGTTAAGCTTGTTTTTTCCAATGGCAACATTGAAGAAACTATTTATATGGTACAATCATAGAGTTGTGTCTTATGATACAATATCAATGATATGTAAATTAAAAAAATTCATCTATGAGCTTAAGTATGACTCTCATTAATGAAACTATAAATTTCATATTGATTATCTCATTTGGTTTTGAGATAAATTTGGTTGACAATTGTATGTACTACAGTTCAATGGGAGTAAACCAAGTGATACTCATATTGCTAAAGAAGACAAATTTAGTCTTACTCAATGCCCTAAAAGTAACCTTGAATTTTAAAAAAATACAAAAGATTCCATGTGCATAATCTATTGAGAATTTAATTTATGCTCAAGTATGTATGCGTTCGGATATTGCGTACATTGTTGGAATGTTAGACAGATATTTAAGCAATTCTAGATTGAACCATTGGATAGCAGCCAATAAGGTTATGAGATATGTTTAGAGAACAAAAAAATTACATGCTTACATATCAGAGTTCTGGTAAGTTAGAGATCATCAAGTTTACAGACTTCGATTCTATTAGAATATTGATGCAAAAGAATTTTGTCACATGGGCTGCTAATTATAGATTGAATAGAAAGACCACTTCGGTCATTTTTTGACAATAAATATGCATTCATTTATTCTATAAACAATAGGAACACTTCAAATTTGAAGCACATAAATATTAAGTTCCTAGTTGTTAAAGAAAATTCATAGTGGTTGTGTTTCTATAGAGCATGCTGCTACAAACTCCATAATTGCGCGCTTATTAATAAATTATCACCCTAGGTCTTTCATGAGTACACTACTCATGTGGGTGTAATGTTATTTAAAGATATTCAATTTTAGTGGGAGTTTGTAATTTTGAAAATGCTCATTCATTTTAGACACAATTTTAGTTACTTCAGTTTAAAGTTATTTTAAGATTATTTTCTGTAGAAATAAAGCTCTTTTGGTTTATGTACACTCTAAATTCAGTAAAGTTTGATCTTACTAAGTTTTAAGAGGACCAGTTGGAAATAGACATGATCAGTTCACATTTCATGTAATTTTCCATGCTACACATCCATGATTGATCTATGTCATTTGACTATATTTGTATATGTGACCATTGATGGGTCTAGTCATGATAAATATGGCAAAGGCTGCTTTGATCCTATATGGATATAGTTGATGGACGAGATTGTTATAGAATATCTATTATATAATAGCAATTTTTGAGCTCATAAGGTTGTACATTTGTTAAGAAACATATGTTGCCAAAGTGGGAGATTGTTGGATTAAAATTCGCAATTGTAGGCACATATGTAAAATGTATGATGCTATTATAAAGTATGACACAAAATCAAGTGATCAATTATGTTAGGCGTGTCATAGGTATTAAAGTGTCATGGAAATAAAAATGTAGATAACGTAGGATATATTTATAATTCAATGAGGGGCAGAGTTATATATATTTAATAGTTGATTAATATAAAGAGGTAGTGGTCCCCAAGAAATAGGTCAACTTGTTTTTCTCTCTTTCCCCGTCAGAGAGTTTTACATCAAGAGAAAATATATCTTCTTGGAAGATAAATACCAAAGATTTGGGATTTCAACATCAAGATTCAAGGTTTTCAGTCTATCAATTAATTCAAGCATGCTTCCGCAATTAGTTTATTTTTCTTCAGGATTTGACATGATAGATCACGGGTTTAGATTTCATATTAATTTATGGTTTGGTTCTAACACTATCTTCTTGAGCAACTTTGAAAGATAGGAACTCGGAGACTTTAGGTGCCTTGTTTGAGAAAGACAACTGCATCCCTGAAGTACTCTTGAGCAATACTGCATAACCAAAAGGAATGGACATATTACCTCCAAGCTTAGAAATATGCAGTCAACAGCTAATATTTTGGTTCAAGAAGATCAAATACAATGCGCATGTTCTTGATTGGTAAACTAAATTAAAAATAAGGTCAAAAGGGTTTGCTTCTTACAATTACTTGAAAATGAGGACCAAGTTGGTGAAATGTAAATGTTTTGGGACTAAAATTGTTATTATACCATGCAATGTTACCATTCCCGTTAAAAATTGACGGAAACTTAACAGTCAGTGACCAAAATGGGAAAAATATGTAATGTTAGTGACGATTTTGCCAAAAAATTAGTTCGGTGACTAAAATAGGAATGAAACAATAGGTTGGTGACTACAGTTGTAGTTTACCCATAAAAATTTTAAAAAAATAATGATATAACAATTGTACGTTTCCCGTTATCCCGAAAGAGACGAATAAACCTCCTCAAATTGATGAGACAAATAAAGTGTTTTTTAAGATAAAATACACAAGAAGTCATTTAATTATAGGTTTAGTAAAAACATATTATTTTTTAAGTAACAATTCAGTCATTCAATTATAAATTTAGGAAAAATATCACTTTTTTTTCTAAAAATAATAATTCGGTCACTCAATTATAGGTTTAAGGACAAACAAATCATTCAATTAAAATTTTGTGACAAACAAGTCACCTTGTCATTAAAATTGAATATGGGCTTGGTATAATAACAATTTTAATCCCTCAAACTTATGCATTCTATTAATTTGGTCCTAGATCGAAATAATTCAATAGACTTAACCCTTATATTTAAAATTTTTGACACTGCACCATCTTGACACACCCTTTGACCACTTACTACACTCTATGCTATTGTTCACCAGTTTGGCAATCAAGATATCTGATAGCTCGAAAGACACAATCACTTTATTGCTGGACAGTTGATAGACTAAAGGAATAGACTCATTTTGACCTTCACACTGCCTGTTAGTAGACATAGTCATTTCACTAATGGAATTTTTAAATATGAAGTGTTAAGTTTATTGAATTCTTTCGAATTGAGACGAAATTAACAGAATGCACAAATTTTATAGACAAAAATATTTACTATAGTAAGCACTTGTTTCAATTTTAATGATATAGTGATTAGTTTGTCAAAATTTTAAATTTTTTAATTGAGTGTCATGTTTGTTCCTAAACCTATAACTGAGTGATTGAATTGCTATTTTTAAAAGAAAAGTGGCACGTTTGTTCCTCAACTTATAATTGGGTAAATGAATTGTTACTTTTAAAATAAGAGTGACTTGTTTGTTATTAAACCTATAATTAAGTGACATTAGGTGTAATTTATTTTTTATTTATAGGAGAGGCCGAAGTTAAGAGATTACAACACTCTTATATCGGTGACCAAGCAACGTTTATAGACTATTCAAAGATTTAGGGAATTTTGCACAATTTATTAAAATATGATCTTATATTTATTATAAAATAAATGTTTGATGACTTGTTGTGTACGGGATAGATTGACGTTTGAATAAAAATAAATCTAATGTAACTTAAAATCCATGAAATACAAGATTGGTTTTACTTTTCTCGTGTGCTTCTTTTGGTAAATTACATGTCCATTTTATGGTCCATGTTCAGGATTCGAGGCTCTCCTTCCTAAGAATGTCGTTTTTAAGGTTCAAACCTGAATTCTCTCCTTTGAAGAGCAATGTGTCTTGTCATTACACCCAACCCATGTTGATACTTTCGTCGTGTGCTTTATTATTAGTTAAAAATTAATCTTTTATTTTCCCTTATAAGCATTTAATTTAACTCACTTTATAACATTCCTTCCCTTAGGAATCTTGTACAATTGCTCGTATTACACTTGTTTAGGACCACACCTGACAACTTCTGATCCCTAAATACTAAGTCGGGAACCGCTTCAACGTCCCTAACTTAACTCACTGGCCATTTTGATCTCTCGACGAACCCATACAACTTCTGTCACCCAGCATGTTGCTCGTACCCTGAAATTACCCGAACCAACGACACATAATTACCACCAACATCAGGGTTGTTGAGCATAGCACCCACCTGAGCATTATCGGTTTGAACTTGCAGTGGTTCAAAGCTATGATCCCAGGCAACACACCGCCCGTCGTATATACCCGGAATCTATATTGTATTAAAAGAAATCTGATGCAACAGAGTCCGGAGTAGTTGGGACTCTTAAACAGAATAATCTAAGTTTTTCAAAAAGTCTAACGTGGTGTTGTTTTACATTAATTTTGCGTTTAATCTAGTGGGCAATAAAAAAAATACTCCATTGTTTGACTTTTCAATTATCTCACATGTATTGTTAGTCTGTTCTTTTTTCGTCACACATTTCATTTTATTGTTTTTTCATATATATTAAATTCATAAATATCTGACAACGTTTTTCTTTAATTTCAAATATCTCATTATCTTACAACCCAAAAAACAAAGAAAAATAATATCTCATTATTTGGCAAATTAGTCTTATTATTTTCTTTTCTGGATGCGTTGTGATATATTCTATGTTACTATATATGATTTTAATAAAAATTTAATGAATTTTCTATAGTTTTAATAAAAATTCAATGAACATTATCAAAAAAATATCTCATTATCTTGTTTTTATTTGACTATTGACTTTTTGTTATGACTACGAAATGACGTAATATCATTTTCCTTTAATATATGTTACTATATATCATCTCGTTCAACAAATATTTGGTCCATGAAAAATGGAGAAAGATGAGAAAATGTTGATTAAAATTGCATCTATCCCTAATTTAAATTTACAAAAATTCTTAACATTTATTCTTTATATATATGTGTGTTTATATTTATTGTCGACAACAGTATCCGTCCTGAATCGATCATCGATCTTTGACATTTTATTTTCTTATATTCTATCCTTTCTTCTTTCTCTCTTTCTCCGAGCTGTCATAACCTTTAACTTGCTTTGTTTTGCTTATTTGAGTTGTGTTATTTTATTTCGTTAAATTAGTCTTTTCTTTTTTTATTTGAAAATAGTGGATGTTTTTGTCTGATTTTGTAGCACAACTCTCTTTTTTGTCTCAAGGTTAAATTTGCCATTGTCTCCCCATTTTCAGAAATTATTATATGATTCCGGCTCACCACGTCATCCATAATCCCATCCAATGAGATTAATTCATTTAATGACGTGTAGGGAAGAGGTGCAGATTCACCTTGGAAAAAATGAGATAGAAAATTATTATTGGATGGGACCATGAATGACATGGTGAGTTAGACCCATCTAATAATTTGACATTTGTTTGATTATTTTTTGATCTATCCTTGCTTTGGATCACCAGTTGACTCTTTCATATTGAAGGTGCTCGCAATCACACCATATAAGTCGCACTTGAGTTGTGAAAAAAAGTCAGTTTGTCAATGTGTCATCATTGTTATATTTATTTTTATGTTAATGTCGATGGTGTTTATCCTTCATTGTCGATAGTAATAATATTTTTTTTTCTTTTAGTTTTTTTTAGTTGTTTGGTAGGTTTTTTAACTCTTTCCTTGTATAGTCATATTTCATTATTTAGTGACGCGTTTATGCTCTTTGATAGTTTAGAGGAAATGATCTGTTAATGAGTATTTACATGGCAGTTAACCATTTTCATAACAATATTATCAACAAGAGATATGGTTAGCATATACTGATATTGATGATGAAATTGGAATATCTAAAAGTTTGGGGGTCAATTTAAAACAAGGGTCATAGTTTGAGGATGCAATTAGAATGTTCAAAAGTTTGGAGACCAATTTAGAATAGGAGTTACAGTTTGAAAATAAAATCAAAATATTTAAAAGTTTGAGGATCATAGTTTGGGATATGAGTGCATTTAACCCATTCATTTATCTCATGTATTTATTTTGAGTAACTATCTCAGATACCACTGAGTTTTAGCCGGTGTATCGTTTATACTATTAAACTTTTAATTGTTTCGAAACATTTTTATGTTAGTGTTAATGGTGTTTATCTTTTATCGATGACAGTGGAGTTTATGCATCTATCATTTTTTTCGAGTTGTTTGATGCTTTTCACTTTTTTCTTGTATGGTCTTATTTTATTTTTAATGACTAATTTGTGCACTTCAATCATTTTAGAAAAATTCACAATTAATGTGATTAGTCTATTTGTAGACTCTTGTTGTAACTTTGTTGTATTTCCTTTATATTCAATAAAATTAATGGTTATTATTAGTCTAAAAAGTAATTGAATCTAAAAAAATATATAAGATACAAAAAATTATGTTACATTACACGAGATTCGACTTGTTGACCCATCAAATTTTATTACTTAAAATTACAAATAAATAAAATATATATTTATATTGTTAGTTAAATACATGAGTGGATTCATGTCACCCATCAGTTTTCAATCTAACTGAAAAATTACTGAAAAATCATCATTATCATCATTGTTATTATAAAATATTTTAAATTTATATTTTTATACATTATTAAATAAAATAATTAAATTTTTTTCCACAAATTAATTTTCAATCCAGTTGAAAAATTATTGAAGATCGTTGTTATCCTTGATAATTAATATTAGCCCAAATTATACATTTTTCTAGATAAGTGTTTAAACAATTTTTTGGGCCAAATAGGTGCTCAATGTTTTATTTTGTAATCATTTTAAAAAATTTTATGGTAGACATTAAAAAAATTTCGTTATCCAATTAAAACGTAACATGTGACCTCTCGGACCCCTAATTATTTTAAGGTAAAAATTCGATGGTTGGCCATGGCTAGGACTACCAAGGAGATCGACCAATAATGCTCCTCTAATACCTCAGCTGAAATATAATATTTCAATTTTCAAACATAATTTATATACATTTCTATAGAAAAAAGATTATGATGTAAATAATCATATTTATTGAAATAGTTTTCCAAGTCTCAGCTCGTAATTTTATTTAGCAATTTTTTTAATTCATGTCATTGTTTTTTAAGTGCGTTTTTCTAATCAACCAGTGCCCATGGGTTAGCTCAATTATAAATACCATAGCTTCCCCCAAATCCAATACATTCATTCAAGCAACATCCAAGCAAATACTTTGTTATTTTCTTTGAATACACAGAAAAAGAAAATGGCTGAAAATGAATGTTCCATTGAGACTTCTATGCATGGAGTAACGGGCAGAGAACAAAGTTTTGCCTTCTCGGTTGGGTCGACAACTGATAACACGGCAAAATTCGCTCTACCGGTTGATTCAGAGCATAGGGCCACAGTTTTTAAAGTATTATCATTCGCTAAGCCTCACATGAGAACCTTTCACCTTGCTTGGATCTCCTTTTTCACTTGGTTCATATCTACTTTTGCTGCTGCACCCCTTGTTCCCGTCATTCGAGATAATCTCGATTTAAAGCAATCAGATATCGGTAATGCCGGGGTTGCTTCCGTTTCTGGAAGTATATTATCCAGGCTGGTTATGGGTGCAGTCAGCGATCTAATTGGTCCAAGATATGGGACTGCATTTCTTCTGTTGCTATCAGCCCCAACTGTTTTCTGCATGTCTTTTGTTTCGGACGCCCAGGGTGTAATCACTCATTTTTATCTAGTGTATAAAGTATTGTGTTAATCTACTTTAGTTTATTAGTTAATATATCATCATTGCATGTACACATATTATATTATATGTTCATTACTATACGTGTGAGTAATGTGTACGCAAACCATGTGTATGAGTATATATGCATGTATGTTGGTATATTATGTTAATGTGTTACATATATTAACGTTGGCATGAATATATTAATATGCGTGTATGTGTGCATACGTGTGGGGGTTTGCAGGTGTATATCAATTTGTATGTGCATGTATTATATGTGTATGTATGCGTATAGTATTATTATTACTACTATTATTATTACTATTATTATTAATACTATTGGGCTGAAATTAAAATAAGATAAAAGGTATATTAAAATCCAACATAGATATTCAGCCCTTAATTACAAGACCCAAGCTTAATTATACATGGTCCATTCGGCCAAGCCGGCCCACACCCTAAGAAACCCTAACCTGTATCAAATATTGGAACCCTAATGCTCTCTTTATCATGCGCAGCTGCACGAGGGCCGTTGGATCAGATCTAGATCCAACGGCCACGTTTGAAGCATAGAGACCCCTCATTTGCCGCGTGAAGCCCACGCGCGGGCTGTTGGATTATCCACTCGCGCGTGTGAGACGCGTACAGAGCTAGCCATCTGCTTCAGGCCACGTGGCGCGATCCCGAGCCGCTACACCATCCTCGAGGCCTTATCTCAGTCGTCCGATCATTAAGCGGTCCTAACTGTTGGATCAGATCTGATCCAACGGATAGGAACGGTTCTGGCAGTAATAATCGTTCCGTCTCCCGAGACGCCAGTCTGCACAGCCGAACGGTCATCTCCACCACGCCGCTCCCCATACCGGCCGTACCAACCACCAAGCATGGTCGGGCATGCCAAAGACACAAAAAAAGGGGAAAAGCGTCAGAACAAGATCAGATCCAAAATATATCTTATGTACAAATTTTACCAAACAAGAGAGAGCAGAGAGGATATATGTAAACCAAAAAAGTGTAAGATCATGGAGGTTTTTTTGGGGGGTAACAAAAAATAAAAAAGAAGCACCAAGTTTCAGTGGTAATCTCTCTTTCTTTTTCTTACTTCCTTGCATGCATGTACAATAAAATATAAGAAGTAATAACAAAAGGGAGAGGAGTGCATAGATTCGTTACCCTCGTCGTCAACGGGTCTCCCCTCACCAGTGACAAGCCGCCTCAGTTTCCAAAACTGAACATGGTGAACTGAAAGGAGAGGGAGGTCCCTTTTGGTTTCATTTCGGTTAAACAAAAACGTTTTTTTCACTTCGTATTTGCTCAGATCTAGGCAAAATGGGGAGTCTTAGTGTAAATATAAGTTTAGATTTGGGTTTGGTTTTAAACGAGGTTTGTTTTGGGTGTTTCTTTTGGTTCGTCAGTGCCAGCTAGCGGCGGTCGGCGGCGGAGAGGACGGCGAATGGTCGCCGGTTTCTGGGTTCATCGAAGGGTTGGGGTGGTTATGTTGAGAGGAAAATGGGGCTGGGTTATTATAAAAACTGGTTTTGAAGAAAAAAATAAGAAAAAGTTTGAGTTCGGGCCAGAAAAGAGGGTTTTATAGGTATTTTTATTTTGTGAAATGGTGAAATTCTGTAATAAATCCCCCCGCATTTTCGATAATTTCATTTCTGTCTTGCCGTAGGGGATATTTACAACCCTGGTCCTCCTTATATTTTAAAATCTTGCAATCCAACCCCTGGATTAAATTGAATCAGTTTTTAAATGGTGAAATTACCTCACCAGTCCCACCGCGTTTTTGAAATTTTCACTTCGAACTTGCCCCTTGGTCCAATTACAGATTTAGTCCTTTTAGGTTCCATTTGATTTGTAATTTCGTCCCTAAATCGCATTTTATTACCTTTTAAAAATGTTTCCTGTTTTCATGTTTTTATTTCAGTCATTTTCCGTATCTAAATATTCATGTTTATTTATTATGATCTTATATGTTGATGTGGCCCTTTTGCATTCTCACGTGTTTCTTGTATATGTTTCGTATTCTCATGTTTATATATATGTGTGTTTAGTTTATGGTGATTATGTATTTTATACGCTTGTTCGGTCGTTCGTATCATACATGTTCGATTAATATTTTAGTTGGCTCGTACACGACATGTTTTGTATTTTAGCATGTATTGTATGTTCTCTTTGCTTTGAGGTTATGTGTTAGTATGTTTTCTTTTGTCATGTATAATACCGTGTTTCTATTTTTCGTATGCAAATTATATCGTAAGCTATGTGCTAGGTATTAGTTTCTTTGTTAGTACATTGTCTCGATTTGTGAAATTAATATCATAATACATTCATGCTATGCGTATTTTACATTGTATGTATTCTTGAAGTATGGGTTCTTTATTTATCACACGTTTTATTCATGCTTCATTATTATTATTACTATTATGATCTATCATGTTTGTATTTTTATCATACTTGTCTAATTTTGTGATATCTGTGTCTTTATTATTTATTTTGTCATTTACCATATGAATGTGAACGTATATTTTTGAATTACTTCTTTAAGATTGCATGTCGAGATATATAAACTGTCAATGCGGTGCCTTTTTATCCGAGCGTAAACGGGGCCAGTATCAGGCGTAGTGATAGTGGTTGGGCGTTTACTCTCGGATAACGGGGCCTTTAAAATCTACTCACACTTATAACCAAATTTTAAATTGATCGTCACTTTAATCCGGAAAGTCTAATATTAATAAAGCGGTAATTATTAAAGTACCAATTTTGGGCGGTGTGTGGGTGCTAATCCTTCCCCATCCGTAACCGACTCCCGAACTCAATAGTTTTCAAATCTCTGGTTTTACGGTGTCCGGCCTACCTAAGTGGCCGGTGGCGACTCCAATTTCTAAATAAAACGCGGTTTTTTAAAACCCCTACGGAATAAACATTTTATATCCGAAAAACCACAAACACCTTGAAAATCCACTTTTTAGCAAAACGGATATCGCTACAGATGGCGACTCCGCTGGGGATATTTTTTGTTTTTTAACAAAATAAAGACAGTCAAGCTTTTTCAAATAATTACCGCTTTAATAATATTAGAAGTTTCGGATTAAAGTGACTATTAAATTAATATTCGGTTGTAATTGCGCGTTTATTTTAACGCATTTAAAATTTGGCATATAAACCCATTTTTTAAGTGGGGGGGAAACGCTAATGCTTTCGTGGAGATATCGTTCTCCCGTGTAGGCCTAGCAAGTACCTTCAGGGCTCGAGTACCTTATGCTTTCGTAAGGATATCGTTCCTTCGTGCAGGCATAAGCGAATGGGTCCCTCTGAATTGAACCCGGTTGAAAGGAGCCTATAATGGGTGATGATCGGGGGCCTTGCTACTCTTAGTAGAGGACAGTAAGGACAGTTCAGGTACCTCCTAGAACCAAAACTGCATATAGAGAACATAGAAGCCTATCCTTAGATCCATGCGGATAACCTTAGGTGTTTAGATAGGATAAATAGGGTTGTTTTGTCTGTTTACCTTATTTAATTCATCTTTTTATTTATGTATTTATTAATTCTATCCGGTACTGAATTGTCTTCTTTTTTCTCTGGTTTTTTCATGCATTATTGCATTTGCATTACATAAAGGTACTGGATCAAGTGGTTTGCCCGATCAGAAAGTCTTTCACCATGGAAAAAAGGTGTCTTAGGAAAGAAGCGTTTAACTTGTCAGTCAGGCATTGGTCAGAGGTCAACCAGAAGGCCCAAGGGGACAGTTTACCGAGCGAGCGCGTAATAGTAGGGTACACCTACTTGAGTCTTCAACAGAACAACTTATGGGATCTTCAAAGTATCTGGGAAGGATGGGACCAGAGATTACAAGACAGGTTCTGTGATAGTTATGGCGACATTGCACAATTGTTATACGTTAGGGTCAACCAGCCCCTACTCCGAGCCATTTTTCAGTTCTGGAATATTGTCTTTTGCTGCTTCACCTTCAATGGATAGGACATGATGCCTACAATAGAAGAATACACCGCCTTAATTAATCAGAAAAACGTTCAGGAGGATTGGATTTATGCAAAACCTCCGGGGAATCAGAATTACACTTCAAAGCTCAAAACCTTTACCGGAATGAGTGACGATTGGGTTAATGGCTTGATCTGACTTCGAGGAGACAGTACAGTCTTTGCATGGGAGAATATTCGAGACATCCTACCTGTACATCCAGATGAGGGGAAAAAGATAGACATGTTTGCCTTGGGAATATATGGGTTGGTGATCTTTCCAAGAACTCTTGGAAACATTGATGTAGCCATTCTAGATTTGTTCGAGCGCATAAAACGGCGGCCAAATCCAGTACCAGCAATCTTGGCCGAGACCTTCATTTCCTTAAATGCCAGTCGAAAGCACGAAGAATGACGTTTTAAGGGGTGTGCACAGCTATTATAGGTATGGGTTCAGAGCCACATGTGGAAGACGCCGACAAGGGTCCTACCAGAGATATCCTTCCAAGGTTTTTCGCCCTTACGGGAGTACTTAGCAAAAGAGTGGCGAGAGAACTTGAAAACAAAAAAATGGTCTAGTTTCTTCAGAAACATTCAAGACGAAGACATAGTATAGAGGGTCCCGTGGCTCGGTAGAGTTAATTACTTTTTGTACAGTTGTGGCGATTTCGACTGGCTGATGATGTTGGGACTGCATGGAGGGATTGTTTGTGCTCCGCTTTTGGTGTCCCAACAATTCGGATCACGACAATTCATTCCTAATACCGTCGGGTTAAGCCGAACTGAATTTTTTTTCAAAGGTGAGTTTAAAGAAAAAGTCCAGACTATCATGAGGGCTTGGGACCATTGTTACCGGATCAGGGTGGAAGGAGACACCGAGCACATGACCACTCTAGACTACGATCTTTGGAGACGTTTGAGGGTTAATGATGTGATTCCTGAATCTGATCAAGGACCGGTTGTGTCACTTGAGGAGCTTACAAGGGTGGTACCGTCTGAAACTGATATCTTACGGAATGAACTTGAAGAAATTAAGAGGAAAATGGACACCCAACAGACTCAACATGCGAGTGAGCTCTATAAAGTAAGCTTAGAGGTCGACGAACGGGATGGGGTCATTAGGCAATTGAAGAAATTAAATGCGGATTTGAGCGAGAAGAACGCTCTTTACCAAAAAGATACCCTCCTACTCCAAGCAAAGATACAGAAAGCTGCCGATTGGCTATTGAGGAAGAAAGGCAATCCTTCAAGAAGGCCATTGACCAAGAAAAGGAAAGAACTAGGCAAGAAATTAGCAAAGGAAAACAAGCAGTCAACTACGAGAGAGAAAACGTTGCCGCTTGGAAAAGAAGGTCCATGAGTAGCCGGAATAGACTGTTAGAGATGCAAAAGTTGTACGATGACACTATCCAAAGTCTGGATCAGAGCCGAAGTCAGAATGTCGAGTTAGGAGAAAAGGTGGCAGAAGTAGAACACTCATTTCGAACCTACTATCAGAGGAACGGATTCACTGAGTTACAAGAAAGAGAGCGTGAAGTAGGCACGTTACGAACCCGAATTGAGTCCCTTGAAGCAACTGTTGAGGATTATAAGGAAAGAATCAGTGTATTCGAAGAGGCTGCAGCCGGAGGGGACATTTATTGGCGAAGGAGACTGCGTGACGCTGCCCGGATGGTGCAGGATAGGGACCAATATTACGCAAACCTGATGGTGGACATACAGCGAGTCGCCAGGCATATGAATGATTTGGCCATTGAGGCTGAAACACTCTGACCTTTCGTAGTCCCAGAAATGGAAGAAGCTCCCAGGTTCATCAAGCTGCTCAGGGCTATTAGAAAATTAGGAGATAGAGCTAGGGCTTATTTGTAGGGCTCTGTATCGTAATTAGTACTCTTTTGTATTAAGGACCTTCATTTTGTAATATGAACCCTATTGTAATTTAGACCTTTTAATTCCCGTAGAAGTAGTTCAAATGGGTGATTACCAGCGGAATCAGTACCTTTATCTGCATACATTCTTGCATTGCATCATGACATCTGCATCGTTATACATGCATTTATTTTCCTTGCAACCATATTAATGCTATAAATATTGTGGCAGTGTGTGAAAATAGAAGTTAAGCCGTAATCATTCATCATCCATATCTTACCCGATTACAAAGCAAGCTCATAGAAGACGGGATAATCAGTCTAGAAAAGGGACAAAGAGAGCTCGAGGCAAGATTTGATGAGGTCCAAAGAAGCCTCAGTGACCAGATTGCTCAGTCACAAGCATTGATAGTATCCGACATAACCGCATTGCTGGCTAAGAGTCTTAGAAAGAGAGTTGAAGGACAAACCGCCCAAGAACCAGAAAGTACCCCAGTTCACAATAAGGTTCAACCGGGTGCGCCGAATCTGACTAAAAAGGTATATATCGACCCTACAAGGATGTCGGCTAATCTTCCGATAGGGGTATCTGAGACTCAACCCCTTGACACTGAAGCACTCTATGAAGAGGAGGTGCCAGACCTGAATTTGGTCGAAAGGATCAGGACAGAGGTAGAAAGAAAGTGGGAGGAGAGGTTTCGCCTCATGGAAGAAAGATTTAAAACTTTGCAAACTATAGAAGAATCAGGAAATGATGCCAGTGACTTGAGTCTGGACAAGTACGATGGAACCACATGTCCTTTCGTGCACGTAACAATGTACTGCCAGAAGATGGCGGCATACCTTAAGGATGAGAAGCTATTGATTCACTATTTCCAAGACAGCCTAACTGGGGCGGCGTTGCGGTGGTACACCCAGTTGAGCAGGGTAAATATTAAAACATGGAAAGATCTTTCAAGAGAATTCATCGAGCAATATAAGCACGTAACAGATATGACCCCCAGTAGAATTATGTTGGAAAATATGGGGCAGAAGTCCAACGAAAGTCTACGACAATATGCTCAAAGGTGGCGGGAAGTGGCCGCCCAAATTCAGCCACCCCTCCCGAAACATGAAATTATGCCATTATTCGTTAATACTTTGAAGGGGGCACTGTTTGATCTCCTCATTAATAACACAACATAGAGTTTTGCTGATTTGATTAGGACTGGGGAGTCCCTTAAATTGGCAATTAAGAGTGGTAGAATTGATAGCGGGGAAGGATCTCGAAAGTACAACAAGAAGAATGAAGTAAACGCCGCCAGTACTTACATTGCCCCGAAGAATTTTACAGTCTCACAACCACAAGCACCTGCGGGAAAACGTAAAACTCGAATCAAAGAGAGGAGAGAACCCCGAGAAAAGAGAAAGAGAGGAAAACTTTTACTCCACTACCCGTTCTGTACTCGGAGCTTTACTCTCAGTTGTATGAAGCAGACCTGGTCCGTCCATATTAAGTTACTCCTTTCAAACCGCCGTTCCCGTCCTGGTATAACCCGAACGCGTATTGCGACTATCACGGCGGTGCCCCTGGTCATCCCACCGAGAACTGCCTTGCTTTCAAAAAAACTTGTGCAGAACTTAATTGATTCTGGGATATTGAAGTTTAAGAACCAAGTGTAGCTACTAACCCATTGCCTAATCATGGGAACATGGGAGTAAATGTTATTGAGGAATGTTTTACCAGGGAGATTAAGGATGATGTGTTGGAAATCAAATCTCCTTTGCGGTGGGTATTTCAGCAATTGTGCATGGCCCATGTGATCGACAAAGGCATGGTAATAATGCAGAAGGGATGTGAAGTGTATTGCGAATTCCATCAAGATGAAAGACACGACATCCAAAAGTGTGACGAGTTTAAGAGATTGGTACAACAATTGATGAATGAAAAGCAAATAGAATTCTTCGAAGAGTCCATAAGAAAGAAGGGGTCAGACGTACATATGACGGACAACCCTAACGTTAAATACGGGAGAGATAGACCTCTTATCATCTCCTCCAGGCTGGGGAGTGCAGGTGCCTCCTAAGGAGAAACCACTAAGATAAATCCCAAGATCATCATCTCAGCACCATCCTCGTTCCCATTCAAGGATATGCGGCAAACTCCCTGGAACTATGCTGTAAATGTGACCACGCCAGGAAAGCCAGAATCTAGTAAGGTAAAAGTGCTTACACTGAAAGACGAGAAAAGAAAGAGTGATTTGAATGTCGGTGAGGTGGGCCATTTCACGAGGAGCGACAGATGTTACTCCTCTGAGATCTTGAGGGCTGCTGAAGCGGCCAAAGATAAAGGAAAGGATACATCAGTTACCCCCGCACAGATATTCGGCGAAGAACCTCTTCCAAAGATAAATGAGCCAGTAACCGAGGCTCAGGCCAAAGAATTTCTAAAGTTCCTGAGACATAGTGAGTACAGCGTAGTGGAATAACTACAAAAGCAACCGGCTAGCATCACAGTGCTGGAGTTGCTCTTGAGTTCAGAAAGACACCGTGAGGCACTATTAAAGTACTAAACCAGACTTTTTTGCCCAGGACATTTCTGTGGCAAAACTGTACAAGATAGTGGGGCATATCACTGCCTATAACCATATAACATTCAGTGATGACGAGATCCCCGAGGGCGGAATGGGGTCCACCAAAGCTCTTAACATCACAACCCACTGCAAAGGGTATATGGTACCGAGGGTACTAATTGACAACGGGTCAGCACTCAACGTACTGCCTATGGTGACCTTGCAAAAGCTACCAATAGATGGTTCTCACCTAAAGCCCTGCCATAACTCTGTGAGAGCCTTTGACGGCACACAAAGAAGAACAATGGGAAAAATTGATGTGCCTCTATTGATCGGGCCGACTGAGTACGTGATTGATTTTGTGGTAATGGACATAAAACCATCTTACAGTTGCTTATTGGGAAGGCCATGGATCCACTCCGTAGGAGTTGTCCCATCATCACTACATCAGAAATTAAAATTCGTAATCGAAGGCAAATTGGTCACAGTAGAGGCCGAGCAGGAAATTATTGCTTCAGTGACATCAGATGCCCCCTACATTCAAAATGACGAGGATGCTGCAGAATGCTCTTTTCGAGCGTTAGAGCTAGTGAATGCCACATTCGTCGCGGAGGGAAGTCGGATTCCCTATCCCAGGTTATCTAATTGTACCAAGATGATCGTTGCTGAAACTTTGGGCCTAGGAGCCAAAGCAGGAACAGGGCTAGGGAAAAGATTGCAAGGGAGCCTACGAGCCAAAAGTATGATAACCAAGAAGGACCGTTTTGGGTTGGGTTACAAACCAAGTGTCCAACAAAGAAAAGAAGAATACAAGAGAAAAGAAGAACAAAGAAAAGCCAGATTTAAGGGAGAAGACATCCCATGAAAACCAATGTCCTTCCCTAGCTTGAAAACCACTTTTGTCTCCGGAGGATTCTGCCAACCAGGACAAGAGGTTGAAGAGGCAATTAAGGAAAATGACGTACTCAACAAGGAGGAAATATTTAATGAATCACTTGAGGGGATGTCCATCAACATGATAGCTGGAAAGGGCCAAGTGTGCAATATGTTGACCAACATCCGCCCCTGCCATACCGGGAAAACTCTTGATAACTCTACCTGTGGTTTTTAGGACTAGATCAGAGTAATACTCCGAATCAACCTTTTTGTTTTTGCCCATAAACAATGGGGATCTCTTGTATAGGGTACCTATGTTAACTTTTTGTTGAAATGAAAATATCTTCCCCGTTTTCTTAAATGGCAAACGTTTCATTTATTTCATTCATTCATTCTTCATGTTCATTCACTTCATATAAAACCATTCTCTTCCCAATACATTCATTCTCATTTAATTCAGGTCTTCCATGATTGACTATATGAATGATGCCGGACCCAATCCCGGAGTGGATTTTAAATGCCCCGAGATCTCAGAATGAATTGGGAAAGACGGTGATGAGATAGAATATGAGGTCCCTGTAGAGTTGAGGAGAATGGTGGCCAACGAAGAAAGGCAAATCATGCCCCACCAAGAAGAAACAGAAGTTGTAAACTTGGGGACTGAAGAAGAGAAAAAAAAGTAAAAATAGGGACGACATTTTCCTCAAAAACCAGGCACGAACTGATAACCCTACTTCAGGAATTCAATGATGTTTTCGCCTGGACTTATCAAGATATGCCAGGTTTGAATACTGACATAGTGGTGCACAAACTGCGAACAAAACCGGAATGTAAACCAATACAGCAAAAACTCCGGAGAATGAGACCAGACATGTTGTTAAAGATCAGAGAAGAGGTAAAAAACTATTTGATGATGGTTTCTTAGAGGTGGCCAAATACCCCGAATGGGTTGCAAACATCGTACCAGTACCGAAGAAGGACGGGAAGGTCCGTATGTGTATAGATTATAGGGATCTCAATCGAGCCAGCCCTAAAGACAACTTCCCCTTGCCACATATTGACACGCTGGTTGACAACACCGCGGGACACTCATGGTTTTCATTCATAGACGACTTTTCAGGGTACAACCAGATAAAGATAGACTCTAACGACATGGAGAAAACTACATTCATAACCATGTGGGGCACTTTTTGTTACTGGGTGATACCTTTTGGGCTCAAGAACGCAGGGGCAACTTACCAAAGAGCAATGGTGACACTTTTCCATGACATGATGCACAAAGAAATAGAAGTATACGTGGACGACATGATCTCCAAGTCCTGAATAGAAGAGGAGCACCTGCAGAACTTAAGAAAACTATTCCAAAGACTACAGAAATACCAGCTGAGGCTTAACCCATGACATGATGCACAAAGAAATAGAAGTATACGTGGACGACATGATCGCCAAGTCCCGAATAGAAGAGAAGCACCTGCAGAACTTAAGAAAACTATTCCAAAGACTACGGAAATACCAGCTGAGGCTTAACCCTGCCAAATGCACCTTTGTCGTTACTTCTGGAAAACTCTTGGGGTTTGTGGTGAGCAGAAGAAGGATTGAGATCGATCCAGATAAAGTGAAAGCCATCTAGGATCTCTCACCACCCCACACTCAGAAGAAGGTTCGTGGTTTCCTGGGGAGGTTAAATTATATCTCTCATTTCATTTCCCAATTAACTGATCGGTGTGACCCAGTCTTCAGACTTCTTAGAAAGAATAATCTCGGTGTGTGGGATGAGAAATGTCAAGGAGCCTAGAAAAGATCAAAAGGTACCTGGCAAATGATCCGATTTTAGTCGCGCCAGTACCAGACATGCCTTTAATCCTCTACCTAATAGTCTTTGAGAATTCAATGGGGTGTGTATTGGGGCAACACGATAAGTCAGGGAAAAGGGAGCAAGCCATCTATTACCTAAGCAGAAAGTTCAATGATTGCGAAGCGCGGTACCCGCCAGTTCAGAAGCTGTGTTGTGCTTTAGTTTGGGCTACCAAGTGGCTTAGGCAGTACATGTTGTACCATACTACTTGGTTGATATCCAAGCTAGACCCCTTAAAGTTCTTAATTGAAGCACCAGCACTGACGAAAAGGATGGCCCGCTAGAAGATGCTCCTATCCGAATTCGACATTGTGTTTGTAAGCCAGAAAGCCGTAAAGGGAAGCGTCGTAGCAGATTTCCTAGCTAGTCGCGCTTCGGACGATTATGAGGCATTGAACTTTAATTTCCCGGATGAAGACTTGATGTGCATTACAACTGAGGAAAAGGTTCTAGATGATAACTCATGGAAGCTTTACTTTGATGGAGCCTCTAATGCCATCGGACACGGGATAGGGGCCGTGCTAATTTCCCCCGAGAATTCTATTATCCCTTCACTAGAAGATTAGAATTCTTCTGCACCAACAATATAGCTGAATATGAAGCTTGCGTCATGGGACTAAACTCATCTATTGAAAGAAATATTAAGGAACTTCGAGTATTTGGAGATTCATCCTTAGTGATTTACCAGCTATATGGGGAATAGGAAACCAGGGACTCAAAGTTGGTCAAATATTATGAATTAATTCAAGAGCTCGCCAAGGAGTTCGAAAAGATCAGCTTCAATTACTTTCCCAGAGAAGAAAATCAGATGGCAGACGCTTTGGCAACCTTGGCTTCCATGTTCAAAACGAACACGGGGGCAGAAATGAAGCCCATTAAGATGCAAACTTTTGAAAAACCTGGTCATTGTTGTAATGTGCAGGAAGAGATTGACGGCAACCCATGGTACTATGACATCTTGCAATATGTCAAGCTTCAAAAGTATCCCGAAGGGGCAAATGACAATGACAGAAAAACACTCAGAAAAATGGCAACAGGATATATCATGGATGGGGAAATCCTATATAAAAGAAGCCATGATCAGACATTGTTGAGATGTGTGGATGCCCGGGAGGCGAAGGAGATTTTAGCCGAGGTACACGAAGGTCTATGTGGGACGCACGCCAATGGGCTGTCTATAGCTCGGAAAATTATGAGGTATGGCTATTTCTGGTCGACCATGGAGGGAGATTGTATCAATTACGCCAGGAAATGCCACAAATGCCAAATTTATGCTGACAAGATTCACGCTCCCCCATTACCTTTACACACTATGAATTCTCCGTGGCCTTTTGCAGCGTGGGGCATGGACGTCATCAGGCAGATTCACCTGAAGGCTTCCAACGGACACTGTTTTATTTTGGTCACCATAGACTATTTCACTAAATGGGTGGAGGCAGCGTCTTACGCCAATATCACAAGGACTACAGTATGTAAATTCCTAAAGAAGGAGATCATTTGTCGATACGGATTGCCAGAAAGGGTCATCACCGACAACGCTTCCAATCTGAATAACAAAATGATAACAGACGTGTGCAACCAATTCAAGATAACACACCATAATTCCATAGTCTATCGTCCTAAAATGAATGGGGCGGTGGAAGCAACAAACAAGAACATAAAGAAGATCATAGCGAAGACGACGGATACTTACAGGTATTGGCACAAAAAGCTGCCATTTGCCCTTTTCGCCTATAAGACGTCCATTCATACATCGACAGGGGCAACACCCTACTCCTTAGTGTATGGTACCGAAGCAGTACTCCCCATTGAGGTGGAGATTCTGTCGCTCTGGGTCTTAAATGAAGTAAAATTGGAAGAATCTGAATGGGTGCAAGCCATACTCGACCAGCTCAATCTCATTGAAGAAAAGAGACTAAAGGCCATTTGCCATTGTCAAATGTACCAAAAACAAATGATGTGGCATACAACAAAAAGGTGCACCCAAGAGAATTCAGAAATGGGGGTCTTGTGCTCAAGAAGATCCTCTCGATTTAGAAAGATTCTCGAGGAAAATGGATGCCCAACTGGGAAGGGCCATGCGTGGTAAAAAAGGCCTTCTCATGAGGAGCCTTAATCTTAACCGAAATGGATGGAGACGAGATGAAAAGCCCTGTAAATTCTGATGTTGTTAAGAAATACTACGTTTGAAAAAAAAAGAAAAAACAACAAAAAAATAAGAACAAAAAGAAAAATGGAGAACTCAGGGCGAAAACCCGAAACAGGGCGTCTCGAAGCAAAGAAAGGATCCGAGTCGAAAACCCGTAAAGGGCGGCTCGGATAAATTGAGAGGTTGGATATCCGGAGAGAAGGTGCATCCCCATGAACCATGTAAAGAAAGAGCTTCAGGCAAAAATCATATTTTTGAGAGATCGTGCATTTCATGTTTGGCTTTTCCCTTTCCTCGTGTGTTTCATGACTCTCTCAAAATGGTTCCAAGCCCTTAATCGTAATAAAATCACATTTTTGAGCATCCATTCCTTGCCTTCTTGTTATTTACCATTAATATCATGCAAATAAGCTAACATAGGCTTATGATAAACAAGAGATTTCTGAGCATTACTGTGATCTAACCTTAAAGATGCAGGTGATTAGAAAATGATGTCAACCTTGCCCTCTAGCTGACTATATGACATCTGTTGAAATAGGGCGAGCAGAAGACTTTAGGCACCAGGATAGGATGACCAATGGCACACACCTTGCTTGTTTAAAAGAAAGCATTCGAGACAACAAGAAAGATCTCCCAGGTGAAAAACCGGAAGGGCACCTCAAAAAAAAAAGAAAAAAAACTTCTAAAGTGAAAACCTGAAAGGGCACTTTAGAACCCTGAATCAGAAATTCAGAAAAAGAAAGGTTGGAATGGTTGAACCTGACAGTGAAATGAGGTATCGCCGCTAAAAGAAGAAAAAATGAGGAAGCAAGCAACATAAGGTCGAGATTGACTGAGGACTAAAACAGGCCCATCAAGATACTGACACTCATGCATCATGAATAGTTAGACATCCCTAGGATTAGGAGCATGCTAATTCATTTGTCATAGCATTTTGTCTTATTCTAGATAGGTATCCGCGAATTCAAAGAAGCATCGGTAGCCGTTTCGACGTGAATCCCAAATGTGAAGATAAAGGTTCTATATAGGAAGAGCCTGTATTTTCAAAGGCCAGTAGTGAGAGGTTCTATATAGGAAGGACCCGCCGCTCCGAGGCTTCAAGAGCTGAAAGTTTTATATAGGAAAGACTTGCAGCTCCAGGGTGAAGACTAGCGGTTCTATATAGGAAGAACTCTCAGCCGAAGGAATTCACCCATGACACAGAAAGTTTTATATAGGGAAAATCCATTGTGTTGAAGGCGAAGAGTCCTATATAGGAAGGATTCTGAGCTTTACTGTCTCAGAGAAAGAGGTTCTATGAAGGAAGAACCCGGAACTTCGAGATTTCAGAAGCTAAAAGTTTTGTATAGGAAGGACTTGCGGTTTTAGGGTCTGAAGATTAGAAGTTCTATATAGGAGGGACTCCCAATCGAAAAACCCATCTGTGACGCAGAAGATTTTATATAGGAAAAATCTACGTTGAAGGCGAAGAGTTCTATATAAGAAGGACTCCAAGCTCTACAGTCTCAGAGTGAAGAATTCTACATAGGAGTGACTCATAACTCAAGACTCCAGAATGAAAGGTTCTATATAGGAAAGACCTGTAGTTCTAAGATTGGAAGATGAAAAAGCTTTGTATAGGGAGGACTTACAAGCCCAAAGATTCAGCCAAGGAAAAGCGGAGAGTTCCAGAAGAGCACGTGATTCCGAAGCTACACACAGGGAAGTCAGATAAAAAATAAGTGATTATAATCTTTGCTTTGTTCTCGTTTTACAAGAACAAGCAAAGAGGGGCAACTGTAATCACTTATTTTTATCTAGTGTATAAAGTATTGTGTTAATCTACTTTAGTTTATTAGTTAATATATTATCATTGCATGTACACATATTATATTATATGTTCATTACTATACGTGTGAGTAATCTGTAAGCAAACCATGTGTATGAGTATATATGCATGTATGTTGGTATATTATATTAATGTGTTACATATATTAACGTTGGCATGAATATATTAATATGCGTGTATGTGTGCATACGTGTGGGGGTTTGCAGATGTATATCAATTTGTATGTGCATGTATTATATGTGTATGTATGCGTATAGTATTATTATTACTACTATTATTTTACTATTATTATTAATACTATTAGGCTGAAATTAAAATAAGATAAAAGGTATATTAAAATCCAACATAGATATTCAGCCCTTAATTACAAGACCCAAGCTTAATTATACATGGCTCATTCGGCCAAGCCGGCTCACACCCTATGAAACCCTAATCCGTATCAAATATTGGAACCCTAATGCTCTCTTTATCATGCGCAGTTGCACGAGGGCCGTTGGATCAAATCTAGATCCAACGGCCACGTTTAAAGCATAGAGACCCCTCATCTGCCGCGTGAAGCCCATGCGCGGGCTATTGGATTATCCACTCGCGCGTGTGAGACGCGTACAGAGCTAGCCGTCTGCTTCAGGCCACGTGGCGCGATCCTGAGCCGCTACACCATCCTCGATGCCTTATCTCAGCCGTTTGATCTTTAAGCGGTCCTAACCATTGGATCAGATCTGATCCAACGGATAGGAACGATTCTGGTAGTAATAATCGTTCCGTCTCCCGAGACGTCAGTCTGCACAGACGAACGGTCATCTCCACCACGCCGCTCCCCATGCCGGTCGTACCAACCACCAAGCATGGTCGGGCATGCCAAAGACACAAAAAAATGGGAAAAGCGTTAGAACAAGATCAGATCCAAAATATATCTTATTTACAAGTTTTATCAAACAAGAGAGAGCATGGAGGATATATGTAAACCAAAAAAGTGTAAGATCATTGAGGTTTTTTTGGGGGGTAACAAAAAATAAAAAAGAAGCACCAAGTTTCAGTGGTAATCTCTCTTTCTTTTTCTTACTTCCATGCGTGTATGTACAATAAAATATAAGAAGTAATAACAAAAGGGAGAGGAGTGCATAGATTCGTTACCCTCGTCGTCAACGGGTCTCCCCTCACCAGTGACAAGCCGCCTCAGTTTCCAAAATTGTACATGGTGAACTGAAAGGAGAGGGAGTTCCCTTTCAGTTTCATTTCGGTTAAACAAAAACGTTTTTTTCACTTTGTATTTGCTCAGATCTAGGCAAAAGGGGGAGTCTTAGTGTAAATCTAAGTTTAGATTTGGATTTGGTTTGAAACGAGGTTTGTTTTGGGTGTTTCTTTTGGTTCGTCGGCACCGGCTAGCGGCGGTCGACGGCGGAGAGGACAGCGGATGGTCACCGGTTTTTAGGTTCATCGAAGGGTTGGGGTGGTTATGTTGAGAGGAAAATGGGGCTGGGTTATTATAAAAACTAGTTTTGAAGAAAAAAATGAGGAAAAGTTTGAGTTCGGGCCAGAAAAGTGGGTTTTATAGGTATTTTTATTTTGTAAAATGGTGAAATTCTATAATAAATTCCCCCGCGTTTTCGATATTTTCATTTCTGTCTTGCCGCAGGGGATATTTACAACCCTGGTCCTCCTTATATTTTAAAATCTTGCAATCCAACCACCCATGGATTAAATTGAATCAGTTTTTAAATGGTGAAATTACCTCACCAGTCCCACTGCGTTTTTGAAATTTTCACTTCAAGCTTGCCCCTTGGTTCAATTACAGATTTAGTCCTTTTAGGTTCCATTTGATTTGCAATTTCGTCCCTAAATCGCATTTTATTACCTTTTAATTTCTGTTTCCTATTTTCGTTTTTTTTATTTCAGTCCTTTTCCATATCTAAATATTCATGTTTATTTATTATGATCTTATATGTTGATGTGGCCCTTTTGCATTCTCAAGCGTTTCTTGTATATGTTTCGTATTCTTATGCTTATATATATATATATATGTGTGTGTGTTTAGTTTATGGTGATTATGTATTTTATACGCTTGTTTGGTCGTTCGTATCATACATGTTCGATTAATATTTTAGTTGGCTCGTACACGACATGTTTTGTATTTTAGCATGTATTGTATGTTATCTTTGCTTTTAGGTTATGTGTTAGTATGTTTTCTTTTGTCATTTATAATACCGTGTTTCTATTTTTCGTATGCAAATTATGTCGTAAGCTATGTGCTAGGTATTAGTTTCTTTGTTGGTACGTTGTCTCGATTTGTGAAATTAATATCATAATACATTCATGCTATGCGTGTTTTACATTGTATGTATTCTTGAAGTATGGGTTCTTTATTTATCACACGTTTTATTCATGCTTCATTATTATTATTACTATTATGATCTACCATGTTTGTATTTTTATCATACTTGTCTAATTTTGTGATATCTATGTCTTTATTATTTATTTTGTCTTTTACCATATGAATGTGAATGTATATTTTTGAATTACTTCTTTAAGATTGCATGTCGAGATATATAAACTGTCAATGCGGTGTCATTTTATCCGAGCGTAAACGGGGCCAGTATCAGGCGTAGTGATAGTGGTTGGGCGTTTACTCTCGGATAACGGGGCCTTTAAAATCTACTCGCACTTATAACCAAATTTTAAATTGATCGTCACTTTAATTCGGAAAGTCTAATATTAATAAAGCGGTAATTATTAAAGTAATAATTTTGGGAGGTGTGGGGTGCTAATCCTTCCCCATCCGTAACCGACTCCCGAACTCAATAGTTTTCAAATCTCTGGTTTTATGGTGTCCGGCCTACCTAGGTGACCGGTGGCGACTCCAATTTCTAAATAAAACGCGGTTTTTTAAAACCCCCACAGAATAAACATTTTATATCCGAAAAACCACAAACACCTCGAAAATCCACTTTTTAGCGAAACGGATATCGCTACACAGGGCTACTTAGCGATTCGGTTCATGATCGGTTTTTGCCTGGCGATATTCGTTTCGTGTCAGTACTGGACGCCATAATGTTCAATGGCAAGAGCATAGAGCTTGTGAATGGATGTGCTGGTAGATGGGGTGGCATGGGTGGTGGAGTCACTCAACTCTTGATGCCTTTGGCTTTTCAATTGATCAAGCTGGCTGGCGCAACCCCTTTCACTGCCTGGAGGATTGCATTTTTCATCTCTGGCGGGTTTCATGTCATTATGGGCATCCTGGTCCTAACCCTAGGCCAAGACTTGCCTGATGGAAACCTTTGTGCCCTTCAAAAGAAGGGTGAAGTTTCCAAAGATAAGTTCTCCAAGGTAATGCTTCTTTGAACTTTGCTATATGATCTATGACCAAATGATCCGATTCCGAGTTCCGACCAACATATGGTGCTGATTTGCTTTCCTTTGTTCAGGTTTTCCGATATGCCGTCACAAACTACAGAACATGGATCTTTTTCCTCCTTTATGGGTTCTCAATGGGGATTGAATTGACTATTAACAATGTCATCTCAGGATACTTTTATGACAGATTCAATCTTAAGCTCCACACTGCTGGGACTATAGCTGCTAGCTTCGGCATGGCCAACTTCTTTGCTCGTCCCTTCGGCGGCTACGCCTCGATGTAGCAGCCATAATGTTTGGGATGAGAGGCAGGCTATGGATCCTTTGGTTCTTCCAAACATTAGGATGTGCCTTCTGTTATGAACGCAGTAAAGAGAAGAGAGAAAGGGAAATGAGGAAGAAGATAGATTAGGTTAAGAAACAATTTTCAGATTTTTGCATGCCTTTTTTCAGCTCACACGCGAGCTATTTAACCAAAAAAAAACAATTACAGTAAATTAACCAAGGACAAAATCGGTTAAAGCACGTGGCACTTTTCTCTCTCGTGTCCCTCTGCGTAAAGCCTGCACATTCTCTCTGTGGCACGGGTCGAGCGGGTCCCTGGCGGTGTGAGCATTGGTGAGTCTATGGTGTCTGCAACATTACCTCCCCCTAAAGAAGGAACCTTGTCCTCAAGGTTAGGCTCCAAGGGGGTCGATGAATCCTGGAACAAAGGCAACGATGTGATCTGGTGAAGGGGTTGTCCTTTACACAATTTCAGCTGGGAAATGTGAAAGATAGGGTGAATACGCGTGGTGTCTGGCAGCTGGAGCTTATACGCCACAGGTCCGATGCGGTGAGTGACTTGGTAAAGGCCAAAGAACCTCGGGCTAAGCTTCTGGTGGCGATGCAAGCAGAGCGAGAGCTACCGATATGGCCGAAGAAGAACAAACGCCCAATCTCCCACAGATAACTCCAGCTCAGGACGTTTCTTATCTGCCTGATTCTTCATGCGTAACTGAGCCTGAGATAGGTTGTGTTTCAATTCACGCAGCAATGCTTCGCGGCCCTAGAGAGCGTGGTCCACCTGAGCATTAAGTGAACCTCCTTCAACATATGAGACCAACGTGTGCGGGTCTCGACCATAGAGGGCCCGGAATGGGGTCATACCGGCAGAAGCTTGAAAGGCCGTATTGTACCAAAACTCCGCCCAAGGAAGATAGCTCTCCCATTTACTCTACTCGTCCCGGTCATGCAACGAAGGTACATTTCCAAGCAGCGGTTCAAGGCCTTGGTTTGACCGTCGGTATGTGGATGCTAAGCTGAGCTGAGACACAGTTCAGTTCCCTGCAGCCGTGCGATTCCGGTCCAAATCTCACTTGCAAAAATAGGGTCCCTGTCACTCATTATCGATCGCGGGATGCCATGTAGTTTGATAATTCCTTGGACCATAACCTTGGCTATGTAAGGGGAATCATAGTGTCGAGGTAAGGCAAAGAAGTGCCTCATTTCCATTCGAATTAGGCAAACCAGTAATACGAGAACGCAAAGCACTCTCATTAGGAACCATGACGCGGTTATGAAAAAGAACCAAGCCATTGATCTCAGTGTAGCCCTGTGTGACCAATATTCCTGAGCGTAGTTGAGCAAGTATTATAGATAACTTTTCATCAAGATAGCTTGCAGTTCTAATATCCTTGAATACTCCAAATGTTGGACGAGTGAATGCCATCAACTGGGTCCCTATTTCCCTGGACAAGGTGTCGGCCAATGTGTTTAACTTGCCGGGGCGATATCAGATCTCGAAATCATACCCTATCAGCTTCGCCAACCATTGTTGTTGTTCTGGAGTCTGAATTATCTGTTGGGTTAACTCGCGGAGCGACTTTTGATCGGTAAGAATGATAAAGCGGCCACCAAGGAGGTATTGGCACCACTTTGCGACTGCCTGAGTGATGGCATACATCTCTCTATGGTAGGTGGAGACTGCCTGCATTTTCGAGTTGAGTTTCTGGCTATAGAAAGCCAATGGCTGGTTGTTCTGAGTTAAGACGGCGCCAATGCCCACGGCGGATGCGTCTATTTCAACCACAAAGTCCTTGTCAAAATCAGGGAGAGCTAGGATTGAAGCTGTGCACAAGCAACTCTTTAATCTCTCGAAAGCTTCCTGGGCAGCCACGGTCCATTGAAACTGATCAGCTTTTTTCAATAAGTCCGTGATAGGTGCGGCAATAGTAGCATAGCTCCGAATGAAACGGCGATAGTACCCAGTAATACCCAAGAAGGCGCGAACATCCTTGATTGTAGAAGGCATCGGCCAACTTTGAATAGCCGCGACCTTGGTAGAATCAACTGCCAATCCATTGCGTGATACAACATGGTCGAGATATTCCACCTTGTCTTTCCCAAAAGTACATTTGGAGAGCTTTGCAACCAACCCATGGTTCTGTAACAGTTGCAGCACCGTTCTAAGAAAATAAGCACAAATTATCATAGATGAGGCCGAAAAATGTCATTCATTGTTGCTTGGAACGTTGAGGGAGCGTTTGTCAATCCGAAGGCCATGACAAGAAATTCATAGTGGCCGTCGTGAGTGCAAAATGCCGTTTTGTGCACATCCTCCGTGCGTACTCAAATCTGATGATAACCTGCCAATAAATCAAGTTTTGAAAGAATTACGACGAGCCCAGTTCATTAAATAACTCATCAGCCGTAGGTATAGGGAACTTATCACGAATGGTAATGGCATTAAGAGAACGATAGTCAACGCAGAAGCGCCAAGTCCCATCCTTTTTTACTAACCATCAGCACCGGAGAAGAAAACGGACTAGTGCTTCGTTGAATCTGACCACCCTCCAACATTTGGCGAACTTGTTTCTCAATTTCAGTTTTCCGGAAATGAGGATAACGGTATGGGCAAACATTGACCGGTTTGCTCGCAGGATCAAGATGTATTTGTCACGGGGCTAGGGCTCAACAATAGCGGATCCGTGCGACCTTAGACGCCTTTGACGCTAATCGGTTGATTCTCGCGCCTAAGTCAGCCTTCAACCAGCCTTGCGAGTACTGTTGCTCGACAACGGCTTGGACAAGCCCTCCAGGCTTGGATAGATCTTGTCACAGGGCTAGACTTTTGCCAGACGAATCGTGCGGGCCTTAGTCGCTTTCTCGGTTGAAACGTTGGCTAAGTCAGCCTGAAATCCCTTGTCACGGCCTTAAGTGAAGCTCTCTCGACAAACACCTAACTCAGCAAGATTCTCGCTCCGAAAGATCAAACACTTCCCGAAGCCCTCGAACGAAAGACCGTTCTAAGCGAAAGCTAATCAAAGAACAACGGAAAGAGATTGGCAACTAGAACAACGAAGAACATTCAAGAACAATGAAGAACACTTAGAGAGTTTAAAGTAAATCCTTCTTGTATTACTCAAAGTGAATGAATAGGTGAATGCTAAAGTCCTTAACAAGTGAGGAGGGAGCCTCTATTTATAGTTGAACTCCCCTACATCCAACGGCTCAATTTAAATTACATAGACGGTCGAGATTGATCTTATCTAATGAAATCTCAATTCAAATCTCTAATTATCACAAACATTATCTACAAATTATATTCAAATAAATGGATAATGCTTTGACCAAATTACCCTCTTGAATCCTCCATGGATTTGGCTAAGTCCTTTGGGCTTGCGGGCTTTCTAGCATTCTCCAACTGCCGAGCCAAGTGAGATGGTCTTGGCAAGCCCGTTACACCGCGTAAACCTTTTTTGGCTGATTCTTGCGCCAACACCTCGGTCCCAAAGGTTTGGTCCACGACATTCTCTAAGTGTTGGGCCACATTTGGCAAGCCCGTTACATTGCGCACACTTCTCTATATGATGTTCGCGTCAATGTCTCGATCCAAAAAGTTTGGTACGTGACACTCTCCCCCAGTTGACTTAGCGACGCCCTCGTTGCTGTACTCAAACGATCATGGGAAGGGTCAACTTGATTACTCGTCAATGCCTCAACTTCATACAATTCCCCCATATGAACTGTTCATCTCGACTCAAACTGTCGTTGAACATCGCGTGCTAAGACGCCTCTTGATACATCTCTCTTGTAGGAGCATTCTCCCACAAACTCGGTTTACCTCGACTCGGACCCACTTGGTCCTGCGGCAAAGACTTGGAAGTTGTCACAACATTGAACACATACTGAACTCTCAAATTCGTAGACAACTCTGGCTTGCCCTTTTGAACTCTGAAAGGTCCCTTCCAATCTTCATTTCCCCCGCACTGAAGACTAGGTCTTGCTTGACCTACGCTCATCAACAATGGCAAATCAAAATAAAAAACACTAGGAATGTGTTTGAGATGTACCTTCTCCTCATTCACATTTACTCTAAAACGGGTCAGCCCTTCTTTCTTCTTGAAGCCTGGCCCCCTCTGCATTGAACCTTCTTCATCAAAGTTCTTTGCATGCATCGGCACTTTCGCTACAAAGTCTGTTGCGCTACTCTGCATTGGCTCTTCTTCCCTGAAGTCCGTTGCTCTTGGTTGCATCCGCCCTTCTGACTTGAAGTTTGGTGCTCTATTGCATCGATCCTTCTTTCTTGAAGTTTGGTGCTTTCTCTTACGTCGACACTTCCTACCTGAAGTTTGTCGCTCGTTTCCTATTGGTGGTGTCTCCACAGTTACTATGTCCCTTATCAGCTTGGCTCCCTTCGACACTCTAATGGTCTCAAAAGTGATGCTCTTTCCCTGAACATCCTCGACAAGCTCATGGGTAGCCTTCTTAGACATGGTCACCTCTTTCTGCTTTCAGTCCCCCTTGGCCTTGGCAAAACTCGACATTATCGGATCAAGCGATGTAGCTTCGCTCTCTTCGAGCTCACCCAGCTCCTTAGATGGCTTGACTCAATCTGGGCACTCTCGCAATTTGTGAGGCCCCTTACACTGATAGCACTCTAGTTGCTTCATCTTGCGTCGACACTTCTTCCTCGAAGTCCTTCGCTTCTTTCCCACCTTGCCCATAGGTGGCATCTTAACAGTTGCAATGTCGCTCAACGGCTTGGCCCCCTTCGACACTCTACTGGTCTCAAAAGCAATGTTCTTCACTCGAACATCCTCAACATGCTCTTTCCCAGCCTTCTCGGATATCTTCAACCCATTCTACTCATGGTCTCCGCTTATCTTGGCAGAACTAGACAACTCTGAACCAAGTTTTACAAGCTCTTTACTCTTGGCCTTGTCCTGTCCCTCGGACCACTTGGCTTGAACCAGGCATCTTCGCAACTTGTGAGGCCCCTTGCATCGATAGCACTCCAATCGCCTCGTCTTTACCCTTGGCTTGACAGCTTCCTCACTTGCTATTGCACCAAGCCTCATCACTGGCTAGACTACTTTGGCACTCGTAATCGAACCTCAGCTCTTACTTCGCTTGGTGGCATTGGCACACACAATCGCCCTAAGTCTCGCTACTTCACCATTTGACTCGTCTGTTGTCTTCATCATGGCAGCTAGGCGGTTCTTCTCGGGATATCCCCTTATCAAAAGAGGACCATTATAGAAGTAGCACTTCAATTTCTTGCTCCCCTTCTTTCCTGGCATGGACTTAGCCTCACCATTCCCCTTGTCTCTCAAACTGGGCCTGGTTGACTCAACACTCGTCTGCTTGCATTCTGCGGGCTCGGTCAGAGGTTCGGCAAAAACGAGAGCCTCTGAAAGTCTCTGGGCATCTCTCTGCTCTACTGCGAGCTTCGCCCCCGGTCTAAATCCCTCTAAGAAGGTCTTGAGCACATCCCATTTGTAGCGATGTCCTTTTTTCGCTAAAAAACGGGTTTTCGATGCGTTTGTGATTTTTTGGATATAAAGTATTTATTCCGTGGGGGTTTTGAAAATATTGTATTTTATTAAAAATTAGAGTCGCCACCGGCCACTTAGGTAGGCCGGACACCATAAAACCAGAGATTCAAAAAACTTTGAGTTCGGGAGTCGGTTACGGATAGGGAAGGATTAGCACCCCCACACCGCCCAAAATTGGTACTTTAATAATTACCGCTTTATTAATATTAGATTTTCCGGATTAAAGTGACGATTATTTTAAAATTCGGTTATAATTGCGAATAAATTTTAAAGGCTCCGTTATCCGAAAGTAAACGCCCAACCACTATCACTACGCCTGATACTGGCCCCGTTTACGCTCGGATAAAAGGGCACCGCATTGACAATTCATATATCATTATGCAACCTTAGTGAACAAAATATAAAACATGGAAAATAATTTAAATACAATACAAATAAATATTAACATAATAGAATACTAATCTAACATAAATAAAATATGTAACTAAAACATACATACATATTAATCTTAATAGTAAATAAAGACAAATTTAACCTATCACAATAACAAGGCATGAATAAATACATGTGTGAACAAAAACACATATTTCAAGAAAACATACATATTAGAAATAAAACACATTTCGACATATGTAGAACAAGATATTATACATGAAAAAGAAAATATACTAACACGTAACCCTAAAGCCAATAGAACAAACAATACATGCTAAAATACAAAACATGTTGTGTACGAGCCAAATAGAATATCGACATAATATGCGTGATACGAATAACCGAACCAATACATAAAGATACATAATCATCATAAACTTAACACACATATACACGTAAACATGAAAATACAAGGCATATGCGAGGGATATATAATAAGGCAAAAGGCTACATCAACATACACGATTATAATAAACGAACATGAATATTTACATGGAAACAGGACTGAAATGAAAAGAAATAAACATCAGTAGCAGAAATTAAAGGACAATAATATACAATTTAGGGACGAAAATGCAAGCAGGACCGAACTTGAAAGGACTAAAACTGTAATTGGACCAAGGGGCAGACCCGAAGTGAAAAATCCAAAAACGCGGGATGGTTAAAGGGGTAATTTTACCATTTAAAAACTAAATCGATGTAATTTAGGGACTGGATTGCAAGATTTTGAAATACGAGGGGGACCAGAGTTGTAAATATCCCCTGCGGCGAGACACAAATGAAAATATCGAAAACGCGGGAGGATTTATTACATAATTTGCCCATTTCACAAAATAAAAACACCTATAAAAACTCTTTCTTCGGCCCAGAATCAAATTTTCATCATTTTTCATTCGATACGTTTTATAATAAACGTTTCTCTCTCGTTTTCTCTCTCAACCTCATCCCATGAACCCAGAAACCGACGGCCGACCGTCGTTCTCTCCGCCGCCGGCCGCCGCTAGCCGGCGTCGACGAACCCAAAAAAAGACACCGAAATGAACCTTACTTCACCCTAAACTCAGATCCGAACTTGGATTTGTAGAAAAAGCCCCCCTTCGTCCTAGATCTAAGAAAAGAAAACAAGAAACCGTATATGTTTTTTTCTAGACCGAAGGAACACCTTCCCCTTTTAGCCGGCTCACCAAATTAAGGCTTGTTGCCGGTAGAGGAACTGTCCTCCGAAGGTAAAACCTCACTCTTCTTTCCCTTCCTTACTTTTAAAATATATGCGTGCAATATTCGAGATGGATGGATACCTTTGTATGATCTCTGTAAGTTTTTTTTTAGAGAAATAACGAAAGGGTGAGACTTGTTTTTATTTCTGAAAAAGTGAGTTACAACTGAACTGAGACTTTTCGTTTTTTTGCTCTCTTACATATATCCTCTCTCTTACATATATCCTCTCTCTTTGGTTTGGTAACAAGTAATATAATCTATTTTTCAGATCTGAACTGATACTGACATAATCTCTCTTTTTTGTGTTCCGATATGTCTGAACGTGGTGGTTGGAGACCGGCATGGTAGAAACATGGTGGCGGTGTGGGGGAGTTGTCTTCGGCCAGAGGCGTTCTCGGCCGTTGGATCAGATCTGATCTAACGGTCAGGCTGGCTTGAAGGATGAACGACCTAGATGAAACCTCGATCGGTGAAACGGCTCCAGATCGTGACACGTGGGGCTCAACAGTCGAGGGGTTATAGCGCGTGGGACTCACGCACACGTGGGATACCGAAGAGTCCGCGCGTGGACCGCACGCGCGCATGGCACTCGAACTGTCCAGACGTGTAGTTCACGCGGCTGGCTAGATATTTTATCCTTCCTTGATCGTGGCCGTTGGATCAAATCTTGATCCAACGGCCCATAGTTATCTGCACAAAAATAATTAGAGTTAAATAGGGTTTTGGGCTTGGGCTAACCGGGCCTTGTATTATTATTTTTGTAATAATGTGGACATTTTAATTTAAGTGGGCTTCCTATTATTTTTCCAGTTTTGTCCATACATATTAATATATTAATATAACAGTAAATACAGATACATACGTACTTACGTATACATACATACAATTGTGATGAAATATGTTCACACAGATATATACTTAATAATACATGCAACACTTATTCGTATATATTCAATAATAACAAGTACACTAATATACACATGCAAACACATAGAGACCTACTCATATACTAACATTTATTTGTACGATACTCCTAACATAAATATAACCATATCATACGTATATTAATAGGTATGTAATATACCATATCAATACATGCATACCCTCACACTTATATCATTATATAATACATTAACATATACACGCGCACACCTATATGTAATCATGTACTAATATGTTAATATAATACTCAGAGGTTAGATAAAAATGAGTGATTACAGTTGCCCCTACTTGCTTGTTCTCATGGAATGGGAACAAAGCAAAGATTCATAAGCACTCATTTTTATCCGACTTCCCTATTTGTAGCTTTGGAAACACGTGTTCTTCTGGAACTCTTCGTTCTTCCTCGGCCGAATCTTCGGGCTCGTAAGTCCTTCCTATATATAGCTTCTTCCCCCTCCGATCTTGGAGCTACAGGCTCTTCCTATATAGAACCCTTCACTCTGAAGCCTCGAGTTATGAGTCCCTCCTATATAGAACTTTTCACTTCGAGACAGTAAAGCTTGGAGTCCTTCCTATATAGAACTCTTCGCCTTCAACGATGGTTTCTCCTATATAAAACCTTTTGCGTCGCTGATGGATTCTTCCGACTGGGAGTTCTTCTTGTATAGAACTGCTAGTCTTCAAACCCTGGAGCCGTCAGTCCTTCCTATATAGAACTTTTGGCGTCTGAAATCTCAGAGCTACAAGTTCTTCCTATATAGAACCTTTCACTCTAAGACAATAAAGCTCGGAGCCCTTCCTATATAGGACTCTTCACTTTCGACACGACAGGTTTTCCCTATATAAAACCTTGTGTATCATGGGTGAATTCCTTCAACTGGGAGTTCTTCCTATATAGAACTGCTAGTCTTCACCCTGGAGCCGTCAGTCCTTCCTATATAGAACTTTTAGCTTCTGAAATCTTGGAGCTACGGATTCTTCCTATATAGAATCTTTTACTCTAAGACAGTGAAGCTCGGAGCCCTTCCTATATAAGACTCTTCGCTTTCAACACCACAGGTTTTCCCTATATAAAACCTTGTGTGTCCTGGGTGAATTCCTTCGACTGGGAGTTCTTCCTATATAGAACTGTCAGTCTTCACCCTGGAGCTGTAAGTCCTTCCTATACAAAACTTTCAGCTTCTGAAGCCTCGAAGCGGAGGATTCTTCCTATATAGAACCTCTCTCTGCAGGCGCTTGGAAACATAGGCCTTTTGTATGTAGAACCATTATCTTCACATTTGGGATTCACACCATGATGGCTACTGATGTCTCTTTGAATCCACTGATACCTGTCTAAGATAAAACAAAATGCTATGACAAATGAATTGACATGCTTCTAATCCTAGTGATGTCTGACTATTCATGATGCTTGGGTGTCAATATCTTGGTGGGCTTGCTTTGGTCCTTATTCGATCTCGTTGTTCACTTTCTCCTTTTTCACGGGCGTCGATACCCCACTTCAATGTCGGGTTCAACCATTCCAACCTTTCTTTTTCTCCATTTATGACTTGGGATTCTAAAGTGCCCTTTCGGGTTTTCGCTTTAGATAGTTTTTTTTAGGGGTGAGACTTGTTATCTCGCATGCTTTCCTTGAATAAGCAGGACGTACGCCATTGGTCATCTTATCCGGTTGTTTGAAGCTTTTCGCCTTCCCTATCAACAGCCGTTATGTAGGGAGCTAGAGGGTGAAGTTAACATCATTTTCTTTAATCACCTGCATTTTTAAGGTTAGATCACAGTAATGCTCAGAAATCTCTTGTTTTACCATAAGCCTATGTTAGCTTATTTGCCTGAAATTAACAAGAAGGTAAGGAATGAATGCTCAAAAACACAATTTTATTACGATTAAGGGCTTGGGATATCTTAAAAGAGGTATGACACACATGAGAAAGAAGAAAAGTTAAGTATAAAATACAAGATCCCTCATTATCTTCGGTATGAATGATACATGATCTTATCAACTGCGTAGAATTTTTTTTGCCTGAAGCTCCCTCTTCATGATGTTCATGGGGATACCCTTCTCTTTGGATATTCAGTTTTTCAATTTACCCGAGCCGCCCTTTACGAGTTTACAACTCAGGTCCTCCCTCTACTTCAAGACGCCCTATTTTGGGTTTTCGCCCTGAGCTCTCCATTTTTGTTCTTTTTTTATTTTCTTTTCTTTTTCTTTCTTTTTTTTCTTTTTCAAATATAGTATTTCCTAACAGCATCAGAATTTACAGGGTTTTTCAGCTCATCTCCATCCATTTCTGTTAGGATTAGGGCTCCTCCTGAGAATGCCTTTTTTACCACGTACGGCCCTTCCCAGTTGGGCATCCACTTTTTGTTGGGAGGATTTTCTTGAGCACCAGATCCCCTTCTTTGAATTCTCTTGGGCGCACCTTTTTGTTGTATGCCTGCATCATCCGCTTTTGGTACATCTGACCATGACAAATGGCCTTTAGTCTCTTTTCATCGATGAGATTTAGCTGGTCGAGTCTGGCCTGCACCCATTCGGCTTCTTCCAATTTTACTTCATTTAAGACCCGGAGATACGGGATCTCTACCTCGATGGGGAGTACTACTTCGGTACCATACACCAAGGAGTAGGGTGTTGCCCCCGTTGATGTGCGAAAGGACGTCCTATAGGCGAAAAGGGCAAATGGCAACTTTTCATGCCAATCCCTGTAGGTATCCGTCGTCTTTGCTATGATCTTCTTTATGTTCTTGTTTGCTGCTTCCACTGCTCTATTCATTTTAGGACGATAGACTGTGGAATTATGGTGTGTTATCTTGAATTGAGTGCACACGTCCGTCATCATTTTGTTATTCAGATTGGAAGCGTTGTTGGTGATGACTCTTTCTGGCAATCCGTATCGACAAATAATTTCCTTCTTTAAGAACTTACATACTGTAGTCCTTGTGATGTTGGCGTAAGACGCTGCCTCTACCCATTTAGTGAAATAGTCTATGGCGACCAAAATGAAACGGTGTCCATTGGAAGCTTTCGGATAAATCTGCCCGATGACGTCCATGCCCCATGCCGCAAAAGGCCACGGAGAATTCATGGTGTGTAAAGGCGATGGGGGTGCGTGAATCTTGTCAGCGTAAATTTAGCATTTGTGGCATTTCCTGGCGTAATCGATGCAATCTCCCTCTATGGACAACCAGAAATAACCATATCTCATAATTTTCCGGGCTATAGACAGCCCGTTGGCGTGCGTTCCACAGAGCCCGTCATGTACTTCGGCTAAAATCTCATTCGCCTCCCGGGCATCCACACAACTCAGCAATGTTTGATCATGACTTCTCCTATATAGGATCTCCCCATCTAGGACATATCTTGTTGCCATTTTTCTGAGTGTCTTTCTGTCATTGTCATTTGCCCCTTCTGGATACTTTCGAAGCTTGACATATTGCAAGATGTCATAGTACCATGGGTTTCCATCAATCTCTTCATGTACATCACAACAATGAGCAGGCCTTTCAAACGTCCGCATCTCAATGGGCTTCATTTCTGCCCCGGTGTTTGTCTTAAACATGGATACCAAGGTTGCCAAGGCGTCTGCCATCTGATTTTCTTCTCGGGGCAGGTAATTGAAGTTGACCTTTTCGAACTCTTTGGTGAGCTCTTGAATCAATTCATAATATTTGACCAACTTCGGGTCCCTGGTTTCCCATTCTCCGCGCAATTGGTAAATTACTAAGGATGAATCTCCGAATACTCGAAGTTCCTTAACCTTTCTTTCAATAGCTGAATTTAGTCCCATAACGCAAGCTTCGTATTCAGCTATATTGTTGGTACAGAAGAACTCTAATCTGCTAGTGAAGGGATAATAGACATCCTCAGGAGAAATTAGCACGGCTCTTATCCCATGTCCGAGAGCATTAGAGGCTCCATCGAAGTAAAGCTTCCACGATTTATCATTTGAAATCTCTTCCTCGGTTGTAATGCACATCAAGTCCTCGTCTGGGAAATTAAAGTTCAATGCCTCATAGTCGTCCGAAGCGCGACTAGCTAGGAAATCTGCTACAGCACTTCCCTTTACAGCTTTCCGGCTCACGTATACAATATCGAATTCGAATAAGAGCATCTGCCATTGGGTCATCCTTCCTGTTAGTGCTGGCGCTTCCATTAAAAACTTCAATGGGTCTAGCTTGGATATCAACCAAGTAGTATGGTACAGCATATACTGCCTAAGCCGCTTGGTAGCCCAAACTAGAGCACAACACAGCTTCTGCACTGGCGGGTACCGCGTTTCGCAATCATTGAATTTCCTGCTTAGGTAATAGATGGCTTGCTCCCTTTTTCTTGACTCATCGTGTTGCCCCAATACGCATCCCATTGAATTCTCAAAAACTGTCAGGTAGAGAATTAATGGTCGATCTGGTACTGGTGCGACTAAAATTGGAGCATTTGTCAGGTACTTTTTGATCTTTTCTAGGGCTCTTTGACATTCCTCATCCCACACACCAGGATTATTCTTTCTAAGAAGTCTGAAGACCGGGTCACATCGGTCGGTTAATTGGGAAATGAAACGAGAGATATAATTCAACCTCCCCAGGAAACCGCGAACTTCCTTCTGAGTGTGGGGTGGTGAGAGATCCTGGATGGCTTTCACTTTATCTGGATCGATCTCAATCCCTCTTCTGCTTACCACGAACCCTAGGAGTTTTCCAGAAGTAACGGCGAAGGTACACTTGGCAGGATTGAGTCTCAGCTGGTACTTTCGTAGTCTTTGGAATAGTTTTCTCAAGTTCTGTAGGTGCTCTTCCTCTGTTCGGGATTTGGCAATCATGTTGTCCACATATACTTCTATTTCTTTGTGCATCATGTCATGGAAAAGAGTCACCATTGCTCTTTGGTATGTTGCCCCTGCGTTCTTTAGCCCAAATGGCATCACTCGATAACAAAAAGTGCCCCACATGGTTATGAACGTAGTTTTCTCCATGTCGTTAGAGTCCATCTTTATCTGGATGTACCCTGAGAAGCCGTCCATGAATGTCCTGTAGTGTTGTCAACTAGCGTGTCAATATGTGGTAAGGGGAAGTTGTCTTTAGGGCTAGCTCAGTTTAGATCCCTATAATCTACACACATACGAACTTTCTCGTCTTTCTTTGGTACCGGTACAATGTTTGCAACCCATTCGGGGTATTTGGCTACCTCCAAGAACCCAGCATCAAACTGTTTTTTTACTTCCTCTCGGATCTTTAACAACATATTTGGTCTCATTCTCCAAAGTTTTTGCTGTATTGGTTTGCACTCCGATTTTGTTGGCAATTTGTGCACCACTATGTCGGTATTCAACCCTGGCATATCTTGATAAGTCCAGGAGAAGACATCCTTGAATTCCTGAAGTAGGGTTATCAGTTCGTGCTTGGTTTTTGAGGAAATCGCCGTTCCTACTTTTATTTCTTTTCTCTCTTCTTCAGTCCCCAAGTTTACAACTTCTGTTTCTTCTTGGTGGGGCATGATCTGTCTTTCTTCGTTGGCCACCATTCTCTTTAACTCTTCCGAGACCTCTCCTTCTATCTCATCATATCCTTCCTCAATTCCCTCTGAGACCTCAGGGCATTCAAAATTCACTCCAGGATTGGATCTGGTATCATTCATATCGTCAATCATGAGCGACCTGCATTAAATGAGAATGAATTGTATTGGGAAGGAGACGGCTTTATATGAAGGGAATGAACATGAAGAATGCATGAATGAAATAAATGAAACTTTGGTCATTCAGGAAAGTGGGATATTTTCATTTCAATCAAAAAGTTAACATAGGTGCCCTATACAAGAGATCCCCATTGTTTACGGGCAAAACAAAAGGTTGATTCGGAGCATTACTCTGATCTATTCCTAAAAACCACAGGTAGATCAATGCAGCTCCAGTTATCGAGTGTTTCCCCGGGACGGCAGGGGCGGATGTTGGTCAACATTTTGCTGCCTCGATCTTTTCCAGCTATCATGTTGATGTACATCCCTTCAAATGATTCATTGAATATCTCTTCCTGGTTGAGTACGTCATTTTCCTTAATTGCCTCTTCAACCTCTTGACCTGGCTGGTAGAATCCTCCGGAGACAAAAGTGGTTTTTAAACTAGGAAAGGACATTGGTCTCCACGGAATGTCTTCTCCTTTAAATCTGGCTTTTCTTTGCTCTTCCTTTCTCTTGTATTCCTCTTTTCTCTGTTGGACACTTGGTTGGTAACCCAGCCCAAAATGATCCTTCTTGGTTATCATATTTTTGGCTCTTAGGTTTCCTTATAATTTCTTCCCCAGCCCCTTTCTTACTTTGGCTCCTCGGCCCAAAGTTTCTGCGACGGTCATCTTGGTACAATTAGATAACCTGGGGTAGGGGATCCGACTTCCCTCCGAAACAAACGTGGCATTCACTAGTTCTAATGCTCGAAACGAGCATTCTGCAGCATCTTCATCATTTTGAATATAGGGGGCGTCCGATGTCACGGAAGCAACAATTTCCTGCTCAGCCTCTACTGTGACCAATTTGCCTTCGACTACAAATTTTAATTTCTGATGCAATGATGAGGGGACAACTCCTGCGGAATGGATCCATGGTCTTCCCAATAAGCAGCTGTAAGATGGTTTTATGTCCATTACCACAAAATCGATCACATACTCAGTCGGTCCGATCAGTAGAGGCACCTCGATTTTCCCCATTGTTCCTCTTTGCGTACCGTCAAAGGCTCTTACTGAATTGTGGCAGGGCTTTAGGTGAGAACCATCTATTGGTAGTTTTTGCAGGGTCACCATAGGCAGGACGTTCAATGCTAACCCGTTGTCAATTAGTACACCAGGTACTACATACCCTTTGCAGTGGGTTGTGATGTTAAGGGCTTTGGTGGACCACATTTCTCCCTCAGGGATCTCATCATCACTGTATGTTATATGATTATAGGCAGTGATATGCCCCACTATCCTGTCCAGATTTGTCACAGAAATATCCTGGGGCACAAAAGTTTGATTTAGTACTTTTAATAGCGTCTCCCGGTGCTTTTTCTAAACTCAATAGTAATTCCAGTACTGTGATCCTAGCCGGTTGCTTTCGTAGTTGTTCCACTACGTTGTACTCGCTATGTCTCAAGAACTTCAGAAATTCTTTGGCTTGGGCCTCAGTTACCGGCTCATTCATCTTTGGGGGAGGTTCTTCTCCAAATATTTGCGTGGGGCTAACTGATGTATTCTTCCCCTTATCTGTTTCAGCTACTTTCAAAGCCTCAGAGGAATAACATCTGCCACTCCTTGTGAAATGGCCTACCTCACCAACGTTTACATCGCTCTGGCTTTGTTGGTCTTTTAGCGTAGGCTCTTTTACCTGACCATGTTCTAGTTTTTCTGGCGTGGTCACATTTACAGCATAATTCCAGGGGGTTTGCCGCATATCCTTGAATGGGAATGGGGATGGTGCTGAAATGATGATCCTGGGACTTATCTTGTTGGTTTCTCCTTGGGAGGCACCTGCATTCCCTGGCCTGGGAAAGATGATAAAAGGTTTATCCTTCCCGTATTTAGATTTGGGGGTATCTGTCATATGTACGTCCGACCCCTTCTTCCCCATGGGCTCCTCGAAGAATTCTATTTGCTTTTCATTCATCAATTGTTGTACCAATCTCTTAAACTCATCGCACTCTTGGATGTCATGTCCTTCATTCTGGTGGAATTCGCAATACACTCCACATCCCTTCTGCCTTGTTATCATGCCTTTGTCGATCACACGGGCCATGCATAACTGTTGAAATACCCACCGTAAAGGAGATTTGATTTCTGACACATCATCCTTAATCCTCCTGGTAAAGTATTCTTCAATAACATTTACTCCTCTGCTCCCATGATTAGGTAGCGGGTTAGTAGCTACACTTGGTTCTTCAAACTTCAATATCCCAGAATCGATTAAATTATGCACAAGTTTTTTGAAGGCAAGGCAGTTCTCAGTGGGATGTCCAGGGGCACCGCCGTGATAGTCGCAATGCGCGTTCGGATTATACCAAGAAGGGAAGGGCGGATTGACAGGAGTAACGATGTATGGACAGACCAGGTCTGCTTCATACAACTGGGAATAAAGCTCTGAGTACGAAACAGGTAGGGGAGTGAAAGTTCTCCTCTCTTTCTCTTTTCTGGAGATTCTCTCCTCTCTTTGATTCGAGTTTTGTGTTTTTCCCACATGTGCTTGTGGCTGTGAGACTGTGAAGTTCTTCGGGGTGGTATAAGTGCTGGTGGCGTTTACTTCATTCCTTTTGCTAAATTTCTGAGACCCTTCCCCGCTATCAATTCTACCACTCTTAATTGCCAATTCAAGGGACTCCCCAGTCCTGTTTAAGTCAGCAAAGCACTGCGTTGTGTTATTAATGAGGCGATCAAAAAGTACCTCTTTCAGAGTATTAACAAATAACGGCGTAATTTCATGTTCCGGGAGGGGTGGCTGAATTTGGGCGGCCACTTCCCGCCACCTTTGGGCGTATTGCCGCAGCCTTTCGTTGGACTTATGCCCCATATTTTCCAACATAATTCTACTGGGGGTCATATCTGTTGCATGCTTATATTGCTCAGTAAATGCTCTTGACAGATCTTTCCATGTCTTAACATTTGCCTTGCTCAACTGGGTGTACCACCGTAACGCCGCTCCAATTAGGCTGTCCTGGAAACAATGGATCAGTAGTTTTTCGTCCTTAAGGTAGGCCGCCATCTTTCGACAGTACATTGTTATGTGTGCAGAAGGCCACGTGGTTCCATCGTATTTGTCAAACTCTGGCGTTTTAAATTTTGGCGGTATGACAAGATCGGACACCAGACTTAAGTCGCTAGCCTCATTTCCTGATTCTTCCATAGATTGTAACGTTTTAAATTTTTCCTCCATGAGGCGAAACCTCTCCTCCCACTTTTTCTCTACCTCGGTCTTGATTCTTTCAACCATGTTCAGGTCCGGCACCTCCTCTTCATAGGGTGCTCCAGTGTCGAGGGGTTGAGTTTCAAGTGCCCCTATCTGAAGACTAGCTGACATTCCAGCAGGGTCGATATACATCTTTCTGGCGGATTCGGTGCAGCTGGTTGAACCTTGTAGTGAGCTGGGGTATCCTCTGGCTCTTGAACAGTTTCTCCTTCCACTCTTTTTCCAAGGTTTTTAGCCAACAGTACGGTTATGTCGGATACTATTGATGCTTGTGACTGAGCAATCTGGTCACAGAGGCTTCTTTGGGCCTCTTCAAGCCTTGTCTCGAGCTCTTTTTGCCCTTTTTCTAAACTGATTATCCTGTCTTCCATGAGCTTGCGTTGTAATCGGGTAAGGTATGGATGATGAATGATTGCGGGTTAACTACACACAATGCCACAACATTCATAATGTTAATATGGTTGCAAGAAAATAAATGCATGTATAACGATGCGAATGTCATGATGCAATGCAAGAATGTATGCAGATAAGGTACTGATTCCGCTGGTAATCACCCTTTTGAACTACTTCCACGGGAATTAAAGGGTCTAGATTACAACAGAGTTCGTATTACAAAATGAAGATTCCTAATACAAAAGAGCTAAATACAACACAAAGCCCTATAGATAAGCCCTAGCTCTATCTCCTAATCTTCCAATTGCTTGGAGCAACTTGCGGAACCTGGGAGCTTCTTCCATTTCTGGGACTATGAAAGGTCGGAGTGTTTTAGCCTCGATGGCCAAATCATTCACATGCCTGGCGACTCGCTGTATGTCCACCATCAGGTTTGCGTAATATTGGTCCCTATCCTGTACCATCCGGGCAGCGTCACGTAATCTTTTTGGCCAATAGGTATCCCCTCCGGCTGCAGCCTCCTCGAACACACTAATTCTTTCCTTGTAATCCTCAACAGTTGCTTCGAGGGACTTAATTCGTGCTCGTAACACGCTTACTTCGCGCTCTCTTTCTTGTAGCTCAGTGAAGCTATTTCTCTGGCAGTACATTCGAAGGGAGTGTTCAACTTCCGCCACCTTTCCTTTTAATTCGTCATTCTGACTTTGGCTTTGCTCCAGACTTTAAATAGTGTCATCGTACAATTTTTGCATCCCTAACAGTCTATTCCGGCTACTAATGGACTTTCTTTTCCATACGGCGACGTTTTCTCTCTCATGATGGACAGCTTATTTTCCCTTGTTGATTTCTTGCCTGAATCTTTCTTTTTCTTGATCAATGGCCTTCTTGGAGGACCGTTTTTCTTCCTCCATAGCCAACCGGCAGCTTTCTATCTCTTTCTCGATCGCTCTCTTGTTGATTTCTCGTTCTTCTTCCACCAAACGGATGCCATTCACTCTTTCTCTTTCCACAACTATAAATTGACTCTGGCCGGCCTTCTGTATTTTTTCTTGTAGTAGAAGGGCATCTTTTTGATAAAGAGCATTCTTGTCGCTCAAATCTGTATTTAATTTCTTCAACTGCCTAATGATCTCGTCCCGTTCATCAACCTCTAAGCTTGCCTTATAGAGCTCGCTCGCATGTTGAGTCTGTTGGATGTCCATTTTCTTTTTAATTTCTTCGAGTTCATTCCTTAAGATGTCAGCTTCAGACGGTATCACCCTTGTAAGCTCTTCTAGTGACACTGCTGGTCCTTGATCAGATTCGGGAATCATATCGTTTACCCTCAAACGTCTCCAAAGATCGTAGTCTGGGGTGGTCATGTACTCGGTGTCTCCTTCCACCCTAATCCGGTAACAATGGTCCCAAGCCCTCATGATAGTCTGAACTTTTTCTTTGAACTCCCCTTTGAAAAGAAATTCAGTTCGGCTTAACCCGGCGGTGTTGGGAATGAACTGTCGAGATCCGAATTGCCGGGACACCATAAGCGAAGCACAAGCAATCCCTCCATGTAGTCCCAACATCATCAGCCAATTGAAGTCCCCACAACTATATAAAAAGTAATTAACTCTACCGAGCCAGGAGACCCTCCATACTATGTCCTCGCCTTGGATATTCCTGAAGAAACTGGCCCATTTTCTTGTTTTCAAGTCCTCTCGCCACTCTTTTGTTAAATATTCCCGTAAAGGCGAAAAATCTTGGAAGGATATTCCCGGTAGAACCCTCGTCGGCGTCTTCCACATGTGGCTCTGAATCCATACCTGTAACAGTTGTGCGCATCCTCGAAAACGCCCTTCTTCGTGCTTTCGACTGGCATTTAGAGAAATAATGGTCTCAGCCAAAATAGCTGGTACTGGGTTTGCTCGCCGTTTTATCCGCTCAAACAAATCTAGAATGGCCACATCAATGTTTCCCAGAATTCTTGGAAAGATCACCAATCCATATATTCCCAAGGCAAACATGTCTAACTTTTTCTCCTCATCCGGATGTGCAGGTAGGATGTCTCGAATGTTTTCCCATGCGAATACTGTACTATCTCCTCAAAGTCGGATCAAGCCATTGACCCAATCGCCGCTCATTCGGTAAAGGTTTTGAGCTTGGAAGTGTAATTCGATTCCTCGGAGGTTTTGCGTAGATCCAATATTCTGAACATTTTTATGATTAAGAAGAGCGGTGTATTCTTTCTCTGTGGGCATCATGTCCTGTCCATTGAAGGTGAAGCGACAAAAAGCGAGGATTCGAGGCGAAAAATGGCTCGGAGTAGGGCTGGTTGACCCGGATGTACATCAATTGTGCAATGTCACCATAACTATCACGGAACCTTTCTTGTAATCTTTGGTCCCATTCTTCCCAGATACTTTGAAGATCCCCTAAATTGTTCTATTGAAGACTCACATAGGTGTACCCGGCTATCACGCGTTCACTTGGTAAACCTGTCCCCTTGGGCCTTACGGTGACCGACCAATGTCTAACAGACAAGTTGAGTTCTTCTTTTCTAAGACACATTTTTTCCATGGTGAAAGACTTTCTGATCGGGTAAACCACTTGATCCAGTACCTTTATGTAATGCGAATGTATTAATGCATGAAAAAAATAGCAAAAAAAGAAACAAGTCAGTACCGGATAGAATTAATAAATACACAAATAAAAGGACAAATTAAATAAGGTAAACAAACAAAAACAAAAAAACCTATTTATCCCGTCTAAAACACCTAAGGTTATCCGCATGGCTCTAAAGGAGTGGGTCTCTATATATTCTCTACATGCAGTGTTGGTGCTAAGAGGTACCCGAATTGTCCTTGTTGTCCTCTACTAAGAGTAGCAAGGCCCCCGATCATCACCCATTATAGGCTCCTTTCAACCAGGTTCAATGTGGGGACCCATTCGCTTATGCCGCACGAAGGCGATATCCTTTTTAAAGCATAAGGTACTCGAGCCCCGAAGGTACTTGCTAGGCCTACACGGGAGAACGATATCTCCACGAAAGCATTAGCGTTTTCCCCCACTTAAAAAACGGGTTTAAATGCCAAATTTTAGATGCGTTAAAATAAACGCGCAATTACAACAGAATATTAATTTAATAGTCACTTTAATCCGGAACTTCTAATATTATTAAAGCGGTAATTATTTGAAAAAGCTTGACTCTCTTTATTTTGTTAAAAACAAAAAATAGTCCCCAGCGGAGTCGCCATCTGTAGCGATGTCCTTTTTCGCTAAAAACGGGTTTTCGATGCGTTTGTGATTTTTCGGATATAAAGTATTTATTCCATGGGGGTTTTGAAAATATCGTATTTTATTAAAATTGGAGTCGCCACCGGCCACTTAGGTAGGCCGGACACCATAAAACCAGAGATTCAAAAAACTTTGAGTTCGGGAGTCGGTTACGGATGGGGAAGGATTAGCACCCCCACACCGCCCAAAATTGGTACTTTAATAATTACCGCTTTATTAATATTAGATTTTCCGGATTAAAGTGACGATTATTTTAAAATTCGGTTATAATTGCGAATAAATTTTAAAGGCCCCGTTATCCGAGAGTAAACGCCCAACCACTATCACTACGCCTGATACTGGCCCCGTTTACGCTCGGATAAAAGGGCACCGCATTGACAATTCATATATCATTATGCAACCTTAGTGAACAAAATATAAAACATGGCAAATAATTTAAATACAATACAAATAAATATTAACATAATAGAATACTAATCTAACATAAATAAAATATGTAACTAAAACATACATACATACATATTAATCTTAATAGTAAATAAAGACAAATTTAACCTATCACAATAACAAGGCATGAATAAATACATGTGTGAACAAAAACACATATTTCAAGAAAACATACATATTAGAAATAAAACACATTTCGACATATGTAGAACAAGATATTATACATGAAAAAGAAAATATACTAACACGTAACCCGAAAGCCAATAGAACAAACAATACATGCTAAAATACAAAACATATTGTGTACGAGCCAAATAGAATATCGACATAATATGCGTGATACGAATAACCGAACCAATACATAAAGATACATAATCATCATAAACTTAACACACATATACATGTAAACATGAAAATACAAGGCATATGCGAGGGATATATAATAAGGCAAAAGGCTACATCAACATACACGATTATAATAAACAAACGTGAATATTTACATGGAAACGGGACTGAAATGAAAAGAAATAAACATCAGTAGTAGAAATTAAAGGACAATAATATGCAATTTAGGGACGAAAATGCAAGCAGGACCGAACTTGAAAGGACTGAAACTGTAATTGGACCAAGGGGCAGACCCGAAGTGAAAAATCCAAAAATGCGGGATGGTTAAAGGGGTAATTTTACCATTTAAAAACTGATTCGATGTAATTTAGGGACTGGATTGCAAGATTTTGAAATACGAGGAGGACCAGAGTTGTAAATATCCCCTGCGGCGAGACACAAACGAAAATATCGAAAACGCGGGAGGATTTATTACGTAATTTGCCCATTTCACAAAATAAAAACACCTATAAAAACTCTTTCTTCGGCCCAGAATCAAATTTTCATCATTTTTCATTCGATACGTTTTATAATAAACGTTTCTCTCTCGTTTTCTCTCAACCTCATCCCATGAACCTAGAAACCGACGGCCGACCGAAAAAAAGACACCGAAATGAACCTTACTTCACCCTAAACTCGGATCCGAACTTGGATTTGGAGAAAAAGCCCCCCTTCGTCCTAGATCTAAGAAAAGAAAACAAGAAACCGTATATGTTTTTTTTCTAGACCGAAGGAACACCTTCCTCTTTTAGCCGGCTCACCAGATTAAGGCTTGTTGCCGGTAGAGGAACTGTCCTCCGAAGGTAAAACCTCACTCTTCTTTCCCTTCCTTACTTTTAAAATACATGCATGCGTGCAATATTCAAGATGGATGGATACCTTTGAATGATCTCTGTAAGTTTTTTTTTTGAGAGAAATAACGAAAGGGTGAGACTTGTTTTTATTTCTAAAAAAGTGGGTTACAACTGAACTGAGACTTTTCGTTTTTTTGCTCTCTTACATATATCATCTCTCTTTGGTTTGGTAACAAGTAATATAATCTATTTTTCAGATCTGAACTGATACTGACATAATCTCTCTTTTTTGTGTTCTGATATGTCTGAACGCGGTGGTTGGAGACCGGCATGGTGGAAGCATGGTGGCGGTGTGGGGGAGTTGTCTTCCGCCAGAGGCGTTCTCAGCCGTTGGATCAGATCTGATCAAACGGTCGGGCTGGCTTGAAGGATGAACGGCCCAGATGAAACCTCGATCGGTGAAACGGCTCCAGATCGTGACACGTAGGGCTTAGCAGTCGAGGGGTTATAGCGCGTGGGACTCACGCACGCGTGGGATATCGAAGAGTCCGTGCGTGGACCGCACGCGCGCGTGGCACTCGAACCGTCCAGACGTGTAGTTCACGCGGCTGGCTAGATATTTTATCCTTTCTTGATCGTGGCCGTTGGATCAGATCTTGATCCAACGGCCCATAGTTATCTGCACAAAAATAATTAGAGTTAAATAGGGTTTTGGGCTTGGGCCAACCGGGCCTTGTATTATTATTTTTGTAATAATGTGGACATTTTAATTTAAGTGGGCTTCCTATTATTTTTCCAGTTTTATCCATACATATTAATATATTAATATAACAGTAAATACAGATACATACATACTTACGTATACATACATACAATTGTGATGAAATACGTTCACACATACATATACTTAATAATACATGCAACACCTATTCGTATATATTCAATAATAACAAGTACACTAATATACACATGCAAACACATAGAGACCTACTCATATACTAACATCTATTTGTACGATACTCCTAACATAAATATAACCATATCATACGTATATTAATAGGTATGTAATACACCATATCAATACATGCATACCCTCACACTTATATCATTATATAATACATTAACATATACATGCGCACACCTATATGTAATCATGTACTAATATGTTAATATAATACTCAGAGGTTAGATAAAAATGAGTGATTACACCATTCACTCATTGCGGTCTTGCAACTGAGCAGCTCCCTCTTGAGCCCATCCACTTCTTTCTACAAAGCTTCCATATCATCTTCACTAGCATTACTCCCTCGAACAGTCACCAACTTGTTGAGAACTTATCGTGTCTCGTCCTTGAACCGATCATCTATGGACTCCACTTCGTCAAGACGAGACTCGAAAACACCTTGGGTCTGCTTAGCCTTCTCTTCGGGTTTTTCAAGTCTAAGAACCCTCTTTCCCAACGACTCCAATTCTGCCTTCATTGCCTCCACTGCATCTTGAAGGGAATTATCTTGTTGGTTCAACTTCTCGTACATCGAGTTGAGAACTTCTTGGATCTCCTTCACGGTTTTCTCCTTGGAAGAATCATCCACTTTTTGTAAAGCCCCCATCTTGGCTTCACAAGCACAACTCTCTCGAACTATCTCCAACTCGTTGAGGATGCGTTGTATCTCGTCATTGAACTTTCTCTCCATGGACTCTAAATTTTCAAGACGTGACTCCATAAAACTTTGGATCTTTTTGGCCTCCTCTCTTAGAGTTTTCACTGTAGCCTCTAAGGAATTGCCACGCTCAGATATCTTCACATCCAAGCCATTAAGAGCCCATTGAACCTCCTCATGGATCCCTTCCATAGACTCTAACATCTCAAGATTCAATGAACCCAGCTTCTCAAGGTTTACCAACTCTAGCTGTTCAAACACCACCTTGGCCTCCTTTTCGGATTCCAAGAGTTTATCGACCCAAGCCTCCATGACCGTTATGAATTTGAAATTCGATTGCACCTTATTTTCAAGATGGTTGCTCATCTCGTCAAATTCATTAAGAGTCTTTCTTACTTTGTCTATTGTCAAGGTCTTCTTCTTTGGTGCCATCTCAATCACCACTTTGCCACGAACTAGTCTGATCATTGATCACTTCGACTAACTCGAACGCAAATCACCACCACACTTGATTGCAACTGCAAGCTGGTTTGAACGCAAGTCTCTTCCTCAACTCACTCTGATACCACTTGTCACGGGGCTAGGGCTCAACCCTAGCGAATCCGTGCGGCCTTAGACGTCTTTGACGCTAATCGGTCGATTCTCGCGCCTAAGTCAGCCTTCAACCAGCCTTGCGAGTACTCCTACTCGACAACGGCTCGGACAAGCCCTCCAGGCTTCGATGGATCTTGTCATGGGCTAGACTTTTGCCAGACGAATCGTGCGGCCCTTAGTCCCTTTCTCGGTTGAAACATTGGCTAAGTCACCCTGAAATCCCTTGTCACAGCCTTAGGTGAAGCTCTCTCGACAAACACCTAACTCAGCCAGGATTCTCGCTCCAAAAGATCAAACACTTCTTGAAGCCCTCGAACGAAAGATCGTTCTAAGCGAAAGCTAATCAAAGCACAACGGAAAGAGATTGGCAACTAGAACAACGAAGAACTTTTAAGAACAATGAAGAACACTCAGAAAGTTTAGAGTAAATGCTTCTTGTATTACTCAAAGTGAATGAATAAGTGAATGTTGAAGTCCTTTACAAGTGAGGAGGGAGCCTTTATTTATAGTTGAACTCCCCTACATCCAACGGCTCAGTTTAAATTACATCTACGGTCGAGATCGATCTTATCTATTCAAATCTCTAATTATCACAAACAATATCTACAAATTATATCTAAATAAATGGATAATACTTTGACCAAATTACCCTCATGAATCCTCCATGGATTTGGCTAAGTCCTATGGGTTTGCAGGCTTTCTAGCATTCTCCAAGTGCCGAGCCAAGTGTGATGGTATTGGCAAGTCCGTTACACAGCACAAACCTTGTTTGGCTGATTCTTGCGCCAACGCCTCGGTCCCAAAGGTTTGGTCCACGACATTCTTTAAGTGCTGGGCCACATTTGGCAAGCCCGTTACATTGCGCACAATCTCCCTATCTGATGCTCGCGCCAATGTCTCGATCCAAAAATTTGGCCCGTGACATATTGCATGATCAGTGGCTCGTAGAGGAGGTAAGCCATGCACGGGTTCAAACACACATTGAAATTCCTTAAGCAAGGTGCGAAGATCAGCCTGATCAACTCTCAGCGTCGGCCCGTAAGACTCATCCAAAGACAACCTAAAAAACTCAGCAATGGCTCCCGTCTCAGACAACCGGCGAAGGGACTGGAACTGGATCGGTTGCGGGCCAAACTCAGCATTTCCTTGTCAACAGTGGTAAGTAGTCCCTTGTTTGAATTGAAATGTCAAATTCAAGAAATTATTATACTATATTAAAAGAAAACAGATGTAACAGGTCCGGAGTAGTTGGGACTTTTAAACAGAATAGCCCAAGTTCTTGAAAAGTCTAACGTGGTGTTGTCTTTACATTAATATTGTTGCCACAGAAAATACTTCATTGTTTGACTTTTCAATTATCTCACATGTATTGTTAGTTTGTTCCTCTACGGTACATTTTATTTTATTGTTGTTCAACAATAAATTCACAAACGTCTCATTAATTTGTTTTTATCTGACCACTGACTTTTTGTTATGACTATGGGATGGCGTAATATCACTTTTCTTTTGATATATGTTAGTAGAATCTGTCTAACCAAAATGTTATTAGAATCTGTCTAACCTCTGTCCCAAGACGCATGACAAGAATTGTAAAAACTCCAAATTAAAGGTTAAAACTATTTTTAAAAGTTTGACCAGTCAAATCTTTTAATTTAAATATTTGGTAAATAGATGATTGTAATAGCAGATTAGGTGAAACATCTTAATTTGAAAAAACTGCTAAAATGTGCTTTTTGAGTTAGATGTCTAGATAAAAGAATTATAAAAACTCTTTTGTCTTTGGCTACAAAAAATTGTGTAAATAAAATAAATTTGAATAACTAAAAAGATAATTTCATAAATAAGAAATTAATATATATTTTTAAATTTAATCATTATAAAATTATATTAAAAAATAATTACAAAAATAAGAAATTAATATATATATATATATACATCATTCATATATGTTAGTAATGATATTAAAAATAACATAATTTATATACATTTATATAGAAAAAAGATTATGATGTAAATAATCATATTTATTGAAATAGTTTTTCAAGTCTGAAGTCATAATTTTATTTAGCAATTTTTTAATTCATTTCATTGTTTTTTAAGTGCATTTTTTCTAATCAACCAGTACCCCACCATGCGCGGGTTCCTTGGGTTAGCTCAATTATAAATACCATAGCTTCCCCCAAATCCAATACATTCATTCAAGCAACATCCAAGCAAATACTTTGTTATTTTCTTTGAATACACAGAAAAAGAAAATGGCTGAAAATGAATGTTCCATTGGGACTTCTATGCATGGAGTAACGGGCAGAGAGCAAAGTTTTGCCTTCTCGGTTGCGTCGACAACTGATAACACCATGGCAAAATTTGCACTACCCGTTGATTCAGAGCATAGGGCCACAGTTTTTAAAGTGTTATCATTCGCTAAGCCTCATATGAGAACCTTTCACCTTGCTTGGATCTCCTTTTTCACTTGTTTCATATCTACTTTTGCTGCTGCACCCCTTGTTCCCGTCATTCGAGATAATCTCGATTTAAAGCAAGCAGATATCGGTAATGCCGGGGTTGCTTCAGTTTCTGGAAGTATATTATCCAGGCTGGTTATGGGTGCAGTCTGCGATCTAATTGGTCCACGATATGGGACTGCATTTCTTCTGTTGCTATCAGCCCCAACTGTTTTCTGCATGTCTTTTGTTTCGGACGCCCAGGGCTACTTGGCGGTTCGGTTCATGATCGGTTTTTGCCTGGCGACATTCGTTTCGGCTCAGTACTGGACGACCATAATGTTCAATGGCAAGATCATAGGGCTTGTGAATGGATGTGCCGGTGGATGGGGTGATATGGGTGGTGGAGTCACTCAACTCTTGATGCCTTTGGCTTTTAATTTGATCAAGCTGGCTGGCGCAACCCCCTTCACTGCCTGGAGGATTGCCTTTTTCATCCCGGGCTGGTTTCATGTCATTATGGGCATACTGGTCCTAACCCTAGGCCAAGACTTGCCTGATGGAAACCTTAGTGCCCTTCAAAAGAAGGGTCAAATTTCCAAAGATAAGTTCTCCAAGGTAATGTTTCTTTGAACTTTGCTATATGATCTATGAGTTATGACCAAATGATCCGATTCCAAGTTCCGACCAACATATGGTGCTGATTTGCTTTCCTTTGTTCAGGTTTTCCGATATGCCGTCAAAAACTACAGAACATGGATCTTTTTCCTCCTTTATGGGTTCTCAATGGGGATTGAATTGACTATTAACAATGTCATCTCAGGATACTTTTATGACAGATTCAGTCTTAAGCTCCACACTGCTGGGACTATAGCTGCTAGCTTCGGGATGGCCAACTTCTTTGCTCGTCCCTTCGGCGGCTACGCCTCCGATGTAGCAGCCAGAATGTTTGGGATGAGAGGCAGGCTATGGGTCCTTTGGTTCTTCCAAACACTAGGAGGTGCCTTCTGCATCTGGCTCGGCCAAGCCGATTCACTCCCCATTGCCATCTTAGCAATGATCCTTTTCTCGCTCGGGACCCAAGCTGCATGCGGCGCAACCTTTGGGGTCGTCCCGTTTGTTTCACGTCGGTCGTTGGGACTGATATCGGGTCTCACCGGCGCCGGGGGAAACTTCGGGTCGGGTTTAACCCAGTTAGTGTTTTTCTCTAGCTCGAGATTCTCGACGGCCACTGGTCTTTCATTGATGGGTGCCATGGCCGTTGTTTGCACCATACCCGTTGCGTTTCTGCACTTTCCGCAGTGGGGAAGCATGTTCCTTCCTCCTTCGAAAGACCCTCTAAAATCCACTGAAGAGCACTATTACATGTCGGAATGGAGCGAGGACGAGAAACAAAAGGGCATGCATGAAGGAAGCGTCAAGTTTGCTGAAAACAGCCGATCCGAACGTGGGAAACGGGTCGTTAACGAGGTTTCATCTGCTCCGACTCCCCCAAACTCCACGCCGGTCCATGTTTAATGTACATAGAATTAGTTTGAATCGACGTATAATTAGCAATAAGTCCAGCTTTGCTAAAGCTGAGTTAGTAAGATCTGTTCTCTTAATTTCCTCCGATTATGTACTTTTGGTCACTATAAACCTAATGTAGTTGAATCATGAATGAATCTTAATATTTTTGATCAGTTAAAAGTTATTTTTTGAAGTGGTTAGGGCATATTTGAGTCTAATAAAAGTATAAGGGCTTATCTAAGTAAACTAAATTAGTTCAAGGGCTTATTAGAATATTAGTCCACGAAAGGATAAATTTACTGTCAAAAAGCTGTAAGGTTGATCTACACCCAGGATGGCGGAGAAGTTATGAATTTTTAAGATTTTATTTGTTCATATTTTTTTCTTAACCTCTTGATAAAGTGCACATATATTATAAATAAAATTGCTTGAACTCCTCTCTCTTAGAATGAACATCATCCTCTTTTCTATTAGGATCACTCGTTAGATTCGATAGTAAGGAGTTTTTAATAAAAGTATAAGGGCTTATCTAAATAAACTAAATTAGTTCAAGGGCTTATTGAGAATATTAGTCCACAAAAGGATAGCTGTACGGACAAATGACGGACACAAGACGTTAGATTAGGGGGCGAACTTATAAATTTCTAAGGGGCGAACTTATAAATATTTAGGGGGTGAAAATAAATTTTTAATAGAAATACATAGAAAAATTCTAAAAAAAATCTAAATCGTATAAAAATTTTAAATTTTTTGGGAGACCAGCCCCTTATCCATCCCTGGAATTGAATAAGAGGGTTAAAGGATCTTCCCCTAGTTGGCGGAGAAGTTGACTTAAAATATATATGATAAGCTATTACAGTTGTTTTAGATGAAAGGTGCATTTGCTTCTTGCTGTGCGGATAAATATAAAACACATGATAAGGTACCTTAAAGATTAAAGAAAAGGGCTTATATATTTTTATTACAACAAAACATACTAAACATTTTTATATTATTTTATTACCACCACTTGTTGTGATTCGATTATAAACTATATAATTAAGATTATATGTATAATAACTTGAATGATGGAAATGGGATATGCTGCGTGTATTACACGGCTGGCCTAATGCAAGTTTCATGTATTTAGAGGTGGGTATTCGATTGAATTGTGTCAAGTCAAATTGAGTCACATGCGTGTATTCCACGATTGGCCTAATGCAAGTTTCATGCATTTAGAGGTGAGTATTTGATTGAGCCGCGTCAAGTCGAATTGAGTCACAAAATTTTAAATTAGTCGAATTTACGAATCTTATTTTATAATTAAAATTTTATTTAAAAATTTTTTGAGTCGAGTTTTTTGAGTATGTGCAATCGCTTTAGAAAATATAAAAAAATGTTCCTCAATGATAGTATTAATAATTTGTAAAAGTTGAATCAAATCACAATTTTCATGTATGAAATTCTATAAAATCAAAGTTTATATATAGATGTCATAGCAACTTGGAATATAAAAATATAAGGATGAATATAGTAAAATTTAAAATAATTCAACTTGGCCATGTTAAAATCTACTGATCTGGAAAAAATATATATATTATATTCCCATGAATTATCTGAAGGGTAATTTAATAATTACACCGTTATATACAAGGCATTCATAGAGAAAATGGTATCTTTTAAAACCGTTTACTTTATCACTAAGTTTTATTAGCATCAAATCAAGAATCATAACGATTTGTCCCATCGAATCATAATAATTTAGGCATCAAAATAAGTAATTAAAAATATATTATTAAATTCAAGGATTAGTTGTAAAATAAATCATTTGTTTACCGGAAAAGAAAAAAATATAAATGTGGATGGCTCTCGTAATTTAGATGCAGGTATTACTTTTTGTGGTGGTATATTGCGTGACGATGGTGGACGTTGGTTGATTAATTTTTTTTAAGTAAATTGATATATGCTCGATATTCGATTCTGAATTGTAGAGTATTTATAAAGGTCTTCTCTGTGCATGGTCTATTGGTGTCCGTCGACTCATTTTGGAATCTAATTGCTTTGATGTTATTCATTTTGCTTCGGAATGATGGGGATGATCATTTTTTCAAGTCTTGTTTGTTATGTTCGCTCGCTTCTGCATCGCTCTTGGGATGTTCAAATTGTTCATGTGTTTCGAGAAGGTAATCAACTAGCTGGTGGTTTGACTAAGATTGCAAAGAGTGATCTTCTTTGTCATTGGTTTCTATCACCACCTGACGAGGTTCTTGCTTTGTTACACGCGGGATTGTACTAATAGACCATACTCTTTTTCCGACTAGAATTAAATTTTTTTTAATAAGTCACATGATAATATTTTTTTTATAAAAAAGATATAAATAATATAACACGTTCAGAATATAAACTAATTCCAAAATAACATTAAACCATAAAATAACTAATTGGAAGAGACGTAAGGGTTTTACTTTTCTCCTTTATTTGATAAGGAAAACAAATGGATATGCTGTCTTTAGTCAAAAAAATGGAAAGAAATTATATGATTTTAAAAGGACAAGTTGTTGTTGTTGTTGTTGTTTATGAGTATAATATTAAAGTTTTCAACTGTCAAAGTCATTGGCACGTAAGATCGCTTGCTTTTGCTGGTTAAGAAGACGACGACGATGGCTATCCACTATTTAAAAAGGGGGAAAAAGTCGTGATTAGTACGGTTTGTTATATAAATAAATGTACGGTCCATGTTATGATAAATGGTAATCGTTTTTTTTTTTTTTGTATATATTAATTGGTGGAGGTTTAAAAAATTATAGAAACTTCCTATTCAAAAAATTATGGTAGAAACTTTGTTCAAAAAAAATTTATAGAAACTGACAGAGCACGGTGGGTGTCGGTGATGCAAGGCGTGATTCGGGTATAAGTCAGCCGCCCAGCCGGTGGTGTTGCCGCACCATGTCCGGTCCGGGCCGTGATTAAACAAGATGATTTATATTATTTCAGATTAATTCAGTCTGGCTCAAAACTAAACTAAACAATAAAAATATTTTCATTGAATTTTTCTGACAAATTTTAATTCTAATCCTATCATGACCTAAAAGAAATTAAGAACAATAATAAACAATTTGGCTAACTAACTAAATGTGCTTGCTCATTCAAATTTAATTATAAAAACATTAGATATTAACCGTAAAAATTTATTTGGATAATGAAAATGCGTTATTAGACCATATTAAATCGAGTTAAGCTTATGTCGATATATATACTTTTAATTAATCTATGATTGACATTATCATTTACAGAGTTTAAAGCTAAAATGAGTTGGTTTAACAGTGAAAAATCCATATTTTCTTTTGAAATTGACACCGTCATCCATAAAAACCTAACAATCGTCAACAAAATTTTCTGTCTCTATCCAATTAGATGTTTAAGAAATGATGTAGGAATGGTAAGTGAAACAATCTTGTAGGCTGCTTTGCTAAACAGATCTGAGTGCAACGACAAACAACAACAAAAGGAGATCAAACTACTGAAGACCATCGACAATTGCAAATAAAAAATGAGCATCGTTAGAAGTTCTACATAAACGTAAATCTACCACCATGATAGGCGAAAAAACGTGCCACAAGACAGAGAAAAACAAGCGCAACAAAATGATCGAAAAGTAAAAACCTAAACAAATAGATTCTTATTAAAACTAGAAGAAACCCAACGAAAAAAGAAAAACAAAATATAATAAAGCAAGAGAAAAGAAATACAATGATCAACGATCAGCGATCTTAGTAATGTCGTCGACCCAACAAAGAATATAAAAAGAAGATATATGACGCATTAGAGAAAAGAAGAAAATAAACTCTAATATTGTATACGACGTATTTTTATCTCAATTACGAATAAAATTTTTTTGCTCTTTTTTGTGCCTTTTTTCATGCCCTAACATTAAAAATTAAATTAAAAGTCTTAACCATAAACCCTAAATCATAAGTCTTAAACCTTAAAAATATACTTTACTCTCAATACCTTAAACTCTAACCATAACCATAAACCCTAAACTTTATTTTTTTTAAGGTGAGAGCATAATAAAGAACAAACTTAGAGGCAAATGATTTTCTTCCCTCAATTACATACTTATAAATATATTTATATAATATATATTATATTAAAATTATTGATTTAGTTTAATAATTATATTTGTTTCGTATTGATTTTTATAAAAACAATTAGGGTAAACTACACCAGTGGTCACTGAACTATTGTTTCTTTCTTATTTTAGTCACCGAACTATTTTTTTGTAAAATCGTCACTAACGTTATATATTTTTCTTATTTTGATCATCGGCCGTTAAATATCCGTTAAGTTTTAATGGAGATGGTGACAATGCATGGTATAATAAAAAATTTAGTTCCAAAACATGTACATTTTATCAATTTGGTCCTTATGTTTTAGAGTTTAATTTATTTTTTGAATTTTTTTATAATTTGATCCTCTCACTTTTCTTTCCCTTAAACAACCATTGTTTCATTATAAACCATATTGCTGTCGTAAATAGATGACTTAGTCACCCTCTTCATTGTTTCTCATTTTCAAACTTTGAAAAAAGATTTAAAAACAAAAATTCAAAGTCTTATTGAAATAATAAGAACTTTAGTTATTTATTTGTTTATTTTATTAATTGAAGCTTTGAGTTTTAATTTTTGATTCCTTAGAAACAAAAATTTCAAGGTAAACCTTTTAAAATTTGAATTAAAATTGATATTTTTACGATAATGTTTTGCTTTATTTGTATTAGACTTAATATTTGTTTCTGAATTTTCATTTTGGTTTGTGTTATAGTTCTCTGAAAATGAAAAAGCAACCGACTATGAGTACTTGATATATGAATTGAAGAAACTTTGTTATTTTAAGTGATTAGTTGGTGTTCTTTTTCTCTCTTCCTTTTATGGGAAAATTTTGTTTTAGTTCTTCATTTAAAAAGATATATTGACTGGTTTTTTGAATCAGGAGTAGAATGTTTTCAGCTATCTGAAGAGTGGTTCGCAGTGTTAAACCCAAAATGCTCTGCACCAATTCTTTGGTTATAGATTTCAAGCTACTTTTATTGTGTTGTTATACTGTAATTTTTAGTATGGATTCACATCGGGTTTTCAGATACGGTGTGATTGGTGATGACCTACCATACTCGACCTCTTATGCAACATTTCCATCAATGCCTAACAAATTGAAATGTATTAACAACGGTGGCAGTATGATTCTATGATGAAGATGGTTGTTTTTTAAGGAAGCGAAAGTGAGAGGATCAAATTATAAAAAATTTTAAAAAATAAGTTAAATTTTAGAAAATAGGACCAAGTTGATGAAATTATATGTTTTTGGACTAAAATTGTTATTATACCATGCAGTGTCACCGTCTCCATTGAAACTTAACCGAATTTTAACGGTTAGTGACCAAAATAGGAAAAATATGTAACGTTGGCAATGATTTTACCAAAAAAATTAGTCCAATGACCAAAATAGGAAAGAAAGAATAGTTCGGTGACCAATAATGTAATTTACCCAAAAAAATAATGTTGACTTCTTATTACTTGAAAACTATTATTAATAAAAATGTAATAAAATATATTTTAAAAACTTTATTTCAATAGTTTAAATATATATTTTATAATATTGTCAATATATATATATATATTATAAAGTTTAATTAGTTAAAATATTTAAAATAATTATAGTTAAAATTTTGGGATAACTAGATATTTTGTACCTATCTTTATCCGTTTTTCTGTTTTGGAGTCCCACCTATTTTTTTGACAAAATGATACTTAACGTTACGGTTTGTTTCTACTTTTGTAACTCGCCATTAAAAAATTAACGGCATATTGGCTAGGAGAGAGAAAATCACACATGGCAGATTGTCACGTTATTTTCTCTCTCATTGTCAGTGTGTCATGTATGTTTTTCTCTCTCTTAATCAGTATCCTGTTAATTTTTTAACAACGAGATATCAAAATATAAAAAAACGTAACGTTACGTATCATTTTGTAAAAAAAAAGTGAGGTACTAAAATAAAAAAAATAAAGGTGAGTACTAAATATGTAGTTATTTTTAAAATTTTTAAAAATAATTTTTAAAAAATCGATAAATAACCAATTTAATGAAACGAAAAGTATTGTATATCTTTAAATTACGTGCCCTGGAAATTAAAGGTAACACGTGTTAATTTTATAGCAAGGAAGATGTAGGAAGCTGCTTGGGCTGGCGAGGTGATGAAGACGAAATCATAAAGTACAAAATTCAACCATTGCTGATGTCAATTCAAGTCCGTACAAAATTCAAAGATCCTTTTAAGGCCGTACAGATTTGCTACATCATCTTAGATTTTATAATTTATATATTCATATTATTTTTTCTTAAAATTTTAGGTTTAAATTACGGTTTCAGTTCCTTTATCACGCAAAAATTGAATTTTAGTCAACGTATGTTTAATTTGATATAATTTGGTCATTATTTTTATATATGTTGTTATTAGTTATCTAAATTATTAACACTAATAAATATTCTCATTAAAGTGTTGAAATTAAAGTTTTTAAAATAGCCTGTGTGTTTGATTGATATATAAACTTTTTATTGGATTATTATTTTTTTTATATAGATTCAATTGCATTCAGCTGATGAGTATTTTTTGTATATGTTAGTAATAGGAATAGTTAACAATGCCAATAAATATTTTTTGATGAAATAAAGATGGATTACATTCCCAAAATAAATATTTTGATTCGAGTCAATGAACTAATATTATAAAAGTAAGGAACCAATGAACTAAATATCAAATTTTCAAAATATAATATAGGGGCCAAAAATATAACTTTACTTAATCTTTTTAGTACTTTTTCATAATATGTCCAAAGTACATATTCATTACATGTAATTTTTTTATAGCGATTGTATGATTTTATATTATGAATAGTAATGGTATAAAAAATTTATAAGTTTCACCAACAACCAGTTGGTTTAGTGGAATAAGACACTAAATCTTTTAAGTAATGTTAGAGGTTCAAATTCTGAGATTGTGAATGAAGCCAATAGATTAGAAAAGGTCACCCCTATAATAAAACTTTACCGTATTTATCCAGATTAGTCAGTCAATAGATCAGATACCGGCGATTATAATTATCTCAATAGAGACGATAAACATTTTCAAATTGTTGAGAAAATGATGGGTGAATAAAGGTATTATTTATTTGGATTATAATATAAGGATGTATTGTCTCAAAGTAAACCAATGTAACAGAGTCCAAAGTAGTTGGAATCTTAATCAGAATAATCAAAGTCTAATGGAGTTATTCTTACATTAGTTTTTTTTTTGTTTTAATTTAGTGGGAAGCCATTGTTTAAAATTTTCAATAGAGAACTTCATTGTTTGACTTTTCGTGCCTTGTTAGTGTGTTCCTTTTCATCACATCTTTTTTTATTGTTTTTTTTTCTTCAATTTCAAATATCTAATTATTTTGTTTTTATCCGATTATTGACTTCTTGTTATGACAACAAAATGATGTACTATCATTTTTTTACATATATATAAAAATGTTTTGATACACTAATGTGTAAACTAAAGTTTATACAAACTTGTTAATTTTAGGGTTTACGGGTTTAAGGTGTAGGTTGTAGGATTTATGTTGCCTCGATCGATCAACCGAAAACCGTCAAGAGGAGGAGTGAATTGACTTTAAAAATATTTTGTTGAAACTTGATCAAAAATTAAAATAATTTTGCACAATAGATTTAGTGAGTTCGACTTTCTCAACCAAAGTCTACAATTACTATCTTAGCTTTCCATCACTAAGGATTTTCCAATTCACTAGCTTGAATTGAAACTTTCAAGAACAATGTTAAACATTTACAACTCCATCTTTCAATGGTTAAGATAGAACCACTCTAGTTTTTCTAAGGCTAAACTACAATCATTCCCCTTTAAGAGATTTGATTTGTGTAAACAATGAATACCTCTTTAGGTGAGTGTTTATTAGAATTAAGCTCACAAAGAATGAACACTAAAGATATACAATGGAACACTATTCAAATATTTACAAGAGAAATAAAAAAAAAGAATTTAAAACTTTTTTGTTGATCTTTAAGTTTGGATAGGTGTAATCTTCTTCAAGTGTTATTGTATTGTACATATAGTGTGGAATGAGTTTCTAGTCGTTTATGGTCGTTGAGATGAGTTATAACAGTTGGAGATGCAAAATATTTGTTGCCTACATAGAGTTTCAGCTTTTACAATTAAAGGGATGGATCCTTTTTCAAAGATCTTACTGTTGGACATGATAAATTATTAGATGAACCCAACTCACCACATCATCCATGGTCTATCTAATCATATTCATTCATTTCAATGTAACTTCTAAGTAACTACTCACTCCTTAGTTACATGTAGGAAAGAGGTGAAGATTTACCTTGGAAAAAATGACATGGAAAATATTATTGAGTGGGACCATGGATGATGTGATGAGCCAGGTCCATCTGATAATTTTTCGTTGGGCAGACATTGGATTGATCCTTTTTCTCAAGGATCTATTGTTTAAAGGGTATAGATTTTTATCAGGGAATCAATCCTTTTACACTAGATGGTTGGAGCCAAAAAATCAAGAGCTTACTTTTTAAAAAGTGATTGATCCTTTTTGAATAAATAGAAAGGTATTACATTATCGTGCGGAGATTTGAACCCATATAAGATGAGGCAAGATGACTATCCTTAGCTACTAGGTCAATCATTGAATCTCAAAGTGATTAATCCAAACATTATTTTTAAGTGCAAGAATGATGATACTTATTTTGAAAAAGTTCGACTAAGTTAGAAAACATTTTTAAACGAATTTTCAAGGTTTGTGTACTTTGAATTATTTTTACAATATTTGATCAAGTCCAAAAATATTTTTACAAATATTTGTTATATCTAAATACTTAAATTCAAACTTCAACAACCTCCTCTTTTTGATACAACAAAATTTCTTTGAACATATTGTGTTTGACAAATGCTCCCCTAGGGGCAGAGCCATGATCGAATGTTGGGAGGGGCCAAATTATTGAACTTAAAAAATATAAGGGTTTATGAAGTATTAAAACTCAAAATTGAGTGAAAATGTCTAATTTATCTAATATTTAACTTTATAAGGACTTAAATTATCATTAGACCAAAAAATGAACATACCAAATTAAAAATTTTAGAGGATTCAATTAAAAAAATCAAAAATTTTAATATAGTTTTCTAAAAAAATTTAGGGGCCAAATTAAAATTTATAAAAAAATTCAAAAGAGTCTATCATAAAATTTTTAAATAAAAACAAAAAATAGGTAACCATTTTGCCAAAAAGAATAGTTGAATGACCAAAGTAGAAATATGAAAATAAATAAAAATAAATGGGGCACCAAATAGGTAGTTTACCCTTTAAATTTTTATTGATGCAACACTGAAACGGCGATTGAAACGGTTGAATCGGAAACAGAGTCCATCCCGCTTTTACAGCATTACCTCCCCCCAGTTTTAGCTTTGGGCTATGAATCCAACAAATACAGTTGACAATTCCCTTTAGGACCATAAAATGCCCACTCACGTTAATGTTTTCTTGACTAAGTTGAAACCCATTTCAAATCCCAATAAGAATATGGAAAATTGGACTTTGAAACACATTGTACTATTCCAGCATAAAATATATTTCAAATATGAACGCTCAAGTAGTAAAAAAGTCCGAGATCCATTAAGGGCTAGTTTAGTATTACTTTTAAAAAGTAATTTTTAAAAGTACTGTCAGAAAGAGATTTTGAAAAGAAATTTTAAAAAGTTAGTTGTAAGATTTTAGTGTTTGGCATTGCTGTCAAAAAGTACTTTTAAGAAGATAAATGACCATTTTAGACATGATATTGTAAGTTATATATATGTGTATGTATATATATAAATGACATTCAAATTTTTTAATGTTATAATATATGAAATATATCAGCTTAAATTATTATAAAAATATTTTTATTAATAAATACGTTTGAGTTGAAAAGCACATTTCAAAAGCAGTTTTTCTCCAAAAGTGCTTTTGAAAAGTACTTTTGAAAAATATTAATAAATTATGATAAAATATAAAAATATAAAAAAATGAATCATATAATTATGTATTGTAAAAAAAATACAAGTTTATAAATTATAAATAAAACAATAGAAAATGAAGGTTCAAATTGTAATTTGACTCCCAAAAGCATTTTTCCAACCGCAAAAGCTAAAAATTTTAGCTTTTACGTTTGGGTTGAAAAACACTTTTCAAACGCAGTTTTTTCTCCAAAAATTATCTGTTTAGCATTGCTTTTGGTCTCAAACCAGCTTTTGAAACCAAAAGCTGGTTTGAAAATGCTAAACGCACCCTAAATGGAACTCGTGTGACACCCGGAAAAAAAAAAAGACAATTTTTGATCTGGCATTCATTTTTAGAACTAGTGTGGTTGGTATGGCAAGTTATGCAAAAAATATTTTTTGATGAAACTTATTGTGTTGATATGACGAGTTTCGTAAAATATTATTTTTCTAATATTTTTTTGGTGTTAGAATTGAATAAGTTTCGTAAAAAATAATTTTGATGAAATTTATCGTGTTGATATGACGAGTTTCATAAAATTATTATTATTATTTTGTGTTAGAATTGAATGAGTTCCAAGATGAGTTTAAAAAATGATTGTGTTGATATGTTCCATCGGATCTATTGTTTTTTTTCTTATTTTTTCATATTTTAATAAGAATTTATGCCTTTGTAGCACGCATTTCCTCTGTCCTTGTGATACGTTTTTCTTTGATTTTTTTGTGGTTCGTTTCATTTGTCATTGTGACATAATTTCAGCATACATTAGTGGTCAATTGGTGCTTGTACAGATATCTCTGTGGCGCTAATCTCTTATTATGGTTCTGTCGGTGGTCTTAGAAAGATGGATCCCCACTCGGTTGATGGTTAGTTGCCGATGTAATCAAACCTGGATAGCGAAGTAATCTGCCTGATAGTTTGGTTCGCTCACCACCCCTTTTCACCTCGTAAAACATCTCGTTTGAATACAAACAAGGAAATTCTGGAAGATTTCTGAATTTTGGTATGTTAATCTCAATGGAAGCGCCTGTTTTTATTTGCACCATTGTAAGAGATTTTTAGTGGACTTGTCCCTATTTTTATGCATTGTAATGTATTATCTTTCATGGTGATTAATAAAATTCATATGCCATTGATCAAAAAAAAGAGAATTGAATGAGTTCCATAAAAAATCTATTAAAAAAATATTGGAACTCATTATATCAACTATAAGAGTTTTAAAAATGGATGCTAGATCGAGAATTAATGTTTTGAGGCGATATTATTTGTTTGTGCCAATTGTATCATAAAAAAAAACAAATTTTGAGCTCTAATAATACTCATGAGTACCGATATGGTTCATACTTCATCTCATTTTAAATTATAGGAGAGAAACACTTACACAAAAAAAATATTGTTAATCCAATGCAAAAATGATTATATTAAAAATGTGTTAGAAAGGATAACAATAGAGTTAAGCTAGTAGGAGAAATTTTCTTTAAAATGTGTATGATTTTTTGTAACTTTTATTTTTAGAATTTTTAAAACTTAACAATTTATTATTTTTGTACTTTCTATAAAATTGATTTTTACCATTTTTTTATTTTTAACAATTTTTTGAATATTTTAATTTTTTTATAATTTTAATACATTTTTAGCTAATTCAAAAAAATACATTTTTATAATATTTAAATATTTTTAGTACTTTTTATATGTTTTAATTATTTTAATGTTTCAAATACTTTTCAAATAATTTTAATTTATTTAAAATTTTATTTTCATGATTTTAAATAACTTTTTAGTATTTAAAAATTTTAATATTCTAAATCACTTAAATATAGTTTTGGTTTTATATAATTTTAAATTTTTAGGATTTTTCTATACTTTTTCTTGAAGTTTAAATATTTTAATACTTTTTAAAAATTTAAATTTTTATATTTTAATTTATTTTCAAATATTTTAAATTTATTTAAAAATTTTCAAATATAGCTTTAATTTTTATATAATTTTTAAAAGTTTTATAATTATCAATAATTTTTACTTGGAGATTAAATAAATCCTTGAACTTTCTATTCTAAAAATAAAGTCAAATAAGTCTCTCTATCATGTAATATGATACATAAATTATCATGTCAGCAATGTAATAATCAAAGACGGATTATGTTAGTAAAAGAACTTATTTAATGTCCTTTTAATGTACATAGGCATATTTGAACATGTTTTTCAACTAGAGACCAATTTGGTTTTCTTTTGAAAAACTACATAAATTTTTTACTCCTTAAACCAAATATGAACAGGAAAAAAAATAAAACATACTCGAATAAAATACATCATAAGAATTATAAAGTGAACATCTTACATCTAACGTATGTTAAAACGTACCTTGTAAAGCCATACCTTGAATGAAAAATAGTAAGCACGGGTCATAACACTATTTGGAAATCCATTTGTGAATAAAATAGAAAAAAAAATTACTACTCGTTGATGACTAAAATTGGTAGACACCGAATAAGGGATGCGGAGAATGAACCATAATAATTAGTAAAAATTTTAGATAATTCACCTGATAATTTGGAGTGGAGAGTCGTAAATAGTTTGATAGTCGAAAATACAAAAAAAAGTCGGATCTGTAAAAGAGGGAAAGGTTTCAAAAAGGTCGAGAAGAGAAAATCCTCTTCCTCGGCTACTCCTCTTATATATACTCTTCAGCACCGTTATGGTGATAGGTGTCAGGGCTTAAGATTAACTTCTCTGACGACCTACCGATATTCTAGCTTGGCAGATAGGCAGGTGTGCAGACCTAGCTTCATGATGGCTTTGATGGTTTGAGAGAGTAGATTTAACCCAACTACTAGTTTAAGTTGACTTAATAGCTATACTATTAAAGTGAGTTTCGGGGGTCTCTTATCCAGTAATGGCCCTCTGGAAGAGCTGAACGTCGGAGCAGAACGTCTTCAGATGTCTTGGAACCAGAGTCATAACACTGTTGCTATAAACTTATGGGAGAAAACTCAAGTCGTGGCTACCTGCATTATTATTTTCTTCATTTTTAACAAAAGAAACTATCGTTTTCTTATAATCATATGAACACAATATAAAGTTGAATGAAAAAGATAGGAGAATAGAAAAAGTAACAATATCAGAATTTAGATTCGATGTTAATATTTGATACATTATTAGTATAAAAAATACATGTTTATTTTTACTTCAAAATATAAAATCTAAATCCTTAACCCTAAAATCCTAAATATTAAACCCTAAACTATAACTCATAAATTTTAAATTCTAACCATTACCTTAAATTGTAAATCTCATACCTAAACCTTTAACTCATAAACTCTAAACTAAGTCATGAAATCTTAAAATAAATCAACTTGTATAATAATTTTTTTCATCGTCGGTGTATATAGGGATGGGCACGGGTCGAGCCGGGTTTTTGGCCCACCCGAACTCCGCCCGAAAATAAACATCCTAAATCCGAAACAACCCGAACACATTCTTTATAAAACCCGATCCAACCCAAAAAAATAAATACATTAAATCCGACCCCGATCCAACCTATAGAAAAAATAAAATTTAAGGACCTAATTGTAAAAGGATAATTTTAGGAGACTTAATCGTAAAAAATTATAATTTTAAGGACTAAATTGTAAATAAAAATTTAATTTGAAGATCTAATTATAAAACATATATAAAGAGGGGTATTATTATAAATATCCTTAAAAAATTTAAGAAAAAATTACATAACTAGTTCCGGGTTGGATCGACTCGGATATTTTCTACCCTACCTGAACCCGACCCAACTATTAATAAAAACCTGACCTGAACTTAATTTTTTAATTAAAAATTTAACCCGATCAAGTCAAATCAAGTCGAAACTCGACCGAATCAGATAAAACGCTCACCCGTAGGTGTATATGATAATAATCGTTTAAATCTGCGATACCTTAAATCGAAATCCGAATCATATATCTAATTACAACTTTTCTTTTTTACTTTTTTGAACATTTTCTCCAGTAAGTCTTTGGAGTATTATTGGGTTAGAAGAAGAAAAAAAAACTGAAATGCATAGTGCATGTGGCCCACACCTTTTTAATTTATTTTAACGTGTAATGGTACTATCGTATACTTAAAGGAAAAGCAACTATGAGATATGGTGTTCATATATGAGAATAGATTACATTTATATTTTAGTATTACTGTACTCGATACTATCAGAATTCTGAGTTAAACGTATTCGGACGAGAGTAGTATTAGAATAAGTGATCTCATAAAAAGTTTTTGTATTGTACTATTTTTTAAAAATCATGAAATGTAGTTTGGTTATTGCTCATTTTATCTCTTAAGCATAAGGTAAAAAGTTTAATTCTTACTAATAAGAATAAAGTACATTTTATGGCTAACTGTTTATCTTCTAATAAAAATACGCGCGACAAGTTGATTAGTTATTGCTATCAGCGTTAGATATATTAGCTCAAACAAAAAAAAATATATGTACAGCGGGAGAATTAATTATTTTCCCTACCTTTGGTTGCAAACAAAAAGAAAAAGGGAAAAGCAAATTTCTCAAATGATTGATATGAAAGAGAACAAAATAGAAGAGTGGAAAATCTTGTGGATGCAAATTCTTGAGAAGGGATTACAACGTTCTTTCAACGATGCAATTCTGTAGATTTGATCAAAATCGGATGTGACATTTTTTTATTAAATTTGTTTTTGAGATTCATGATTTTTTTTCAATAATATTATTTTTAAAATTTTAGCTTAAAATTTTTATTAAAAGAATAACGCGTCTTACCATTACACTCAACTTTTATTAATTAGATATGATATTTTAAAAAATTAAATATAATATATTTTATATATAATTATATTTTTGATACACAATATAAGTAAAAAACCTGCACAACAATTTATATTTAAATCTAAATTCATAACCTTAAAATCATAAACCCTAAACTATAAACTCTAACCATACACCTTAAATTTTAAACTATACAACCTAAATTAAACCTCTAAACCTTAAGTTTGACAAACGTGTATAAAAAATTTACACAACATTTCCTATTTAAACAATAAAATCTAAAATCTAAATTCTCAACCCTAAATTCTAAATCCTAAAAGTCCAAAATCTAAATTATAAAATACAAAAACTAAATTTATAATTTTAAACCATAAACAAAACCCTAAAATAGAGAGACATTTACATTATCTGTATATTAAAATATTTTTTATATATAGCTAAGATAAAAAAAGAATTACAGGAAACTTTCTTACTTTCTTAATAAAGCATGTTATTTTATGCCTGTTGTATGGCAATAACTTAAAAGTATTTCCAAGTTTGGATTCATTGTTAGTAAGATGCACTAAATTATACATTAGGTTTTAGTTGTTATCCATTTTTAAGAAAGTTAAAAATTTAAAACTATGTTGATTGAACATTAGTTCGATTGATATCTTATTATTATCTATTATAATGTTAAAAAACTATATTTTTTGAAAAAAATTATAATTTTAAAAATATTTAAATGTATTTATTTTTAATTTAAGAATTTAAATTATTGTGATTAATTTAGATATTGTAATTTTCATGGTAAAAAACAAATGAATGGTCACATGTCTCATTTCACATAATATCAAGAAATGACTTTAACGTTTGGCTGAATAGTTATTTCGATCCTTATTCTTTTCTTGAAGCAATTTAACCCTTAACATTTCATTTTTGGTTAAAATGACTCATTCACATATAAAAATTGTTAGTCAACTGTCAATAAACAGTTTGAAATGATTTGGCAGAATGGCACGTCAGCAAAAAAAATAATTTTATATATTTTTTATAATTTTATAAATTTAGTTTTTGATTGATGTGATATTCTTTCAACTTAATATATTTATTTATATGACACTGTCATGTCAATGTATATTGTCACTTAAGTTTATCATGTCATTTTAAATTATTTACCGTTAGTTGACTAACAATTTTTATCTGTAGAAAAAATATTTTCACTTAAAATAAAAAATAAATGGTTAAACTGCTTAAAGAATGACACAAAATAACTATTCAATTAGACAACAAAAGATTCTTTTATCTTTATGCCATCTCATTTTTTGTATATATTATTTTTTTCAATCTCAAAGTAGAATAAACCATGTGAAGGAATGAAGGGGGAGCGCTTTTTCAAATGGCCAGTTGCCAAAAAACACATCATTGTGTTTCTTACTAAGAATATAAATTTAAAGCAACCCTCACAAAAAGAGAAAGATCAATCACGCACTATATGTTTATAAATCTTTAAACACACACTATATATATAATTACTTTGAAAGTTCTCAAACCATGAGTTGTGTTATGAACTAGTCCAAAAACTTCAAAGCATTCTAATTAAATCTTTAAATTATTAGTATTATATCAATTAAATCACTCTATCGATTTAAACTATCAAATTGGACATTTAATGCTAACGTTGAACTGCTGCTGAATTTATTTAAAGCACATAAATCAAATTCTTAGAATTTGAAGAGAAAATTATGTCAATACAATAGGTATACACATATTTAACACCTCAACATTTAATGTCTAAGTTGACATTAGGTCGAAGGAATGACTCAATTGAGAGGATCATGATCGTTTGAAGAATCAAATTAAAATGTGGATAAGAACTTAGGGACTCTTTTTGTAATTAACCACATTATAAACATTTATATAGAAATAAGGGTAAACATCACCTAGCTATTCCCGTTTTCCTATTTTGGTCACCGAACTATTATTTTTGGTAAAATAGTCACTAATATTACTTTTTTCTCTCATGGTCACCCGATGTTTAAAAAATCACGAAAAATTAAGAAAGCGAGAATAGTTTAGTGACCAAAATAGGAAAGAAGCAATATATTAGTGACCAAAACAGGAAAGAAAGTAATATTAGTGACCGAAATAAGAAAAAAAGTAACATTAGTGATGATTTTGCACAAAATAATATTTTGATGACCAAAAACAGAAAACAGTAATAGTTGAGTGACCAATGGTGATGTTTTACCCTATAAATAATTCAGTGTACTGAGAGTAGACAGGAGATGCCAACAACGAAGCAAAGCAATAATATAAAAAAGAAACCCGACAAAAACGGGTCAAGTAACCCGGGAACATTTGCCGAGTTTTTAGCGTCATTTATTTGTTTCATTTAATTTAACTCGGTGACTCACTTGTCACTACTCACTACACTCTTTTCACATTCATGTCTTTATCTCTTTCCATCTCTCCTTCTTACTCAGGTCCAGGTTTGTCTCTTACTCACACCACCCTTTATCTCTTGCTTCTTCGTCTTCTTTTAGTTTTTTGTTTTGTCTGCTATTGGGTACTTGAGATGCTAAGAGAAGGCCGACACTTCAAGGTTTGGGATTCTGTGTTTGCTGGTTTTATGTAACTCAGCATCTTGAGCTGAGCAAGTTACTTGGTTGGTCCAATAATTTGTTCTTTTTACAAAAAAAGGTGGTTTCTGTTTTGGTTACTATGCTGTTCATGTTTTTTCTTAAAGTTTTCGTTTTTGGAGTAAATATTGCATTATCTTGTTTTAGTTATGAAATGGAGTATTGGGAACTTTTAGTTGTCAGGGGGAGCTCAAGTCGGTTAGTATTTTGTTTTGGTATGTTGGTAAACATGTTACTTTCATGTAAATTACTGGGTTATTGTGATATTGTAATACTGAGCTTTTGATTTGGTTTTTAATTTTGTGCTCCATTGATGGTGTTGAATTTATCTATATCTCTGGGGAAGTTGAGCTTCTCTTGATTTTGGGTGAAATGATGAACAATCTTTTGTTTAATTTGCTCCTCGTATTGAATACAAGCTGTGGCTTTCAAGCTCAAATACAATTTTTTACTAGGGAAATTAAATTCTAACGCCTAATATTAGTTGGTTAATAGTTGTTTTCATTGAACAGGTGACACAATGTTTTGATTAGGGTTGTGAAGGCATTGAAAGTGTGGATGGTAATTGGTACAACAATCATGCATGCAGTTTTCAGTTAATCTCATCCCTTAATTGTTAAGTGGGGTGCTAAGAAGTTTCCCAAATACTTTTGCTAGGGCTGTTGATTTCCAAGGTTTAGAAATCAGGAGTTATAAAATGGAAGAAATACAGTCTCAGTCAGACAATTATAGGTCTTCTTCCTCTTCAGCCAGTAGTCCAGCAAGTAGGGTGCCGTCAAGTAATTTTTTCTATCTGCGTAAGCCCGGTTCTCTCCGGCAACCTATCTCATTTGAGGATTCACCTGAGTGGGAAGATACAGACATTGATGGCAGGGTGGAGGAAAGAGGTGACTCTATCAATGCTGCAAATACGCCAGTCTCACCGTCTCTCTCAAAACTCAATAGTGGGTCCTTGCCGTCACCGCCGCTACCAGAAGGTGGAGCTGTTGTTAGAAAAACTGCTGGTGCGTCTGTTGTGTGGAAAGAATTGGCTGTTACTATCAAGGGAAAAAGGAAATATTCTGATAAGGTTGTGAAGAGTTCCAATGGTTACGCATTACCTGGCACGATGACAGTAATCATGGGTCCTGCAAAATCTGGGAAGTCTACGCTACTGAGGGCTATAGCAGGTATTTTACTATGACACTTGTATTGGCTACTTAACTAACAAGAAGTCCTTTTATGCTTTTCTGTTGTTTAATTTCAGATTTTTAGGACTGAAATCTTTTTTTCTTGAATATAGGAAGATTACATCCTTCGGCTAAAATGTATGGTGAAGTATTCATTAATGGGGCGAAAACACGCTTGCTTTATGGTTCATATGTAAGTTTCAGTTATATTTTCATGGAGGGTGAAGTTACTAGATGTTACTTTTGATGCTTACTGTGGTTTTATCTGGACAGTGTGATTCTTTTCTGTTGAAAGTGATTACTATTCTCGCATGAAACATTTTGGAGGGATTACTATCCAAAATGTTTAATATACTTGAAACATCCAATTTGCAGGGATTTGTTGACAGAGAAACTGCTCTAATTGGTTCTCTCACAGTCCGGGAGTATCTATACTATTCAGCTTTGCTCCAACTTCCTGGCTTTTTCTGTCAGAAAAAGAGTGTGGTAGAGGAAGCAATCCAAGCCATGTCCTTGGGTGACTATGCAAACAAACTGATTGGCGGCCACTGCTATATGAAAGGCCTTGCTAGGGGTGAAAGAAGGCGTGTTAGTATTGCGCGGGAACTTGTGATGAGACCTCGTATCTTATTCATAGATGAGCCTCTTTATCATCTTGACAGGTATAATTTTTCATTTATTTTCCTTAATTTATTTCTTAGAAATGTTTTACTGATATTTGTTTCTTTTCTCCTGCACGCTTTACAATGCTAACTGTATGATTGCTGTGCCATCTGCTTTCCATAGAATTAAGATCGTTTGTGATGTTACTAAATTTTTAATATTTTATATATTTTTCAGTGTCTCTGCCCTTTTGATGATGGTAACACTAAAGAAACTTGCAAGCACAGGATGCACTCTTATTTTCACCATTTACCAGAGCAGTACAGAAGTTTTTGGCCTCTTTGATCGTATTTGCCTGCTCTCAAATGGGAACACCCTGTTTTTTGGGGAAACATTAGCTTGCTTGCAGGTGAGTGATAACACGTGTACAATTATTTTGATACCGTCTTCGTTTTCATTTTCTATTGTCAGTTGATACGGAAGAAAAGGAAGGTCATTTAAAGACTCTTTCATATATGCACTCGGTTCCTGTAATGTGGATTGAAGAGAAGAAGATAGAATCCATTTAAGCATCCAAATTGTTTTTCTCTTAATATTCCTTAAGTGTACAGATCTTTCCTTCTTATTCTAATTTATCTCCCTTTTCTTGATGAAGCACTTCTCAAATGCTGGATTCCCTTGCCCAATTATGCAAAGTCCTTCTGATCACTTTCTACGTGCCATAAATACAGATTTTGACAGGATCATTGCAATGTGCAAAAATTGGCAGGTATTCAATGATTCTCATTAAGTACAATATAGTTCAAAACCTCAATGGTACTTACAGAGAACAAGTAAAACCCCAAAAGCATATAAATAAGAATAGAATCTATAAAACTTTTGGGTCAGATCTCAAAAGCTATTGGATGATTTGGCTTGATGGTATATTATGAGGATTAGAAATACTTGTAGGTGTTTTATATTATTTGGTATTAAACAAACTGTTGCTGTTTTTTTTAATCGATTCACTCTTGAATAATGGCTTCTAGCCAATATTGTTGCTACTCGAGAACTTAATTTGTATGAGCTGGTACATTGTAACAGGATGACAATGGGGACTTCTCATCTGTGAACATGGATACTGCTGTTGCAATTCGTACTCTTGAGGCAACATATAAATCGTCAGCTGATGCAGCTGCAGTTGAAACTATGATACTAAAACTCACAGAGAGGGTACAATATGTATTCTTATTTGTCTTGAACCATAACCGTTTATCATTTTGTGGCTTTTACTAATAGGATACTAGGAAGCTTTAATTATATGCGTCATCAAGTATAACTGGCCCCTACTTGGGGCATGAGTTAGATTCTAGTCTAATGGTGCCCCAAATCCTTACAGTTTTACTATACAAAACTAGTAATAGTTGTTTTTGGTACAAAGGAGGCCATGGCCTAGGGGAAATTAGGGAAGGGGATTCTAAAAGTGCTGAGGGTTGAACCCTAGCCTTGTGGGGATTCACCTAATGGAGAGGGTGAACCATTTGGGTTAAGCCCGAAATTCCATCAATAGTTTAACATGCCTTAGGTGTACAATTTAAAAGTTAGAATGAGCAAAGGTAAGTGAATGGCGGAGTCTAGCTGGCTGACATCTATTTACATTGAATGCTAAGCATTTTTCTTGCATGATTTCCTGGATCCTTTTGGTGGTTATAAGTCACCCCTTTTAATTGTTGTTCAATTTGTTGCATACACAGGAAGGTCCTCTTCTCAAAAGCAAGGGAAAGGCTAGCAATGCCACACGAATTGCAGTTTTGACTTGGAGGTCATTATTAATTATGTCAAGGGAGTGGAAATACTACTGGCTTCGACTTATTCTTTATATGCTCCTTACACTGTGTATTGGGACGGTATTTTCGGGCTTGGGGCATTCCCTGTCCTCAGTTGTGGTGAGTGCAACCATTTGTGCACAAGTCAAAATATGTCTGCTCTTATGTTTAGTTGAATCTGACGTAATTTGACCTAAACGTGTTTGATAAGGCATTTATATCAATGTGATGCAAGCATCTATATTTATTAAAAATAGACTAGAGTAATATGCATTACGGTTGGAAAGTTCAAGGGCTAAACTGAAAAAAAATTCTTCAGGTGCAAAAGTGATTATGAGATACAACTTTAGGGGCTAAAATACCATTTAATCCTTTTTTCTTCAGTATTCACTTCATCCAGTTGCTGAAGCAATACTCCTATAAATCCATTCCGGGGATGCTTGCAACAAATTTTATTATGACATGTTGTGATAAAGAAATAGAAGTAATTTGACTAACACGTTATTCTATTGTTTATCATAATTATTCCTACCTTTTGGATGCATGGCCCAAGTTCTTGTCTATCTTGGTTTTGATGTTCAACTTATCTTTCAATTTTTATTTCTGAATAATATTTGATTCACTCATGTAGCATGGGTGTTTTTCTAACTTTTATCCTTTTTCTTATCACAGAAAAGAGTGGCTGCAATTTTCGTGTTTGTGTCGTTTACTTCACTTGTAAGTATCGCTGGAGTACCTTCACTACTGAAGGAAATCAAGGTGATCCTACCTTTCTTTGGTACCTTTTCTTTTAGCTAAAAGGAGGTCCAATTTGAAATCCACTCGTTTCCCAGCTTAACTAAAAAATAAGGCAGTTTTTCTTAATTTTGATTTGATTGATAAATTCATTTCATTTTCTTGCTCCCAATTTCAAAAGTTGCATAATTGATGCTTTTCCATTTTGCAGATATATGCCAGTGAGGAGTCGAACCAGCATTCAGGAGCTTTAGTCTTTTTGTTCGGGCAACTTCTCTCCAGCATTCCATTCCTGTTCCTCATTGCCATATCATCGAGTCTCGTTTTCTATTTCTTAATAGGATTGCGTGACGGATTCAGCTTGCTGATGTACTTTGTGCTGAATTTCTTCATGTGCCTCTTTGTCAATGAAGGATTGCTGCTGGCTGTTACGTTTTTGTGGCAAAATGTTTTCTGGAGTGTCTTAACACTTGTAACCATACATGTAAGTTATCACCTGTTTATTCACCATTCTTTTACATTCTTCAAAGTATTTTCCATTCCAATTTCCAATCTTTATCTTTCACCTAGCCTTAGCCAGTTATAAGACAAAAATGCATGATGTTTCAGGTGGTAATGATGCTTTCCGCAGGCTATTTGAGAATCCGCAACGAGTTGCCTAGACCTGTCTGGAAGTATCCATTATCATATATTGCTTTTCACACTTATTCCATCCAGGTTTGTGTGCATCTTATAACATTATTTCAGCTATTCCTTGTTACAAAATACAAACCGTATTTCTCTGTCCGGGCAATTTTATGATTACTGAATGGATCATTAATTTTGTTAACCTATGTATTGATCATAGGGGATTTTGGAGAACGAGTACCTCGGGACCAATTTTGCAGTGGGGCAGGTGAGGACGATATCAGGGTTTCAGGCAATCCATAGTGCTTATGACATCTCTCAAAGCAGCAACTCCAAGTGGGAGAATTTACTGGTATTGTTCCTCATGGCTGTTGGATATAGAATTATTGTTTTTGTTTTGCTGCATTTTCGTGTTAGGAAAAATGTATCCCTACATAGAATTTTCCAGTGTCGCAAGTCAACAACCTGAGATGAATGCAAATGTTACATCTTTGTTAGTTTTTCGAATCGTTTTTCTATGTTGTATACCATTCATATATTATTAGACTGTGAAAAATGGTTTTGAAATGGGATGTCCATTGACAATTTGCCATTTGATGCTACTCTTCAAGATAGACGTCCCTCTAGTATACTCATATTTGGGGTGAGGAAAAGCTGGTTCAAGCTAACTTGATGAATGGTTGTTTTGGTTTTTCATTTTTTTTAACAAAATACTGAATTTCGAAGAGAAATCTACATAAATACACCTTGAGTTACAGAGAATCTTGAAAGTTGGACATGAAAACTTGAAAAAGTAAATGCAATTCTTCGTTAGTGTTAGGACAATGTTCAAAAATGGTGAGTGCTCACTGTGAAGAGCTCGGATCACATAAAAATTTTAGATCTAAAAAGAGATTAAAGGCTTTTGTTAAATTAGAATACTCCAACCGTCTTGCAGTATGTTCCATCTGCAACATGACAACGTTAAACTGAAATATTTGCACAAGACATCAGCCGTCTTAAAATAGAATGTGCATCATGTTATATACTTTTCAATCATGAAAGTGTAATAATAACAGGTAAAATGTGTCGTAACGACAAACTAAACGTGTCAAAATGACATACGATATATGAAGAACAAAGCAAAAAATTAACAACAAAAAAATATTTAATAAAATCTAACCGACGACTCTAAGACTATTGATGAAAACAAGTCAACAAAGAAAGAAACTGGTAGAAAATATTTTAGAGGTAAACTTAAAATCTAGTCCTAAATTGAAGTTGTTTGTCACATAGTACCTTCTCTGCTTCACGATAATCTCTCCCTTGTTTAGCTTTTTTTTTTTTTTTTTACAAAATTTAAATTTAAATCTAATCATAATCCTATTTAGAGAGAATAAGAAAAGAGACTCTAAGAGAATGAAGAAAAGTACTCTTAGTAGATCTACAATAATAAATATGACTAACTTGACTAACTGGCCAAATGTATTTCTCTTGTTTAGCTTTCTTAGATATGTTCTATTTGTTATAAAAAATATTTATTATTTGTTAAATATGGTAGGATAGATAATAATAAATATTTATTATTTGTAATAATCTACTAGGTCTTCATATGAAAAATTATGTCATCACTTTAATGATGATAGTTACTGATGTTATTAATTTTGACCTACTAATAATATATAAAAATAGATAACTTTTTTTGACAAATTTTAAAAATAAATAATTAAATTTAAGAGATTGAAATTTCAAATTTCTATAAAATAATCGAACTAAAACTATAATTATATCACTCAATAGCATTAATAAAAAACATCAAAGCACTAATCCAAATAATGGTTGATAATTGTTGCAAGTACTATGAGGGAGCAAAATTTTTTTTTTTAATTTTGAGTTATTCAATTTAACTCAATTTTTTAATTTGGATTTCAAATTCGAGTAATAATAGAAAATAGAAAATTAAAATGTCGTCATTTTGGTCTTTAGCTAAGTAATTTGATTGTTTTGTGACTTGGTCTATAATTTCTTTGTTCTTTCAATTCTTCCTTCGTTTTAAGTTTAATTTTTATCAAATTTGAACCATATACTCCTCAACCACCGCAAAACCAATATAACTCCAATTACCTTTTTACATGAAAATTGTCTCCTTTTAATTTTAGTGCCTCAAGTTTACATGATTTCTTTGTTTCTTCAATCCCTTCTTCAACTCCTCAACCAATTTAGAATACATATAATGTAACTTCATTTTTTTGACAACAAATTTCCTGTTTTTTATATTTAGTTTCTCAACTTTATATTTTATTCAATTTGATTCTATGACTCGACTCTTTACAAATTCTTTTATCTCAGAAATTCCTTTATACTCTCATCAAAATTTTATCCTCAAAATTCATTATTTTGAAAATAATCTCTACATATAACATATAATTTTATATGATATTTGATTTGCTACATAACATCACAAATCTTACTTATATATGTGAAAAATATAAAATATATATATATATAGTATGGTTAGAGAAATGTTCAAATTAAAATAAATCAATATCTTAACATTATAAATAATTGCATTTAAATTTAAACATAACTCAAATAAATATATTTAATTAAGCTCGACTCAGATTTTATAAATATAATTTAAATTAAAAAATTATAAATCAAATTTAATGATAAAACAACACTCATAAACTCAACTAACTTAATTTTTTCCCACTTAAATCGAGTCAATGCTCACACGAAAAAAAAACTATTATTAGATGGGTTTGATTTGACACTTTGCCTTGAATGCCCGGATGAAGAGGTCCATATTCGTCTCTGATGATCCATTAGGTGACAATGCAGTTTCCAATGTTTTCTTAATCTCTTTAACCTTGTTCCTGTACTGGTCTCCTGATTGTCCACTCATCAGACGGTTGATATTTTTTGAGACCTCCTCCTTCGTGATGGGGTTTTTATTGCTCAGATTAATCCCCATCTTCCAATCATCCACCGCTAATTTCCTATTAGTGAATTGATCAGTTAACAAAGGGTAACACAACAATGGAACCCCACACCATGTACTCTCCAGAATCGAATTCCACCCACAATGTGTTAAGAACCCACCGGTCGCCGGGTGGGCCAGCACCGCATTTTGACAGCACCAAGGTACGATCATCGCGTGGTCACTAACCTCCTCTTTTAATCCAACGGGCAAGGGATCAGCATCATCGGAGCTCACGATATCAGGTCGAAGCACCCAAAGAAAACTCACTTTGCTAAGGGCAAGCCCTCGAGCTATCTCGATGAGCTCGGTTTTTGTAACGTGGGCGTAGCTACCGAAAGAGACGTACAAAACCGAGCCGTGGGGCTTTTTGTCTAGCCATTGGGTGCAATCGGACTCGGACCAGAGGCTGGTAGCCACATTGCTCTTGGTGAACCCGGGTGGGAAAATGGGTCCGATTGCAAAAAACGGGACTTTGGCGTGTAAAGCTGATAGGGTAGTCGGTTCGAGTTCTTGAACTGTGTTGCAGAGAACGAAATCTGCATTCTTGGCATCTTGAAATGCATTGAAAATGATTTGATGGCAAACCGATGTGGTATCGGTTTCTTGAAGGTATGACATCATATCCTTCGGTTCGACCGCTTGGACTCCCGGTATGTAATTTATAGGATCTTCACGACGATCTGATAAAAAAACTAAACTGTGTCAAACTGATTAAACCAACAAATTAGCAAGGACGAAAATCATAATTTCACCTAAAACTTAAACTTACTTTGTTGGCCAAAGTGACCATTTTTCTTGAGAAGATCCAAGTGATAGTACAACGTAAACACCAAAGCCGGTTCCGTCCAATACGAGACATAAAGCAACCCGAACTTCTTTGCAATCTTTGAAGGCCAAACGAAGAAAGTATCAGCAATCAGGCAATGAACCTTCTCCCCCGACCCTACTATCCGACCGACCACCTCGTCGACATGGGCCGAGAAAACATGCAACAACGAAGCCATGAACTGGTCGTGGTTCAACGAACGATCGAACCCGAGGGGGAGACCGTCGGACACGGTGGTATACCGTATGTCGAGGCCCGATTCCCGGACCCTAGCGTAGATATCCGCCGTGCCTATCTCGGGGTGAGCTTTGGCGGTCTGGTGGTGCACGAAATGGGTGTTGACGAAGGTGATGGTGAAGCCTTTGGATGCGAGCTTGATGGCTAAGTTAACGGATGGGATGACGTGGCCTTGGAGAGGGTAAGCTACGAAGATTGCATGGGGCTTTTGGGTTGAATGATCGGCCATTGTTGAGAGCTTGAAATTGGATGGAGCAAAAGGAAAGGATTCTTATAGAAATTGGGGTTGTTTGATAATTACGTCATAACTAATTTCGCGGAAAACCAAAGTCTAAATGAACGACTTCGCATTGTTTACGGAGATGGATGGATGGTGTCAATGCAAATCCTCTGTCTCTCTCCCTCCCCTTTCCGTGACCATTTGAATATGTCATGTCGTGTGTTATTTTCTTTGTTTTTTCTCTAACAGAAATTCTCTATTTTTTAGTGTTTATTTATATACTTTAATATTAAAAAAATGAGTCTAACGTTTAAGGTTAGAGCCTAGGGTTAAGGTTTAAGGGGTAGGATGTAAGGTATATGATTTATGGTTTAAGGTGCAAAGGGCAGAGTTTATGATTTAAGTTTACGATTAGAGTGTAGGTTTAATTTTTTGTGTTGAGGCATACATAAAGGCACCAAAAAGAGGCATATTTTTTTTTTTTTTTTTATATGCGTTTTGTAATTTTTAAAAATTATATTAAAATTAATTAATAAAAAATAAATCAAAGCATGTATTTTAGTTTATAGAACTTGAAAAAAAAATTATTCTTACGGTTTAAAATTTTTTCAATAAATATTTTCTTTTTAAATGATTGAATGTTTAAATTGAAGCTGATTTGCAGAGGTTGATCACATAAGAGACTGGCTTTTAAAATAGTCAAATGAGAGGGTTAATCTTCTCGAATAGATCAAATAAAGGACCACCTCGTACACGCAGAGTTAATTTCATCAATTGATCCTAAATTATATCTTAGATTCTTAATTGATCTCAAACTATCCAACATTCCAATTAATTTTAAAAATATAAATTATTTAAAATATATAAGAGTAAACTACACTAGACTCTAGAGGATAGTCAATTATTAGTAAGGTTACCGTTCATCCAATTATTAAAAATTACAATTGGGTCCCTCAATTAATATTCTAGTTACAATTGGATCATGCTCCTGTTTAAATGCAAACGATCGTGAAAAATATTATTCTTCAGGTAACAAATAGGTCATTCAATTATTAGAACTTACATTCGGGTCATTTTTCCGTTAAAATTCGAACGGATATCTAACAAAGCTTGGTGTAATGATAATTTTAGTCCTTAAAACTTATATATTATATCAATTTAGTCCTAATTCAAAATAATTCAATAAATCTAATCCTTCATATTTAAAAACTATATCAATTTAGTAATTTTTAATCTAAAATAGATTTCTTAAGGTCTCAGCAAGTCCATATATTTTTCATTAAAAAGTTGTATAATTTTTTTGCAATAATTTTGTGACAAAATGTCATTATGTCATTAAAATTTAAACAACGGCTTGGTATAATATCAATTTTAGTCCCCAAAATTTATGCATTTTATTAGTTTGGTTCTATTTCGAAATAATTTAATAAACTCAATGTATTCAATATCGATTTATTTGACATTTAATAATATTTATTAACATGTGATTGAGTGGTGCAAATGAAAAAGAGAGACTATCCCTATGAGACTTGGGATCGAGCAACTTGCATGCATAATGTGTGTTTTTATAAAGGGCTGTGAATAAAAGAATAGATATTACCATATAATGACACTAAACTATTCGAAAAAAGCACCACATTAAATCAAAAATTTACCGTCACAATTAACTAATACTCTCTCCGTCCCTCAAAACTTGTCCCTAAATGACTTTTTAAGTAGTTTTAGGAAGAAAAAAATTGTGTAAGAGATGTGTTGTAAAATAATTAAAATGACAAATTTGCTTTAAAAAGTTAAAGTTTATTTTGTTAGAAAATTAAAAAGAGGATAGAAAAAGAAATGTGCATAGTAAAAGTTATTGAGTTTTTCAATGAAACAATTTTAAAACATAAAAGGACAAATTTTACGGAACAAAAAGAGCATTACATTAAGAAAATGACTTGATATGAAATTAATCGAAACATTTTAAAGTTAGGAATCGATTTAAGTTTAACCATAATTTAAGAGTTCTAAACTCTAGTTGAATAATTTTTTCGTAAATATAAAATTATGAGTGTTTGTAGAGTGTATTATATATATGCAGGTGTAATCACTCATTTTTGTCCGGGTTTTAGTATTTGTAGTATTGTTGTAATAGTAATATTATTAATATAAAATTAATAATAAAATTAATAATAATAAAATAATAATAATATTTTAAAAAAAGGAAAAAATGCGTGGAGCATGTTGCTCCACGTGTCCCCCCACCCCTTGTGATTTTGCCTATAAATAGGCAAGGGGATTGCAATTGAAGGAGGCAATTGGATCGGTGGGGTGGCCAAATAAGATAGCAGTGCTCTCGGCTACCCTGGGCCAAGGGTAGTCCCTCGGGCCCTAAGCGGGTTCGATCGGAGTCCTATTTTGGGTCCGGTCTAGTTAATTTTTTTGGAGAGGTCGTGGTAGATCTCGGTGGGGTTTCGTCGGGGTTCATCATTCGAACTCCTAGTTAGGTATATTTTCTTTCCTTTTTATTTATGTTGTAATTTTTATGATTTAATGAAGTAGTAATTAATTTAAAATTGTGTTTTTAATTTGTATGTTTATCTATGTTTTAGATTAGTATGTTTTAAATTTATGTTTTATATTATTATTTTATTTATGTTAGATTTGTTTTTATTTATGAGTTAGATTAATATTTATGTATGTATATTTTAGATTAGTATTTTATTTATGTTAGATTTGTTTTTATTTATGTGTTAAATTAATGGTTATGTATGTATGTTTTAGATTAGTATTTTATTTATGTTATGTTAGTCTTTTATTATGTTAGTATTCACCGTAATATATTTATTTATATTTGCCTTATTTTAAGATTGCATTTCGGATATATTTTGTCAATGCGGTGCCCTTTTATTCAAGCGTAAACGGGGCTAGTATCAGGCGTAGTGATAGTGGTTGGACGTTTATTCTCGGATAATGGGGCCTTTAAAATTCACTCGCACTTATAACCAGATTTTAATTTAATCGTCACTTTAATCCGGAAAATTTAATATTAATAAAGCGGTAATTGTTAAAGTACCAATTTTGGGCGGTGTGGGGGTGCTAATCCTTCCTCATCCGTAACCGACTCCCGAACCCAAAGTTTTCAAAATCTCTGGTTTTCTACGGTGTCCGGTCCACCTTGAGTGGCCGGTGGCGACTCCATTTTTAAATAAAACACGGTTTCTTCTAAAATCTAACGCGAAAGACACCATTTTCATTATTTTCAAAATTAAGTAAAAAAAAACACTTTCTTTTTTAGCGAGATGGACATCGCTACAGATGGCGACTCTGCTGGGGACTATTTTTTGTTTTTAACAAAATAAAGAGAGTCAAGCTTTTTCAAATAATTACCGCTTTAATAATATCAGAAGTTCCAGATTAAAGTGACTTAAATTAATATTCGGTTGTAATTGCGCGTTTATTTTAACGCATTTAAAATTTGGCATATAAACCCGTTTTTTTAAGTGGGGGAAAACGTTAATGCTTTTGTGGAGATATCGTTCTCCCGTGTAGACCTAGCAAGTACCTTCGGGGCTCGAGTACCTTATGCTTTCGTAAGGATATCGTTCCTTCGTGCAGGCATAAGCGAATGAGTCCCCCTGAATTGAACTCGGTTGAAAGAAGCCTATAATGGGTGATGACCAGGGGCCTTGCTACTCTTAGTAGAGGACAACGAGGACAATTCGGGTACCTCTTAGCACCAAAACTGCATATAGTAAGCCGTAGGAGCCAACCCTTTAGAGCCATGTGAAACTCTGTCCGATTAGTGGTCACCCTATTTAGGCTCTGGTGCCTTGTTTCTTGTTTATGTACAGTTTTTATTACTCTATTTTTGTTATATTTATCATTGGTTTTATTTAATCATTTTATTTGGTACTAACTCGTTTTATTTTATTCTCATCGCACTGAGTTCACCTGCATCATTGTTCAACATCATCTTAATTTTGCATTGCATCTTACAAAGCCTTTTACAAAAGTTTGATCTTGGGGCATGTCCAAAAGCACCCCCACATCTTTTACAAATAGTGTGCCTCTAACAAGGTCCCAGTCCGGGGGCATTCTTTGCCAAGGTCCAGCCTTCATTGGCGAGTCAAACTCTTGCATCTTTGACCACAGTCTGCAAAATTGCACCCAATCCAAAAATAATAATAATGAGCTGCCATGAACCAACACACAATTTATAAACCCAACCTAGGGGGCAACAGAATCAGCACTCAAAGTGTCAAATTCAAGAGCAATTTCAGACGATGGCATATGAATTAATAAAATGTTGGGGCATGCACCCAGATGACTGATCGAACCTAAGTTGAGGTTGGGGCACCGTCACATACAAAAAAACCAAGATCCTGACGGAACCAGTGAGGAGTCAGGGGCATCCCTTTGAGGATCAAAAAATCATATCACATTCATGCATTTAGTTGTATTCATCTTGCATTTTGCATACGTCACACATCTATGTTCAGTGCATACATTTAAGTCATCATGCATTTAGGCATAAAATTCATGCATTTTTGCTTACAAAAAGGTTCAAAAAAGAGACCGAACATCCTCAGCCGTGGGGGCAACAACAAGAGGGCTAACCCTAATCTTGAAAGAGGCCAAACACAAAGAAGATGCTGAAACACCCAAAATAAAAGGTATTAACGACAAAATCTTTGACAATTACTGACCAATGTTTTTTTTCTTTTGTAGGATTTGATTCCTCCGACGATGGTGTGACGGATGCCAACAAAAATTCTTTCTAGATCATACCCTCTGCCGACAGAAGCATGGCAAATTTTTCCAGACATAGTCTCGCTGTCAATAGCACAACAATTCAACATCTTGCAAATCATGCCTCCATCAGTGGTGGTACGCCAACTTAATGTAGATCTTGCCTCCATTGGTGGTGTTGCAAGTTAAAATTTCCATCTGGATCCTGTCTCTTCGTCAGTGGTGTAGCAGGTCTCACATTTTGCTGATCTAGTCTCTCCGGCAGTGGTGTAGCAGATCAAATCTTATCCAGATCTTGCCTCTTCGACGGTGTTGCAGCTAGACCTAAATTTTACTCGGAATTTACCTGTTTATCAATCAAAAAGAAAAAATCAAAAAAGAAAAAGAAAAATTGAAAAAAAAAAAAAAAAAAAAAAAAAAAATGAAAAAAGAGCAAAAAATGAAAAATGAAGAAAAAAAGAAGAAGAAAACTATCCGATCATGCCTCTTCGTCGGTGTCGTAGCTGGATTTAATCTTCAGACCTTGCCTCCTCGTCGGTGTTGTAGCTTGGTCAAATTTAACTTTCGGTTCTGCCTCCTCGTCGGTGTTGCAGCTGAACCAAATTCACTAAACTCTGGTCTTGCCTCCTCGTCGGTGTTGTAGCTAGACCAAATTCACTAACTCTTGATCCTGCCTCTTCGTCGGTGTTGTAGCTGGATCAACATTACTAACTTTAGACCATGCCTCCTCGTCGGTGTTGTAGCTTGGTCAAAATTTACTAACTTTCTAGTTGTAACAATGTTGTATCTAAAAAAAAAAAAAATGAGAAAAAGAAGAAAAAATCAAAGAAAAATAGAAAAAGAAAAAAAGAAAAAAAAGAAAAAAGAAAAAAAGCTTTCAACCAAATTTCGACCAAAAAAAAAAGAAAGAAAGTCGTAGCTTGATCACAAAAAGAACAACTATCCGATCCTTTTTTTTTCCGTGTCGTGTCGTAGCTGGATCAAATCTTCAGACCTTGCATCTTTGTCGGTGTTGTAGCTTGGTCAAATCTAACTTTCGGTTCTGCCTCTTCGTCGGTGTTGTAGCTGAACCTAATGCACTAACTTCCGGTCTTGCCTCTTCGTCGGTGTTGTAGCTAGACCAAATTCACTAACTCTTGATCATGCCTCTTCGTTGGTGTTTTAGTTGGATCAACATTACTAACTTTAGACCATGCCTCTTCGTCGGTGTTGTAGCTTGGTCAAAATTCACCAACTTTCAAGTTTTAGCAATGTTGTAAGGAAAAAAAGAGAGAGAAAAAAGAGAAAAAAGAAAAAGAAAAAATATAAAAAAAGTAGAGAAAAAGAAACATAAAAAAGAGAGAGAAAAAAGAGAAAAATTGTCAGTTTTCTGATCTCGCCTCTTCGTCAGAGTTGTAGCTGGATCAGACATCAGAACTTTCACCTATCGGTCTTGCCTCCTCGTCAGTGTTGCAGCTGGATCGAATTTTGTAGACCTTGTCTCTTCATTGGTGTTGCAGCCGGGTCGAACTCTCTTTAGGTATTAGCTTATTATGAATAATGTAGCAAGTGGGACTATGTTTGGCTTCCCCAACAAACCACCCCCATTTTGAAGGCTTTACTTCCCCAAGAGTGACAAAGTAGATCTGTCAAGACAAGAAAGAAGACCTACATCAAAAAGGAAGAAGATCTACAAAAGAAAGAAGACGCGTCAAAAGGAGAGAAGTTCAGCCAGATAAGACAAAATGAGTGCTTTTGATCTTTGCTTTGTTCTTGTTTCACAAGAACAAGCAAAGAGGGGCAACTGTAATCACTCATTTTTGTCCGGGTTTTAGTATTTGTAGTATTGTTGTAATAGTAATATTATTAATATAAAATTAATAATAATAAAATAATAATAATAATATTTTAAAAAAAAAAAAATGCGTAGAGCATGTTGCTCCACGTGTCCCCCCACCCCTTGTGATTTTGCCTATAAATAGGCAAGGGGATTGCAATTGAAGGAGGCAATTGGATCGGTGGGGTGGCCAAATAAGATAGCAGTGCTCTCGGCTACCCCAGGGCCAATGGGTAGTCCCCTCGGTCCTAACTGGTTCGATCGGAGTCCTATTTTGGGTCCGGTCTAGTTAATTTTTTTGGAGAGGTCGTGGTAGATCTCGGTGGGGTTTCGTCGGGGTTCGTCATTCGAACTCCTAGTTAGGTATATTTTCTTTCCTTTTTATTTATGTTGTAATTTTTATGATTTAATGAAGTAGTAATTAATTTAAAATTGTGTTTTTAATTTGTATGTTTATCTATGTTTTAGATTAGTATGTTTTAAATTTATGTTTTATATTATTATTTTATTTATGTTAGATTTGTTTTTATTTATGAGTTAGATTAATATTTATGTATGTATATTTTAGATTAGTATTTTATTTATGTTAGATTTGTTTTTATTTATGTGTTAAATTAATGGTTATGTATGTATGTTTTAGATTAGTATTTTATTTATGTTATGTTAGTCTTTTATCATGTTAGTATTCACCGTAATATATTTATTTATATTTGCCTTATTTTAAGATTGCATTTCGGATATATTTTGTCAATGCGGTGCCCTTTTATTCAAGCGTAAACGGGGCCAGTATCAGGCGTAGTGATAGTGGTTGGACGTTTATTCTCGGATAATGGGGCCTTTAAAATTCACTCGCACTTATAACCAGATTTTAATTTAATCGTCACTTTAATCCGGAAAATTTAATATTAATAAAGCGGTAATTGTTAAAGTACCAATTTTGGGCGGTGTGGGGGTGCTAATCCTTCCCCATCCGTAACCGACTCCCGAACCCAAAGTTTTCAAAATCTCTGGTTTTCTACGGTGTCCGGTCCACCTTGAGTGGCCGGTGGCGACTCCATTTTTAAATAAAACACGGTTTCTTCTAAAATCTAACGCGAAAGGCACCATTTTCATTATTTTCAAAATAAAAAAAAAAACACTTCCTTTTTTAGCGAGATGGACATCGCTACAGCAGGTCGAAGCTGGCCCTTACGAGACAACTTTATATACTCACTGGGTAGCTTACTCAGCTAATATGGCAGCTTGGGGAAAGATAATAAATTATGTATTTATTATTTTTATATAAATAATCATAAATGCATTAAATAAATCATTCAAACACATTTAACTTTGATTTATTATTTATCTTTTTTGTTCTTTACATGATTTTAATATTATAATATAGATATAAATGATAAATTTTAACATGTTAAGATGAATTAACTTTACTATTAATTTTAATGTTTTTTCAAATATATTATGCATGTAATAAATTAAATTTGTATATTTGGGTCATGATTTTAGTATTTTAGTTTTGCATTTTTCTTTAAAAATCATTTAAGTCAAGATATTTGTTAAACACGCTATTTTAATTGACGTCATGATTTTAGTATTTTAATTTTTTTTTTTTTTTATAAATTATTTAAGTTGAGATATTTGTTAAACACTAAGATGTTAATCAACATTATGATTTTAGTATTTTAAAATTGTATTTTCCTTTAGACATTGTTCAATTTAATACACGACATTAGGTTTCTCTTTTCTCTTAAATTTAAAATTTTCAATTGGTTTTTCAGCTCTTCAATAACCCAACAAACAAACAACAAGGTTGCTATTGTTTTCAATCATATTAAAAATAAAATATCATATATGAACCATGAGTTTTTAAGGTTCGTCTCACCTCAATTTCTATGAAAAAATAACCCTTTAGACTACTTATGGTTGTACAGTGCTAAAATGAGAATGGAGTAATTGGTTGTACAGTGCTAATCAATGCTATGGTTTTCCTATCTTTAAAATGAAATTTGTTTTGAAGAATTAAAATGATTATTTAAAGGTTTAATAAAAAATAAGTGCTCAAACTATATATTTTTTAACTTTAGGTGTTTAGATTATTTTTTGATTTTTCTATTTTTTTGGATATGTTAAAAAACTATTTTTTGTTAAAAACATGCGCCTAAAATTTCATTTTGTTAGTTTTAGGTGATTGGTCATTAACAACCATTAAAAATATCCATTATCCAATCAAAACATGACATGTGGCATGTTTTTATTTTTTCAAAAAAATGAAAATAAATATATTTTAAAACTATCCCAAATCATTAACCATAAATCTCAAAATTGTCATTGTTGCCACTGTCGATAACCTCGTTGAACATCATTACTGTCTTCGTCGAACATCACTATTCATTTCCTCCAACCACCCATCGTCGGCATCGATGACAATTTTGGAGATTTTAGGTTAGAGATTGAGGACTATTTTGGAGGATTTTTAGATTTCTTTTAAAATTATTTTATTTTTAATTTTAAAAAAAGAAAATAAAAAATAAAAATAAATATCACGTGTCTAAATTTGATTGGGTGATAAATTTCTTTAATAATACAACCTTAAAATAGTAATTGATTGAAATTTTGGGTACCTAAAATTAACAAAATAAAACATCAAAAAATAATTTAGGCACCTAAAGCTAAAAATATGTTTGGTTTAGGCACTTATTTGTATGTTAAACATATTTTAAATTATACTAATATTTTATCATAAATATTTTATCTGTTGTAATTAATTTTATAATTAAATATTTTGCATTTGTTGTCTTAAAGATTGTTTATTAATAAAAGATATATTAATTGTATTACATTTATAGTCTTAAAAATTATTTTATTTTTTTTAATAATATTTATTTTAACTGTCATGTGATATATCACCTCAGCTGAGTGAGTAAATATAACATTGTCCGGTTTCTTACTATGCTATAATGTGCGTTTTGATTTTGTATTTAATGAAGAATCTTTTTATTTTATTTTATTTTTATTTCTTTTAATTATAGTACCCTTTAAAATATATGAAATAATTGCCTTTAATTTATTAGACAACACTCAATTTACCCTTGTCGTTGACTTGAGGTTGCAGTCATCACTCATTATTGGTCGCTAATATAATATGTACGGAGGCCAAAGCCATCGTAAAGGCGGCTTTATTCTTATAAATATATTGTTCTCCAACGGCATGTATTAAATTTAGTAATTTAGTAATAAAAATATGGGTAAACTACTATAATAGTCAATTTTATTTTATAAGAATTTACTTTTACTCACCAAATTTAAAAAAAAAGTAATGTTCTGTTCATTTACGTTATCATTTTATAACGTTTTAACCACATACATTATCATTTATAATGTTTTGGTCAATAAGATACTAAATATCACTAATTTGATGACATGATATGTTAGTAAAAGGGATTAGATTTTAATTTCACCCTAGAACTTTAAAAAATATTAATTTTACGTCTAAACTTTAAATAAAATATCAATTTAAATTTTATATAAAATATTAATTTAACACTTGAATCCGACCAAAATTACCCACTATCGATCGTTGTCATCGATGACCGTTGGACCCTAACATTTTCAGTTCACTCTTTTTTGTATCCTCTTAAACGCGAATTTAATGTCTGTTTCATCAAAAAGTGCTTCAAACCCCATATATCTAGCCATAAAGTTCGAATGTAATTGGAATAAAACTATTATTGTTGCAACACATTATACTTTTCATTGCCATATTAATGTTCTCGATGCAAGACGTGTGAATAAATGAACAGAAGGCAATGCTGTACAGTATTTTTTTAGGGTAAACTACACAAGTGACCACTAGAATCTGGGATCGTTCTTATTTTGACCACCTAATTAAAAAACTCGTCAATTAGACCACCGAAATTTTAAAGTGTTTCTATTTTTACTACCAGCCGTTAAAATATAACGGGTGAGGTGACGTTGTAGCTAATGATTTTTGTATAATTACATATTTAATCCCTATTAGTTACTTAAAATATCAATTTGGTCATAATTTTAATTAAATTCAAAATTTTAAGGCTCTAACACCATCTAATTAGACAATATTTTTGTTAATTTTAATTTAATAGTTTCCTCCAATTACATGGTGAGTGAATAAAGAGAAAATGAATAAAAATAGAGATTTGCAGCCAAGGACAGGTCATCTGGGTAAAAATTTATTTAAAGCTTAATCTGGGAAATGGGAGAAAATTTTCAACAATTTCTTCTTTGAGTTCCATATACCATCGTCCAGATTTATGAGATTCCCAGTTGAAATCTTGGCACAATATTTCAAAACCTGTGGCTGTTCCGGAGGATGTTTTAACAGCGGGCTTTGTTAATACCACTCATCAAGGCACATGGTCGTTAAGTCTAACTGTTTTATAACTGTAGGATTCCATTATCTTATTGTTTGCTTTTGGGATCTTGGTTGTAGTGAATCCCCAAAAGGAGCAAATGATACATCTACCTTCTAAAGAAAGTTTTTTTCCCCCTCATAATTCAGTAATCTGCCATGCTTTAATTGCAGAGAAGCTTTGGTCTGGTCTTGAAATTTTATTTACGATTGGCTAATTAATGCATACAGGTAAGGCGGTGAGCGATGAGTCTAGACCGGATTAAATCAAAGTTGTGGAGCCGAATGTGTAATTATACAAATTTTCGTTAACTGCCACATCGCCTCACCCGTTAGATTTTAACGGCCGGTGGTTAAAATAGGAGCACTTTAAAAATTTGGTTGTCTGGTTGACGAGTTCCTTAATTGGGTGGTCAAAATTAGAACAACCCCATAGTTCGGTGGTCACTTGTGTAGTTTATCTATTTTTATTAAGTAGAGAGATATTTATATTTTTAAAGTAAATATCGAGATTCGAATCTATACGAGATGAAATAACATGAACATCCTTAACAACTTAACCGATTAGTGAATTTCAATATTTAATGGTATGGATTAAGGAACCTGCTTGTGCTGTTAAACAAGACTGGTTAGTTTAGGTGAAGCGTTTAAATCACAAAATTAATAATATAATGCGTAAGCATTTAGGGTGTAAATTTATATTAAAATATATAAATTCAATAGAATTTTAAAATTTTATAAAATAATAAATAAAAATATTAATTTTACATTAATAGAATTAAATCATTTGCTCGTATTTAATCGGTGATTGTGGACCTAAAGAGTTAATTGCACCACACGTCCTTAAGCTATAATTTTCATTTTAAACCGGTTCCTAAATATTTAGACATTTCAATTTCATCCTCAAATTAAGACTTTCAATCTAAATTGCTCCCCAAACTTATGACCATTCCAGTTTCATACTCAAACTGTGACTTTCATTCTAAATTGGTCCTCAAGCTTTTTTGAACGCTCTAATTCCTTCCTCAAATTATCAGTATATGTTAATCATACCTTATGTTAATAAAACTATTAATTTTCATGAAACACGGATGTGTATTATGTAATAATACGATGTGGTATAAATGATGATGAAATTAGAGTGTTCAAAAAAGTTTGAGGACCAATTCAGAGTTTGAGGATGAAATTGAAATATTCAAAAGTATGGGGGATCAATTTAAAATGAAGGTCATAGTTTGAGAATGAAATTAAAATGTTTAAAAGTTTAGGGATCAATTTAAAATAAGGGTTATAGTTTAGAACGAGTGGTACAATTAACTTCAACATAAATTTACGCAAACTCGAAAGATATCTACAAAGTAATAATTAATTAAATCTCAAAATCATCCAAAGTTCCGCTTGAGATTGTTGTGACTTGACTATTCCATGGTAGGGTCGTAAACGAACTAAACGTTCAGTGAACAATTCGTAAACAGTTTGACGGAAAGTTCTTTTATGTTCATTTATTTATTAACTGAACGGACATGAACAAAATTTTCAGTTCGTTTAATTAAATAAACAAACACGAATTCGTTCTTTTACGTTCGTGAGCGTTCGATAATCCGTTCGTTTATGTTCGCTTAAATTTTTTCGTATATGTCCGTTTATATTTATTACTTTTCATAACAAAAGTATTATATTTTTTTAGAAAATATGAATTTATTCACATGTTCGTTTAAATTTATTCACACATGTCCTTTTATATTCGTTCGTTTGTGTTCGTTTATCATTTTAACGAACGAACATGCTACATTCCTTAACAAACGAATACGAACAAGAAATTATGTTCGTTTAATTGTTCGTGTTCGTTCATTTGTTCTGTGAAAATTAAACAAACAACATAAACATACTGTCGTTCGTGTTCGTTCGGTTTGTTTACAGGCTTATTCCTGGAACAAGAAATGTTTGTTTCCTATAAAATTTGCTAAAACCATTCAAAGTTTCGTTTTTATGCCAATTAAAATCAGATTTTATGGCTAGATTTGTAGAGTTCGGGTCACTTTTTGATGAAGTGGATAACAGATTCGTGTTTAGAAGCTAAAAAAGAGTGAACTGAAAATTAGGGTCTAACGGTCGTAGACGAAGGTGACTGATGACAGTGGTGAGAGGCAGTCGACTGTGGGTCCATTTTTCGGATCTATGGGTTAAATTGATATTTTATCTAAAGTTCAAGAGTCAAATTGATATTTTATCTAAAGTTTAGAGATAAAATTATTAGTTATCTAAAATTCAGGGGTCAAATTAAAAATTAACCCCTTTTATTAACATACAATGTCATCAAACTAACGACATTTAATGTTTCAGTGACCAAATCGTTATAAACGACAACGTAAGTCATCAAAATGTCATAAAACGATAATATAAGTGATAAAAAGTTATTTTTTAAATTTAGTGAGCAAAAATAAACACTTATAAATCAAAAAACTGACTACGAGAACAAACACAATAAAAAATCAAATAGAAAAAATTAAAATTATAAAAGACAAGAAAAAACGGGTTTAGTGAGCAAAAATAAATATTTATAAATAAAAAAAATGACTACGTGAATAAACACAATAAAAAGTCAAATAGAAAAAAAATTAGAATTATAAAAGAAAAGAAAAACGAATTTCTAACTCAAGAAATAAATATTAGTTCTAACAAAATAAGTTATCGGGATAAAATATTAGAATCATCAAAAAAAATTGATAAATATTTAAAACAAGAACTATTCGATTAATCTTTCTATTTTTTTAATAAAATTTTTCATTGAAAGGATATACATAAATATTCTTCTATATATCATTAATATTCTAAGAACCAATACACTTTTTCTTAAATCAACAAAAAAAAATATTAAGAAATTTATTCACAATAATGAATTAGTTTATCCTAAAAAATAGAAATATAATTAAAAATAGATAAGAAAAACGAAATAAATAAATATTCTAATAACTCGATCGGCCCTCGCAAAATCCCAAGTGGTTTGCTATGGCTTTTCTTCAAACAATAAGCAATGCGTATAAAATTGCATGCTACTCAAAAACCGTCACCTAATGTGTATTTCTCAAAGAAAAAAAACAATCAACACAAGTCATCATGGCGCATATATTTTGTTAATTAAAATTGTTTTCATTTTTAAATTTTTTATTATTAATATATTGAAGTCATGTTTTTTTTTACATTAAAATATTATAAATTTTAACATCAATTTTAATAAAATCACAGCACAATCCACACTATTATTTGTTTTTTTTTTCTTCCCGTAAAACAATAATTTTAAAATATTAATAATATGAACAACTCGATAGAGGATAACAAGATCGAAAAAAAAATGGAAACTAAAATCATTCAACACCTATAAACAAAACACAAGCCAGAGCCCTTCATGAGCAAAACAAAAAGTGATCTCCTGCACACATATGTGCTCAGATCTGAATTTTCTGAAATGAACAATATCTCTTTTTTCGTTAGGTTCGTCATTATAATGTTTTATAGACAATAAGTTTTGATACATTTATTCTACGTATGATGCACAAATAACATATGGGTATATTTTAAAAAAAATAACAATAACGTATGGAAAGTGCAATATCCAAAATGGATACTCATTCATCATTTGCTGCCATCTGCAATTTAGCTTCAGCATCAAAGCTTAGATACTAAACAAAGATTTGGTGTTTCATTTGTGCTAATACATCCCATATATTTTTTAAAATTATCTTTTTGTATCAACTTTTTCTACTGTCCATATTCATCACAATATTTTAAAACAAAAAATAATTATAAATTAATATTTTAAAATATTAAAAATAGCAATAATGCAAATTTCATTTTATAAATTAAATTAAATTAAATTGTGTTATACGTAAACGATTCTATATGTAGTTCCCGTCGACCAAAATCTGACAGGCCTCTACCGCGTAACAGTTAGATGAGAAGTTATCGAAAAAGGTTTGAAGACCAAAAGTACTTTGATTGTTCAGAAGAGTACTTGAAACACACGAAAACTCGAAATACAGCGTAGGATTAAATATAATATGATCCCAACAACTCTACCATCACAAAGCTTGTATAAGACTTCTAAAGCTTCTATAACATATATTACTGAGTAACCCTAAGCAACGACTACTCTGCTAATCCCACCAAACAGAGGCCACGAAAACTGACGGCTTCCGACAACAACAAAGCCCCCTCGTCACCTCCCTGGCTCCATAACAAGACTATAGATACTAAAGCTTAATCCACCCACAGGAAGTTGTAAGTTATGCTTAATTAATGGATGTCTTTGTTTCAGTCGGATAAACCTGCTTTACTCTTCAGATGCTGCTTGAAGTCCATAATGTCACCTTCCCACCGTGTTACAGCTTGATTTTCACACACCCAAATCTCCTCAGCCACCTGGTTTATCAGCCGGAAATCGTGACTCACAAGTACCATACCACCATCCCACTCGTTCAATGCTTCCGCCAGTGAATCAATCGTCTCGATATCCAAATGGTTAGTGGGCTCATCCAGCAGCAGTAAGTGTGGTTGTCGAAACGCTAACCATGCAAAGATTACCCGACTCCTCTGTCCATCCGATAGGTTCTTCATCGGCATCACTTGTGCTTTCCCTGACAATCCAAACTTCCCAATTGCAGCTCTCATTTTCTCCTCCTCATTTCCAGCGTATTCTCTTATCATATATTGGAGCGCAGACAAATCCATGTCTAGTTTCTCCGCCAAGTGCTGATGGAATTGTGCAATTCGGAGATGATTATGCCTTCTGACCATACCGTCAGTAGGAGTCAGTTCGCCAGTCATCAGTTTCAGCAGTGTACTCTTCCCAGCACCATTAGGTCCTACTAGTGCTATCCTCGAGTCCAAGTCTACCCCAAAGTCCAAGTTCTTGTAGATGAGATTATCAGGTGTATATCCAAAAGCAACTTCCACAAACTGCAGTACTGGTGGAGGAAGTTTTCCAACATCAACAAATCGAAAGATCAGAACCTTATCCCTGACTACCTTCTCTGTGAGTCCACCTCGCTCCATCTTTGCCAATGTCTTCTCTTTACTCTGTGCTTGCCGGGCTAGTTTTGCTGACCCATGACCAAAGCGAGCAATGTACTCCTTCATTGAAGCAATCTGTTCCTGCTCCCACTTGTACTGTTTCATCTGGTTCTCTTCCAACTCAGCACGAGTTTGTACATACTGATCATAATTCCCAGTGTAAAACTTAAGTGTTTTGCTCTGCATATGGATGATATTTGTACAAACACCGTTCAGGAAATCCTGGGAATGTGATACGACGACAAGGATTCGATCAAATTTCTTCAAATTTTCTTCCAACCAGACGCAAGCTTCTAAATCTGTTTCAGTCAATGCAATTGTAAACATCAGAGTCGAGAAGTATATTGAAAAAATTCTCTTATGTCAAATTGAAACACAGAACTACACAAAAACACAAATGAAGACCTACATAAATGATTCACGGGATATGAAGAAAAAGAAAGGTGGGGGTTCGTGAATAAAGACCATGAATAAACCATATAAATAAACAACTTTACATGAATAAAAAAAACAAAATACATACCTAAATGATTGGTGGGTTCATCAAGCAAAAGAATGGTCGGATTAATAAATAGGGCCCGTGCTAATGCAATCCTCATTCTCCAGCCACCAGAGAAATCTCGTGTTTTCTTTGCCTGCATCTTCTTGTTGAAACCAAGACCAAATAAGATTTCAGCAGCACGTTTCTCAGCAGTTGATGCATCCAAGGCATCCAATCGTTCATAAATACGTTCAAGTTGCTCTCCACCACCATCATCCTAAAACAAATTCAACATAAAAAGAACTAAATTGTTATAATGCATTTTTTTGACAAAATCAATCATGATTACAGAACATGGTTATCTGAATAAACCTGTGCAGCCAACATTTCTGCTTCTTTCTCCAATTTCAACCTCTCTTCATCACAACTCATGACAGCCTCCAAAGAAGACATGTCCGAAGCTTCAATCTCCCTCATCAAATGATAGATATCCATGTGCTCTGGAATTGGAAGTTCACGCAATCCTATTGCAGTCAGCAGCGTGGATTTCCCACATCCGTTCAATCCAAGCAAACCATAGCGCCTGCAAAAATAATATAATTACAAAAGAAGATTCAACTCGGTAAACCGCCTATGTGCCAGCCAGCGAGGTCCAGCTAAGGAAAAATAGTTTCACGGCTGCTACACTCCACTGCGGTCTCATGAATATGAAATAGAAAGTGGTCACATGAGATACAAATCCCAAACAAGATTATACTAAGGTCATCATACCTGCCATAGTTAAGCTCCAATGTTGAATCAACAATCAGATCATGTCCATGGAAAGTAACTGATAAGGACTCTATCTGCAACAAGAAAATCAGATCACTGTCGATATAAAACTATGACACGGCGATTCATCTTTGACACACAAAACGGAATTCATCAAATATCGGTATGTTCGATTAATTTGTTTATATTCATAAATGGAAAATCCCAAACTAATTAGTCATTTCAACACAATAAGCTAAAAAGGCAAGCTTCATATTTTTCTAGCCTCAAACAATTTAGCATAAAAAGGAATCAAATAACAACATTTATTCCAATAATCAAACAAAAATTAGAAATGAAATCACTTTTAATCTCAAAAAGAAAAAAAAAACTTTCAACTCACTCGTATATCTCTCGACAGAGGATGCGAGCAGAGAACACCGGTACAAGTCCGATCAGATATCTTGAGCGAACTAACTTTATCAGAAACATTATCAACGCCGTTCTCCGAGTTCGCTGTTTCCGCCGCCGCCTTAGAAGATGCAGCCGCTGCAGCTGCCTTCCCTCCTCTCTTCGCAGCCGCAGCAGCCTTCTTCTGAGCTGCCTTCTTCTTGCTGGCGTCCGAGACCATCTTCAATCTAACCACCACAATATATCAAGAACCATATAATCAATGAAAAAAAGAATAAGTTAAATCTGACGAAGCAAAAAAAAATAACAATATCTCCGTCACTTGAGGGAAGATCGGAGAAAGTGAAAATAGATCTAGTGTTTGAACTTACGTATTTTTGGTGCGACAGTAAGTTGCTGGAGAGAAACAATCGGAAGGTAAAACTCCGAAAAATAGGGTTTCAAAGATGAAGAAGCTTTCGGAAGAGGAGAACTATAAGTAAGGAAGAGGGAAGGAGCAGGGGACACGTGTACGGTGATATCGCCACCAGTTTCGTTTGAATGGACCTGAATTTGCCTCTCATAGCTTCCAGCCAAACGTTGTCGTTTTAAGGTTAACAATTCCAGCACGGTGTTATGTTTTGTTCCGAATTTAGCCCCTTACTATCTGAAATAGATATTTAATCCTTTTATTTTAATCAGACATAATCTATATAATATTATTAGTAGATTTTTATTGATAATTATGATAATTGTTACTTTTAAATAAAAAATTTAATATAATTTTAAAAACTTGACTGATTAGTAATTTTATTATTGATACAGACTTGACAACATTGATTGATTATTCAATGAAAAAAAATTGCACCAATCAGTTTAAAAGTATTAGATAATAGTATTATTAATTTTGGCATAAAAGTAAGCTGAATAAATTAAGTTAAATTAAAATTAAAGGATTAAAGATCAAGTTTCTGAATAATAGAGGGACTAAACTAAAAATTAACTTTTTCTCTTGGGCTTTGGAGTGGACATGTCGGCCCGACCCATTTATCTGTTCTCTCTTTCTGTTTTCTCATTTGTCTCTGCAAAGGCTATAATTTTTCTGTTCTTGCTGAATCAGTTTTTTCCCTTCGTATTCTTCTCTTGGCTAGTGCTTTCATTTTTTCGGTAAGTTCAATTTCATTTTTCATATCTTTTAGATTGTTTCGGGTTTGAAGTTAAATATATTTTGAGGTGATCTTCATTTCTCTACTGGCTGAATTTGCTCATATTCGTCGGAACGTAAAATGTTTGATCATTTGCTTCAATGAAAATTGAACCTTGTTTTTCTTTTAAAAACTTCTTATACTATGTAATTTTATATACTTGGTAAAGCCAGTTTTTTTCCTTCTAATCTCATTTTTCTGAATTTTGACTCTTTGGTCATTCAAAGTGGTCTGTTCTTTTATCCGGTGAAATAGTGAACTTGTTTTTACTTCTGGGTCATTGGGTTTCTGAATATATTAATGAAGAAATGAAAGATTAGATGGAAAATCGATGTATTAGTTTTCTCTTTTTGTGTTGTTTATATTGCTTTGTCTTCTGCCATACATTTCGTAGTAGTTCTAAGTTAGAAGATTTAGAGTCATTGAGGACATAGAGCTTTATAAGAATGCTTAATTCATGCTTCAGGCAATTGCTTGTTTCGTCTCACATTCTCTTTTCTTTATTGCAACAAACTACTCAGAACCATCATTGTATTTTAATCTTCATGATATACTTGTTAATTGCTAGAATTTTTAGTGAGCATAGAATATTGCTAGAGTTATTGCCATTTCTTTGAGCTTTGATAAATTAAATGAGTTTCATCTTCAAAGTTGCTGTTTCTTTCTTGGACGTTGTTGGTTTTGTCGAAACTTCCATGACATAATGTTATTAAACAAGTGTTTATTCTGCTTAGAGAGCTTATGAAAATGCTTACATGTATTTCATGCTTTCTCTTTACTTTGTTATATGAACTGCATGGTGAAGATGAACTATTGGAGATAAAGTTAGAAGTTAAGTTGTATCTAATATAATTTTGTATCTGTTGTCTTCATATCTATTGACTTGAGAATTTAGGCCAAAGTTCTCATTGTTGTATGACATGTCAGTTACTTGCGTTGAACATACATTCGCAATGTATCCTTGGGAAATCAGATGCATCTCCTCTGCACCATCTCAGTTCAAACACCTTTTTCTATATTACAAAAACATCCATTTTGTGAGAGAATTAGAAATGGAAGAACAATGAAGAGAGACCGGGGGAATGGGAACATCAAAAAAAAAAAAAAAATGTACAAGGCATCTAGTAGTTTCTGTGTCTGAGGAAGGAATGAAGATTTGGAGGCAACCCACTGATGGCATCAGGATTAGATATATCATGTGATACAATAGGAGTACGAGGCAAGCTAGTTGATCTTAGCCAAGAGAACAATAATTCAGGTCCAATCATGTAAATACTTCCCGAGTTGTTCACAACATGTTCTTTCTCGTGTATCATGATTCCTAGCCAGTGAGATAGTTCCTAAAGTATTCTTATTTGGCTATAGTTTTTCAAGTAGGCTTAAAACACAGAATGCATCATCGTTGATTGAAAGTTGAAACTCAATTGCAATTACTTTGCAATAATGATTTTGTTAAAATAGGAAAAGAGCACAAAAACCTTTTAATCATTTCCAGTTGAAAGCTTGTGGACACAAAATTCTAGATCCTTCATAAAAAGAACAATGATACCGATGTTGGACTTGGTTAGTATGTCATAGAGGGGAAATAGAAAAGGAAACTTGAAATGTGATGTTATCCTATGTTTTGAGGTAGTGATAACAAATTGACTTGGAAATAAGTTTACTAAGAATTTGTCAGTAGTTTGTGGAATGACTTTATTAAAATGGTGAACATGTTTTTACCACCACAGTAGTACAAATATCAGTATTATGGTAGTCTCGTGTGTTTTTCAGTTTGGCCCGCAATAGAGAAAAATGAAGTACTATGTGATTGTTACCTTCTGGTATAATGTATAAGCTGCAAACTTTTTATTATGTTATACAGAATGCTAAGGAGCTCAAAAGGATGACAGTACTGAAGAGGTATGTGCTGAGGCTGTTCTTCTCACTTAAGTACATCACAGCAAATGTCGTAGACAGAAATAACGGACGGATAGTTGCAACGGCATCAACAGTTGAACATTCCATCAAGAACTCCTTGGAGTGTGGCCGGTCTTGCAATGCCAAGGCAGCAACCGTTGTCGGTGAGGTATTGGCTATGCGACTCAAGGTGGAGGGTCTTGAGCAAGGACAAGGAAGAGGGATTCATGTTGATGTAAACAAGGAGGTCGAGAAGAAAGGCTTTAAGAACCGAACCAAGGTCTGGGCTGTTGTCAATGCACTTAAGAACCATGGAGTTAAAGTCGTTCTCGAAGATAATGACGGGAATCCATCCCAGCCAAGTTTCTGATATAAATGATACCTCTCTTCCCTTCTTTAGTTTGACACAGTTGAAGGAAAAGAAACAAATGCCAGATAGTTTATGGATGTAGCTTGTATGCGACTGTTGTTTCATAAGCAATTCCCAAGCCTGGAAGTTACACGATGGAATTGGATATAAACATGTTGCAAACCATGTTTGGGCTCCGGTTATAGTCATGGTTGATCAACAACTTCTAGGCTTCCCGCTCCTTTGATAGGAAGTGCTGGAAATTCTACCTAAACATAAAAGTGAATGAGGAGAGCGCACACACACGGGCACGTGTCCCTATATATAGAGAGAGGAGGATAAGATCTGTTTACACAGTGCAAGAACTTTTAAGTTTTACACGATTTTTAGATTTTGGATAGTGAAATAAATAGATGAGATTAACAATAGGATATGTAAAGATTATCACTTGAAAAAAAAAGGTAAGGAATTAAATCTAGTCATTCATTTCACCTATCCAACAATAAAAAAAGTGTAAAACTCATAGTTTTAAATTGTGTAGATGGATCTTAATCTGTTAGATAATTAAATGAGGGTAATAAATGGTTAAGATTATTTTTATCTTTTTTTTCTTGTTATAATCTTCACATTTTCACTGTTAATCTCAATCATCAATTTACTTTCATCTAACGGTCCAAAAAATATGTAAAGCTTTCAAGTTTTACATAGTGTAAGAAGAATCTATCTCTCTATATATGTGTTAAGATTCACTTACATGTTGTAAAACTCATTTAGTTTTACACTAATTCATGATCATTAGATGAATGAAATGGATGGATGAGATTAAACACTTTTATTTTTTTCTCTTTGAAAATCTCCTTATTTTTAACTTTTCATCTCATCCAATGACCATAGATTAGTGTAAAACTTTGAGTTTTATATCATGTAAGTGGATCCTATTTTTCTTTATATAATATCATTTTTCTTGGATAAGTATAAGTTAAAACTCTTTAAATTAAGAATATGAAAATTTTAGGTTAATTAAGTACTAGTTCAATTGATATTAATGTTACTTGTCTTCTTGAGGTTGCCGAATGAATGGGTTTGTGTAATGCCCTAGGTAAGTAATTAGGATGTGTGTGTATATTTAGAAATAGAAATTTGACCATTTCTCTTTAATGAAGTTTTTTCTCTCTTCTCAATTAGATTAATTACACTTGACCCTGCTATGTAATTCTTGCTGTTCTTTCCAATAAAAAAATTAAAGGTAAACTATATTGGTAATTATTGAACATTTTAAGATATTTTTATTTTGGTCATTAATTTTTTAAAATTTGTATTATGATAATTGAACTTTTAATTATTTTTATTACAATCATTACCGTCGAAAATGGTTGTTAAATTCTTCTTTTTTAAAAAATCACTAATTTTAAAAATTGACAGTTGTCATAAAATGTAAATTTTTCTACAGATAAAACGGTCATCTGTCAGTTTTAGTGATGAAGAGGTTCTATTTGACTAGAAGATTAGCATTGTTTGATTTTAAGCTGATCTAATTGTTGAAAGTGACCGATAAGAAAGTTTTAGATTGTAGTTTCGATTGAGATTTGATTAATATTCAAGGATGTTGAGAGGTTTTTTGACGAGTTTGAAACTATGGAAGGGAAGAAAAGAAGAAGGGGTAGTTTGGTAATCTTTTCAATGAAAAAAAAATCAACAAATGACTACAGAAACGAAGACGAAAGAACGAGGTGGTTCAATAGAAACTACAAATTAAAATTTCCAGTTTGTCACTATTAGTCGCCGGATTAACCTGAAATAAAACTATATTAATCTTCTGATTAAATGAAGTCTTTTCACCATTAGAATTAACTGAAAAGTCTTTCGTTCGTTGAAAAACCGATTTTTTATAGAGGGTGTGAATTCTTAAATCCCTTGGGTAGACTCTAATACTGAAATACTTTGTAGGTATATTGGTCCCAGAATACTCTCCAGTTTTGAAGCATACTAGTATTTGTTGTACAAAAGGTTGTTGTCAATGGGCGGCTGCAAAGTTGAAACATTGGAAAATAATGTTATCATTTTAGAAGTGATGCAAACTGGAATCAAAGGAAATTGGAAGCTCAACTACGCCATGCACGTCATCTTCCAAATATCTCAAACTTGGTTGGGTTCTCGCCAAAATCACTAATGGTCCATTTCAGAACTTGGAATTGAGCAAAATACAACATTATTTTTTAATAGACTAAATCGAATTTCTTTTTAAAATTGAAAACTTTACTCTTCAATTATTCGAAATTATTAGTTGGATTTCAGGATTTTTGACATATTTATGTATTCATGTTGTTACAAATGCCATAGTCGAATTGATACATTTCAATAATTCTCATACCACATTATTATGATTTACATTAAATGTTGCGCTTAAAATATTATAAATACAAAAGCCAAAAAATTCATTTAAATCAAAATCCAAACTGTAACATTGAATTAAAAAAATATTCTCCAAAACAAGAGAACCCCCAAGTCCAAATTCCAAATTTGTGAAAAATTTCCCCTCCCGCTTCCCGAAAATTTTGCTCTGACTAATCCGGACTGACCTGCGTCACTAACCAAACTTGTTGCGTGAGTCTTTCAGCGGGTTTTTTTTTTGCATACACAATGTACCAAACTCAAAATCTACTTAAGTCGTCATACCAAACTGCTTACCACTTGAAGCAACCCGCTGTTTCAAATTTATGAATTTAAAATCCCTTATTTTAGACAGTAAAAAATTTCAAATTCAAGACTGATTTAAACTCTGATTTGAATGTTTTTTTAGAAAACTTTAATATACAGGCTATATAAATTTTAGTTTACAAAAGCCTTTTAGTTTTAGGGGTAAGGGTTTAGTTTAGGGGTTTGGGTTGTAGTGTTTAGAATTTAAGTTTAGCATTTAGGGTTTAGAGTTTGGGGTTTAGGTTTAGTAATTTAGGATTTAAATTTATAGTTTAAATATGCAAGATTGTGTAAAATTTATTTTACACGGCATGTATATCAAAATTAATTTTTTTTACATTTGTTTTTAGTTTTGTTTGTACATATATTTTTTATATAAATCAAGTATGAAGATAGACTCAGATGCTCATGGGTTTCTATAAGACGAAAGTAAGCTAAAGAGATCTTTGAGAGTGTTTTTTTTTTTTTTCATATTCAGCTTTGTATCAGATTTCTTAAATTTTTCTGAACTGACCATTTTTATCCGTTTAAATTTAATTCAATTCTCGATTTTTCGTATTAACTTTTAGTTTCAACTTTTTTACTGTATTTTAACAAGAATGAATTTATTTTTGTTTGATAAATTTTGAAGGTCATTTATGTAAATATTTTTTTAAAAAGTTGATTTTTCAAATAAATAAAAACAATTAATAATCTTATATAATATTTATAAGTTATTTTCATTATTTAAAATATAGAACGTTTATTTTTCCATTATAAAAATAAGAATTAAATAAAAATAAATTCAGTTTAGTTCGAATCATCATAGATTTTAAGCTTATATTTTATAAATCGTTCAAACATTTTAATTCGGTCCAAATCTGAATTCAGTTGGTTTTTTAGTCCAAACCATAACTTCATACCATATCAATTATCTTCAACTTTATATTCCTTGCTTAATTACAAAGCTCTTAAATTAATTGAAGTACTGTAGAGATAAGTTCTGACACCTCTTATCTTTGGTTTGTAGGACCTCGTGAGCACTCAAATCCATCTTTAAATTCGATCGTACTAAATATGGAATACTAACAAATTTGTAATAGTTAAATTTAATAATTAATAATAAAAATATAAAATCAATGACCAGTTAGTCTAGTGGTGAGATATTAGATCCCTTAAGCAAAGTCAGATATTTGAATCCTGATATTTGCCGGTCAGCATGGGCAGATGCACCATTGTGCGTCCTAGGTCCTTTGACTTACCATTAAAAAATCGGTTGGTCTAACAATATGAGGTGTTAGGTCCCTTAAGTAAGGTTAAAGATTTGAATTCTACCGGTGTGAATGAAACAAACTAGATTGGGAGGGTCGCCCTCATAATTGGTCTCTGTAAAACCAAATTTAAATTAGTCGGCCAATGAACCGGATACTGTTAGTTATACCAAAAAATTAAATATTTTTTACTTAATAAAAAACAAGTCTTCATTTTTTTTGAGTTCTTAAACTATTTTTGGTAAAAAAAAACAAGTATCTAAACTATCATTCTATAATTATATTTGTTAGTCCCGTTAAAATATCTTTGGTTAAATACATTGACACTCATGCCAAATAATTTAACCTAAATTTTGATTTAAAATTTTAAAAATAACTTTAATATAATTATTTAAAATTAAAAGCAACAAAATATTTTTTAGTTCTCAAATAAACATGTTTACCTCCAAACATATATTTTTTAATCGTGTAACCCTATTCATTTGTAAAAATTCTTTTGGTTGAAACCATTTTGAAACCTATTTCCTCTTGTTTTTTTATAAGTTTAATTGATTTGAGTACTTAAAACCTAAACAATTTTGATTTCATAATTTCTTTGAAAATCCTAAAACTCTAAATCAATTTTAAAATATAAAACTCATGTTTACTTGCAAAAAAAAAAATTCTCACTTATCAATACTTAATTTCACCATAGTAAGATTTTCTACTCTCTAAAACATAATTATACCAGTGTAAGATAATTCTAATCTCTCAAACATATTTACACCGGTATATGTTGATTCTGTAACGTCAATATGTCTCTGCTATAAACCATGCTTGTTTGCACAACAATGATCTCTTATCAATATATTATTAAACTAATATAAATTGATTTTTACATTATTAAATTAATTAATGAACTACCAAATTTAAATTTTTGAATCCGTCTCTGTCGGCCAGTGAGTCAAAAACCAATAATTAAATAAAAATAATAATTTTTAAATAGTCTAAAGATAATTATGGTTAGAAATAAAAACTGTTGCCAAGAATTATATAATATAGAAAAGGATTATAGAAAGACAAAAGTGGAGAGAATTATCTTGAACAACAATGACATTTATTCACTGATCAATGCTGCCTTTAAATAGGCTAAACTCAAACAACTAATAGCTAGAAATTAGGAATCTCACTACCAACAAATAATCGAAATTAAAGAAACAAAATGACAAAAAACTATTGACTAAATCACTAACAAATTATTTGTCAAAAACATGGTCCTTTTAGCCAACTACTTGAACTCAATCAAAAACAACAATATTAAAAATGATAAGGTAATGTCTATTTATATATGTTTTTTACTTTTTAATAATATATATACACTATATAAATAGAGCGATTTTAAACTCAAAAATAATAATTATGAAAACCGAAAAAAAAAACACGTACTATGGCAAATATCATCTTTACTTGATGTTTGTGGGGTCCGTATGCAGGAGGGCAAATGTCAACTTTATTCAACAATTATCGTCACTTTCGTACCTGTTTTTTTTGGTTCAGATTTCCACGGGGGGTCCTGGACTTGGAGCCTAACCGGACCCTGCGCAGCGGCCAGCATAAAACATTTTGGAATTCTGAGGTCACCACTGTACTAAATAGTGCCCTGCACTTTATGCTATTATCAAAACTGTCCTTGGTTATACTTAAAAATTGGGTTATTAATTATTTATACAAGGTAAAATTTATAAACTTATTATGTTTAGTAGTTCAGCAACGGAACTATTGAGGGACTAGTGGGATCATGATTCAAAAAATATTAAAAATTTATATGATAAAATTCCTCTTTAACCCCTACAATATATACTTCAATGTTGTTCTCCTTAATTTAATTTTTTTTAAATGACCCCTCAATAAATATTAGATGAGTGAAAATAGATGAATGAGATTACAAAATTTAAATTAAGAATAATTCACTTATTTTTTTATAAAAATCTTTTCATTTCTTACTGTTTAATCTCAGACATCTGTTTTCACAAATCTAACGATCTAAAAAAAAGTAAACTTTTAAATTTTACATTGTGTAAACAGATCTTACCTCTTAAAAATAAAAAAAAGCTAATAAGTCATATGTATGTTGTCTTTAAATTTCACAATGTGTGTCTTATTCGAATTCATTTTAATTATTACTATGACTGTGGTTTATAATGATTAATTCTTATAGTTTTTTATAAATATTACTTATAATTGTGATTGTATCTTAGACTTATAATTTTTAAAAATTAATGAACTATTTGTCATTATTTTTGTTTTTTGTGAAGGTTTCTTTGTTTAATTTCACAAATAGTATACATGATAATAATTCTAAAATATGGTTGGGGTTGTGATTTAGTACTTCAGAAAATACAGAATACCAAAGAAATGAAAAAGAAAATCGAGAACAAATCATTTTATATAGTAGTACATGTTTTTTTTTTAATTTTTATGGCCAATTTAATTTAATTTAATTGCATTCAATTTCATTTAATTATGATTTATATCGTGAATAGAGTAAATTAGGTTAGAATGATATTTTTATAATAGATTTTAGTATTATTCGATTTAATTAATCAGTCAATAAATTAAATATTTATAAGTAAAAAATTCAAACATTTGATTTTTCAAAATGGAGTTTGATAAGCATTTTACATTTTTATTTAATTCAAAATCTTTAAGAAAATCTTTGAATAGGATGTGTAGGCGGAAAGAATATATGATTAAGGTTGAAAATGTTGGGTTGATTTTATGTTTTAAAAATTTATATTTAAATTAAATTATTTATTTTATTGTTAAAGATAAAACTATCCAGAGTAATGGAATTGATATATTATATTAATAAAATTTAAGTATAAAATAAATAATTTTTAAAATCAATATTTATTGTTATAAAAAATTACTTAATTTTATTTAGGATAAACTACATAAATGGTCCCCAACTACGCTCCAATTCTTTTTTGCGTCCATTGACTATCAAAAGTTATAAATTGGTCCCCTTACTAATCGAGACATACAAACCAATCCCATTTCGTTAAAAATAGACAGACGTCTGACCTGGATGTTAACCTGCTGACTGAGACACCTACGTGGCGTCCACATTAAAACGGTGTATTTTGAGCTATAATTAAATAATGTTTCATTATCTATAATCAGTTTAACAATAAATCAAAAATTCCAAAACCTAAACAAAAATTCTGTCTTTCAAACAAATCGCTTTAGGGTATTGAGAAATTGGGTAAAATTAGAAAGTTTAAATTTGGGTGTATAGGATTTTATCGTTTAAAATTTTAGGATTTTTCGTGAGTTCTTCAACAAATTAAGGTTAATTATGTATCGATGAAAACTTCGTCCGAGAGGGCATGAAGTTATTCGCTATTGTATGATATTTCTTCTACCATTATTTGGGTTTTTCGTTTGCTCTCATTATTTGGGTGATTGGTTTAAGTCATTGTTTGGGTTTAAGTCATAAACTTTTGTTAAGTTTGTAGCTTCTGATAATCAAGGGGCGTAAGAAGAAATTAGAGCATATTCGAAGGACCATTTATATAGTTTACCCTTTTATTTAATACCATAATAAGAATTGTAAAAAAATCAATTTTGATTCGTCCCTTACAATTATGCTTATACCACAATTTTATTCTAAATCCTTAACACAAACATTACCAACAAGTTCGTTTAGTCGAATGAAACGTTAGGTTTCTTAAACAAAATCAAAAGTTTGAATTTGTAATTATAAATGGAGAAAATTATATTAAAAGGGTTGTCTTCATATTAGACTTCTACAAAAACTCGATTTGAATTAATCGATTATTGAGTCAAATACATGTGAATAAAAGAAACATTACTTATTGAAAAGGCTTAAATGAACTTTAGGTGCCCAAAGTATACATCTTTTGAACTTTAGGTGTCTAAAGTATTTTTTTTTGTAAAAATAGGTGCCTAACGTTTCCAAAGTTAGAATTTTAGGTGTCCGGCTGTTAAAAAAAACGTTACCATTTAAAACGCGACGCGTGGCATAAAATATTGATTTTTAATTATTTTTTAAAAAAATTAAAAATTATTTTAAAAAAACTAAAATTTATTTAAATCATTCAAATCAGTCCCTAAACCCCCTAAATTCGAAATGTCCAAATCTTCACCGTTGCCGCCGCTGGCCGCCGGCTCCGGCCCTACCCTTTCGTTCACCTGGCTCAGTCGACCATTTCCCCTCACCTCCCGTCGTCGGAAATCGACGAACGATGTGCGAATCGAACGATTCACGTTCGACGTGAAATAACCGTTCGATTCGCACACCGTTCGCCAGTTTCCAGCGACGGGGGGTGAGGGGAAACGGTCGGTTGGTCCTGACGACCGAAAGGGTAAGGCCGCCGGCGGCAACGGTGAGGATTTGAGGATTTCGAATTTAGGGATTTTTAGGGATTTAGGGACTATTTTAGAAAATTTTAAAAATTTAAGATTTTTTGTAAAATTTTAAATTATTAAAAAATATATATAATTTAAAGAAAATGAAAATGACACGTGTTGCTTTTTAAATGAATAACGTTTTTTTAAATTTTTTTAACAGCCGGTCACCTAAAATTCTAACTTTAAAAATTTTGGACACCTATTTTTACAAAAAATATTTTAGGCATCTCAAGTTAAAACCTATTTTTCTTTTAAGCCTATTGAAAACATTAATATTACGGGTATTTTAACGCGAATGGCCATTTTTACCGTGGGAACCTTTGCAAGTGAAAGAAAGAGGGAGAGAATATTTATGGAGATCTCCTCCACTCCCAATTCCTTCACCTTTTCCCTTTTATCACAAAACTCCAATCTCAAGCCCACGAGGCATCTTCCCCCCATTCAAGTGAACTCATATACGTGGCAGTTCCTGATTAGCTAGAACTCCCAATCCCACGTGCTCCCTAGGGTTGCATCACGTGACCTGGGACGTACCCCAACCCCACCCGGTTCATGTTATTACAGGACAGATACAAATATCTAGTTGGCTTAATTGCACTAAACATACCAAACCATGGCTCAAATTATATATTAATCCTTAAACTAAAAAATATTCCAATTTAAAATATCATTTCAATAAAATTCAACTAGTGATCCCAGTAATAAATAAGATGATATTCATTTTAAAAAGTCTGAATTCAAATACATATATACAAAGTATATACATTTTATTAAAGGGTTAAAAAAAAGTACGCATAAAATTTGATCTATAATTCAATGACGCCTATTGCAATTAAACAAAAGACATGAAATAATGATGGCTTGGCTTGTGCTTGTCAAATCATTATCCCTTCGTAATTATCTCCCTTAATAGTTTCCCCCTCAATATGGCTTAACAATCAAATTTGCCTTTGCCCATCATTTCTTTGATTCTTTCTCTGCTCTTATAAATACATACATGTTTTGATATACGGTTCTGCAAGGCCTGCTAAGATGTTGCCTTTGCCTGCATTTGCACCTGCACCTTCTTATTCTTTCTTATTTTCACATGGTTCAGCTTCAGAAACAAAAACATGGCAGTCTTCGGCAGATCATGCGTTTATGGTGGCGGGGGAAGATATATAAGAGAGTACTTGGACCGTGCAAAGAAGGTGCAGCTGCAGCTGCAGGTGAATGCCACTTCTACCATGGTAGCCTAGATCCACCTCCTGTCATATATACGTATATATTATTATGTTTAAAGTTAAACTTGCAGTGTTGGATTCTGAAAGAAGGGCCAAAACCGAAAGGGCTTTCAGTTTCAGGTTTTCTTTGGATCCTTGCAGCAGCCATGGGTCATATACTAAATTACTAATGAAGCTTTGAACAGGTTCCATTAATTACAATTTACAAACCTTTCTTTTTTCCCCATCTTGTTACAAAAATATATATGCTCACAATTACTTGATCCGTCCTTTTCTCTATATAGAACGTCTATAAATTCATACACCACTGGAACTGTAAGGGAAATAATGAGATAATATAATGCATAGAGCTTGAAATATTATTATGATTCCTCTTTAAATTGGTGGGCCAATTTAGCGTGGTATGAAGAAGACGGCTACATTTATACATATATTATATATCCTTGGTAGTGCTCAAGGGGTAAGAGCATGTAATCCCACATTCGTTCTAACACGTGTCTTCGACACGTACCGCGCACGTACTATCTTTTTACAATAAATACAGAAGAATTTTTCTTGAAATGTTTTGAACACTGAAAAAAAACTTGGTTCATTTCTTCTCTATTTATAAGCAGATTCGAATATTATAGAGGAATTTTAATATTCGATCATCTAATTTATTTGCTGTATTGGAAGCATGATTTCCGCTAATTTTAATTAGTGTTTAATACAACATAAATTAGCTGCTTTTCAGAAATGAATAGGTACAAGTTTTTGGCTCAAATTCGGACTGTAGATTAACTGGTTAATGATTTAAAATACTGATTTATTGCTGCATAACTGGTGCATTTGCCAGCATAATTCTAACAGTCCCATTCCGTTTTATAATCAATTTTAAATTGATTTTAATGTCTTTGATTTCGGTAGTGTATTTGGAACATTTTATCCTCAAAACTCAGCCTATAAATACATTGTATTTTCAACCTTTATGATTATTCAATGCAATTCAAATTGCCTAATACACTTTCGATTCTCTTTGATTTTTTTAGCAAGTTTGTTTTTCAACAACCCTTTGCCATTCTTTTGAGTTTTTTTGAGAAGAGCAATACCACTAAGTCCACTCTGAAGTTTGGGTGTACAAACTCTCGAAGAGTCCGTGCTAACCTTGGGGGATGATCCACTTGTAGCAACAATTACACCAATTGGGGTGAATCTGTTTTTAAGGCAGTGGTTCTAACCACGACACAGTTGTATTCATTTTATTCGGTTAATTTTTATTCATACCTAGCCAGTGCTAACTCTAAGACCTGACAAACTTGACCTGAGACCCGAGAACCGAACCGATTTGCCCGAACCGAGACCCGAAATTGACCTGAACACGATGACCCGAATTTGATCCGAAACCCGAAATAAACCGAACAAAACCGAAATCGAATCGAAGTTCAGTTGAACCGAAAATTGACCCGAACCGATTTTCAACCGAACTGAATAGACCCGAACCGATTTTCAACCGAACCAAATGGAACCAAATCGATTTCATCCGAAGCGAAAGTAACCAAACCGAAGGCAATCCGAAATTAAGAAAATATATTAAAATAAATAAATAAAGATGAGATGTGAACTGTCGTACAACTTACCAAAAAGTCAAACATACATTCTATATAAAGTCATATATAGGGTGGAAAAACCTAACTCGGCCTAAAAATCCGACTAAAATCGATCGATCTCCTATTAACCCGATATTGACCTGACCTGAAATCAACTGATTCGAAAATAACCGACCCGAAATCAACCGACCCGAAATTCAACCGAACCGAAATTCAACCGACTCAACGCTCGACCCAATACCTAAACCGAAATCACCATAGATCCGAACTAAAGTCGAACCAGACCCGAACTGAACCAAATTTAAAGCGAATGCAGTCAGAATTGAAATGACCCGGACCAAAATGACCCGAACCGAAATGACCCGAACCGAATGACTCGTTTGCCACCTCTACTAACGCTCTAGTTTTGCAGTATTTTAACAACAATTTAAAAACATATTATTTACTGCAAAATGAAGAATCAATCGAGCAACCTTATTCCAGATCTTTCCAAGCTCGATGCACTTGACGGGTTCAACTACCGAAGATGGTCCCAAAGAATTATGATATTCATTGAACAATTAGACATGGATTACGTGTTGATCAACCCAGAACTATGTCAGCTGATATCAGATGCTGCTGATGCCATCATCACTAACGAAGGCCTTACAGCCGTTCAAGTATCCAACCAAAAATACTAGAAAGACAAAAAGACTGTTCGAGGTCATCTGTTGAGTTACATGTCAAACAAACTGTTTGATATGTTTCACAAAGAGAAGAGTTCCAAACTTATTTGGGATACTCTCGAGATGAAATACGGAGCCGATGGCGCGAGAATTAAGAAATATATGGTCGGCGAATGGCTAAAATTCCAAATGATTGACTAAAAGCCGATGATGGATCAAGTTCATGACTATGAGAAACTGGTGTCCGACATTCTTTCTGAAGGAATAAAGATGTGTGAGGTATTGCAAGCCAATATTCTGATCCAGAAGTTGCCCAAGTCTTGGTCCAACTACCATAATTCTCTCAAACACAAAAAGAGGAATATGACAATCATGGAATTGGTGTCCCATATGAAGATAGATGAGGCAAACTGGCTAAAAGATAAGGTTTCCAACTCTAGTCAATATTCTTTAAGAGCAAATATAGTTGAATCTGGTGGTGCACCAGGTTCTAAATTTAAACCAAAGAAGAAGGCAAACCAGAAAAAGAAAACTAAACCCTAGAAGGCTACCAACTTCAAAAAGCAAGAAAAGATAAAGCCCAGGGCAAAGTGGTCCACTACTACGTGCGTGGACAGCCTGGAAATAAAGCCTACCAGTGCCAATAATGATCAGACCGGCAAAACCAACCATAACTCAATGTTGTAGAGAATACTACTGATGTTATTGCAGCGGTGATTTCAGAAGTAAATCTGGTGGAAAACAACACCGAGTGGGTAGTGGACACTGGTGCTTCAAGGTATTTCTGCGCCAAAAGGGGCTGTTCGCTGACTTCGAAACTATAGACAAATGAGAGCAAGTTTACATTGGGAACTCCAACAGCTCAGACGTGATAGGCAAAGGGAAAGTTTTACTTAAACTGACATCGGGTAAAACTTTAGCTTTAAGAAATGTCTTGTATGTACCCGCCTTACATAGAAATTTAATTAGTGGTGGATTATTGAATAAGTCGAGCGTTAAACTAGTTTTCGAAGCAGATAAACCAATATGTTCCTAAAATGGAGATTATGTAGGGAAATGTTTTTTACAAAATAGTTTATTTGTAATCGAAACCCAGTTTAATAAGAATAGTGAAGCCACAACTTCTTCTTATGCTATTGAAACTCTTGATATGCGACATGCTAGATTAGGACATGTGAACCTACAATCACTTAAAAACTCATCAAAATAAAATTAATAACTAATCTAGAAGATAATAGCTTTAACAAATATAAAATTTGTGTAAAAGCTAAGCATACTAAGCCTACTTTTAAGACAGTCTCTAAACGTAGATCTAAACTTTTAGAACTTATACATACTAATCTAGCAGACTTTAGAAACTGTAAAAGTAAGGAAGGAAAACACTACTACATCACATTTGGAGATGATTACTCTAGATATACAAAGGTTTATCTCCTTAGAACTAAAGACGAAGCTGAGAACTTCTTCATTATTTATAAGGCAGAAGTTGAGAATCAGCTTGATAGGAGAATAAAACGTATTAAATCCGATAGGGGTGGTGAATATAGTTCTAATTTCCTTAAAGAGATGTGTGAGGATAATGACATAATACATGAGACCTCTACTCTATATTTTCCTAAACAGAATGGCATTATCGAGAGGAAAAACAAAACTTTAAAAGAAATGATAAACTCTTTGTTAATAAGTTTTGGGTTATCTGATAACATATGAGGGGAAACCATTCTCTTGGCCAATCATATACTGAATCGAGTGCCTCATAAGAAATTAGACTATACTCTATATGATTTGTGAAAAGGTTATGCACCAAATTTGCAATACCTAAAAGTATGGGGGTGTTTGGCAAAAGTAGGTTTGCCTGACTTTAAGAAGACCATTATTGGTCCTAAAACAGTTGATGCAGTGTTTATAGGATATGCTACAAATAGTGTTGCATATAGGTTTATGTCTTTAAATGATTTCTCAATTTCTGAATCTAGGGATGTTGTGTTCTTTGAGAACTCATTTCCTCTTAAGAAATATAGACTAAGTGTTAAAATACAACGAGAAAGTTATACTTCTTCTTCTTCTAGTATTTTTGCCAAGGAGAATCTAGAGTTTGAATTAGAGCCTAGACAAAGTAAAAGACAAAAGGTAGCTACTACCTTTGGACCAGATTTTATAACTTTCTTTATTACAGAAATTAGTGATTTAGACTCTATAACTGAACCTATAGCTTAATCTTTCCTTTTAGATGAGGATCCAAAGGCATATAATGAAACTATAAGTTTAATTGATGCTAGTTTTAGAGAAGTTCCATTAATGATGAACTAGAATCAATTAAGTCTAATCATACTTGGGAGTTGGTTGACTTGCCTAGAAGATCTAAACCTATCAGTAGTAAATGAGTCTTTAGAAAAAAAACTAAGACCATATGGGTTAATTCAGAAATATAAGGCAAGACTAGTAGTCAAAGAGTTCACTCAAAAGTTTGGTATTGACTTTTGTTGATACGTACTCTCCTGTGACAAAAATCTCAACGATTCGTGCCTTGTTTGCTATTGCATCTATTCATAAGTTGCATGTACATCAAATGGATATAAAGACTGCATTTTTTATGAAGATCTAGACGAGGAGATCTATATGGAGCAACCACCAAGTTTTGAGATACATGGTATGGAAGGTAAAGTGTGTAGACTTAAAAAGTCTCTCTATGGCCTTAAACAAGCTCCAAAGTAGTGGTACGAGAAATTTCATAAAACCATTTTGAGTTTTGGTTTTATTGTTGATGAAGCATGTGCATGCGTGTATTCGAAAATGTTTGGGACTGATTGTGTTATCATAAGCTTATATATGGATGACATGTTGATATTCAGTACTAACATTGAATCTATTAACAAAACAAAAAATTTCTTGCTTACTAAATTTGAGATGACTGATTTAGGAGAGGTTGATGTGATCTTAGGAGTAAAAGTTACCAAAACTGAAAAGGGATTTTCTTTAAATCAAACACATTATATTGGGAAGGTGTTAAATAAATTTGACAATTTTGATGTCAACCCTGTTCGACCTCCTTATGAATCTAATACGCATATCTTTAAGAATAAAGGAAGTAGTGTTTCCCAAGAAGAGTATGATAAAATTATTGGAAGCCTTATGTTCTTAATGAACTATACTCAGCCTGATATTGTTATGCAGTGAGTAGGTTAAGTAGATATACTCATAATCCTAGTGGTGAGCACTGTATTGCACTCAGACGCTTACTAAAGTATCTTAAAGGTACTATTAATTAGCAACTCGAGTTTGTTGGATTTTCTTTTATTTTAGAGGGATATTGTGACGCCAACTAGGTTACCGAAAATGATGAAGTAAGCTCCACGAGTGGGTATCTCTTTACCTTAGGAGGTGTAGCGATATCATAGAAGTCTGCTTAGCAGACTTCTAGCGCTCACTTTACCATAGAGTCGGAGTTTATTACTCTTGACCTAGCTGGGTAGGAAGCTAAATGGATTAGAAATTTGTTAGCAAAAATTTCTTTGTAGGGAAAACTGACTCATCCGGTGTCTTTGTTGTGTGATTCACAAGCAGTGATATGTGTAGTAAAGAGCCAAGCTTACAATGGTAAGAAAAGACACATTCGCATAAAACATGAATCAGTGAAACACTTTGTCACGCCCCGATTTTGGGCCTAGGAGTTTTCTAGGTGGTTTAGACGGTCTGACGGATCGAATTAGAGGATTCGAGTCAGTTTTGGGATTTAATTTAGAATTAATATTTTTGAATGAAAAAAATATGGAAAAATATTACAAAATCGTTATATAATATAAAAATGATTTTAGTAAAGTCAATTTTGCAAAAAGGGATCTCAAAATTAGACATCTTGGTTAGTGACCAAAATGTAAAGCTTTAAAACTATTTTTAGTGACTATTTTGTAAAAAGGTCAAAACTTTGAATCTTTAAGGAGTTATTTACCCAAAGTCTAATATCAGACTTTTTCACTTAATTGGCTATTTTAAATGATTTTAAATTAATATATAAAGGCTTGGAGAATTAATTGGATAATTAAAAAGCTTTAAACAATTTGACGTAGCTAATTTTTCTCAAAAAGGATTTTCTCTCCAATTTTTCCAGCCAAAAACTTCTTTTCTCTTCAAAATTCTTAGGTAAAATCATATTTTAATAAATCCTTTGATTTCAAATGGAATTGTAATGATTTCTTATCAAAATCTAATTGGCTTCTCATTGTTTTGTTATGTAAATTCATCCTATTAAGGGGAAAAACAACTATTAGAGGTGAGGTTTGTTCTTCTCCTCTAATACAAGGTTATTTATTGAAATTCTCAAGTTATTGATCCTTTATATATGTTTTTTTTATGATTTAAATATGGAAGATTTGTTAAATTGAGGTTTGATTTGGTTAAATTGGTGGATTTTCGAATAGACTCTATTTTCAGAGTTCTTGATTGATTTTAATCATGATTTTGATGTTTATTAATGTTAATAAGTAGGTTTAACATTGGAATCTTGAAACTATGTGAATCTCCAATTTCCTAGGTTATTAGTTGTGAGTTTTTGGGGTGTTGTCGTGGTTTAATGATTGCTGGAGGTATAAGAATATTGTTGTTGTGTTTTTAGATGTTAATTGATGGGTTAAAACATTAGATTGTGGCTGGGTTAAGTTTGGAAGATGTTTGATGTTGATTTCGGTTGTTGTGGAGTGAAATTGAGTAGTGGATGTTGAGGATTTATGTTGCTGTATTGTTGAATGCATTTTGATGCATTGAATCTTCTGTTTTTATGTGGATAAATTAGGGAAAGTTGATTCTCAAGCTTGAACAATTGTTTCAGAAGCTTTGGAGATGAGGTTATCATATCAGCAAGCGAGGCTTTGTGTGTCGGCGAGTGAGAACGTGTTTTATAGCTTTGCAAATGTTTGAAAGTTGTTTTTGGGAGTTTAGATCAAGCTTGAAACACTGGTCTAAGCTCGGAAGTAAGTAAAAGATGAATTCTCTCTCGAACTCAGTATGACAATTGGTTTTTATGCACTTATTTAAATGGTTTAATTACTCATTGTATATGCATATTTTGAGCATGGTTTAATGCTGGAAATTGATTTCATAATGATGTTGACGCATTTGGGAGTAATGCATATTTTGTTAATGTTTATGAGCATTGGTTAATGCAAGGTTTATTGCATTGGTTAAATGATTTTGGTGATGCATATGATAATAGTGAGTTGATGTTAGTAAAATGAATTATATTGGAAATTGATGAAATGAAAAAGTTTGAAAATGTTATCGGATATAGTTGGCCAACCATATGATTGATAGTGCACTATAAAAAGTCATCTTGGATGTTGAGGGGTTTTGATCCAGTGTACCATAAACTCTATCCAAGTACCTTAACGGTCGAGGGGTTTAGATCTTTGTACCGAAGACTCCTGTTAGTGGGTTATGCGTCCAACTGATGTGTAGGGTTGTGAATATACCCAATTGTAATGTACCAATAATTCTGGTTGTGATGGCATGAAGTGTTGGGAACACTTATTGAATCCGTGTATCCGATGTTATGTTTTGTAAAGGGGAAACTTGTTAATGCTCACTTGTAAGTCAATATAATTGATGATGTATCATGAGATGTACTATGTTGTTTAATGTGGATTTAAACATGTTTTACTCTTTAAGCCTTGCATTGGTAGTATGCATGGGAAAGCTTAAATTGAGGGTAGCAAATGAGATTTTACTGTTGATCCATGATACATGTTGCATATGGTTTAATATGTTGTTTTGGAAATGCTAAATGCATGGTTTTGTTAAGGCATGATGTTGAAATAATGATTTAAAAGTGTTTTGGAAAGGGTAATCAAAAGAAATGTTAAACAGTTTATAATACATTGATGGTTGTTGGTTTTTGAGCATTACTCACTAAGCCTAGTGTGCTTACGCTCTCTTTTCCCATCAATGCAGTAGATTAAAAGTCAAGGCATCCAGGAAGCAAGGAAGAAATCTAAAGACTTGGGGCAAAGTATGGTTTTAAAACGTTTTATAGTAGTAATAATGGCAATGTGTCAAATGCTATTTTGGGAGGGTTTTTGATGAACTACCTGTTGGTGAAAGTTGTAATGTCGGTTTGGACTTGTAAGTGGTTTAAAGTGCTTGAGATGTGTTTGATTTTATGTTTTGGATGTTGACTAGGGAACACGCCTATAGACTTTGTGGTTAATTGTGTTAGACTTGTTAGGTTAGCTTAAAATGCTGGTATGCTTATGTTTAAGCATGTTAATGTTGTTATATGATGTTTATGTATGTGTTAAGATTGAATAGAGTGAGCTAAAGTGTCATATATTGGACCCAAGGTCATTACAGGCCTCTGCGTACCGGTGCGGGTACCTCATGATCGATACGCGGGTCATATTAAGGCTCAAATCGCTAGAATAAAGCAAAGGGTATCGGTACGCCTTGAGGAAAATTATGTACTAATATCAGAACACGGGTACGTACTGATACGATCCATTCAATTTTAACAATTCGCATCGATACGCGGGGTACCGTATCGATACGCTCTTTAGCTATTAGAATTCTAAGTTTTGAGATAACAAAGAGGGGATCGGCACGGGGTCAAGGACGTATCGGTACGAGTGGGTCAACACACCGTATCAATACGATTATACATATATCGATACGAGTAGCCGTTTTATTAGTTAGACCGTATTAGTACGAGTTTTCCTGTATCTGTACGCTATGTTGTCTTCGTGTATGCTAGTTGCTGAAGTTTGGATATCTTGCAATCTAGTCCCTGATTGTTATGTATGAAATTAAATGATTTTGGATGACTGTTTTGAGTTGGAATTTAACATGCTAGCATAGAATTGAGTTAATTAAGGTTGGGTAATCTTAATTGTGATAAAGACCTTATAATTTACAAAAATTATGTTTTGGTCCCTAATGTGAATTATTGAGCAATTGAACCGGTTTTGCAATCTGATTACAATGTAACGTTTTCGCTGAAGCATGTTCACTTAGGATAATAATAATATGCATATATATAATATAAAAAAGAAAAATGGGCTTGTTTTAGGTTATTTGTTCGGGTTTACTTCGGCAAACCTAATGTGTCTCTTTTAGTCCAGTTTCGGCTAGGTCGAGCTAAGGGGTTACATTTGGTGGTATCAGAGACATGTTTATGAAAAATTAAAATATTGTTGATGTTTGTATAATGTTGATTGCTATGCACGTTGATTGTTTATATCTACGATGTTTAAAATATGCAATGTTGGGGTCTTTTGGGGGACACATTGCCTTATTACTACAGTTATGAAATGATTTTGGTTTGAAATAAAAGTTTTGGATTCTTGCTTGAAGCTGGCCTAATTATTTTTTTTTGGCGTAATTACATGCCTTAGATATATTTTATAATATGTCACCGATGAGAGATTTGTGATCTAGCGAAAATGCTACTGTTTGAGGACAGGGAGTAGAGGGCGAGATTGTACATCCTGAGGGATTACTGCCTCCTCTGCCTAATCCTCTTGAGGGAGTGGAGCAAGTACCATCTGTACTATTTGGTTTAGTGTTTGGTGATATAACGCCTTTGGTTCATTCGATGATGAGAGTGTTCCAGGCCACGATGGTTAGAGTTCATGTACCTGCACTGACACCCGCTACTGCTATTAATTTGGGGTTGCTATTAGAGTGTTTGCACAGTCTTAGAAGAGTTGAGTTTAGAGGGTTAGGACTCTAGGCATTCGAGGAGTGGTTTGCTAGTACATAGCGAATCTTGGTTTAGATAGGGTGTAACAATGATGTAAGTTAGGATATGCAGTGTCCTTGTTATAAGATGATGCATACAGTTGGTGGACCATTGTGACCACGAGTGTGAAACCCGGTAAGGTGACATAAGAATTTTTCCAAGCTGCCTTTAGAAGAAAGTATCTGGGAGTTAGATACTTGGATGAAAAGAAACGTGAGTTCATAGACTTGGTTCAGTGCAGTTTAACAGTATCAAAGTATGAGGTACAGTTTGTGAGGCTGAGCCAATATACGGCTTAGTTGGTACCAGATGAGAGGCTTCGTTGTGATCGGTTTTGCTACGGTTTAGAGCATGATGTTAAGACCTATATGCTGGCCACTAATTATATAAATTTTGATGTGTTAGTCATACGAGTGAATGATATAGATCATAGTTTAGTTTATCCTATTGAGTAAAAGGTTCTGGCTGGGGAAAGGGAGCTGCAGATTTTGGTACTGGTGGTGGTCAGACCAAAAGACACCGTGATATGCGATTTCAACCGGATACGAGACGCGGTGGAGATAGTGCTGGTTGAGGATCGTATGGACATAGTAGTCAAGTTCGGTCAACGTGTAATGTCTAGTGGGTTTGTGGATCGCGAGACCATTTAAGGCGAGATTGTCCATATTTGGCCAGAGAGGGGCATGCTCCTACAGTTGTGGCTGCAAATTATTGTTGGAGTTGTGAATCTATAGATCATATGAGTCGTGATTTTTTATTGCTTGCTAGGGGTAGACATGCACCCACCCTATTGTTGCACCACCGAGAGGTCATGGACGCGATTGAGGTAACTTCTAATACAGAGAGGAAGAGCAGAGGACTAGAGCGCATATAGTGGCGGTTCAACCCGAGAATGGTAGACTGACGAGGATCTGTGCTCATCGTGAGGGAAGGAATGACACGGATGTGATAGCAGGTACTTTCACATTGCAGTCTATGTCATTCATTTTCTAGTAGATTCTGATTTTAATCATTCATATATTTTGCATGAGCATGCACATTTGTTTGGTATGCAAGTAACGAGTTCTTTTAGAGAGACAGTTGTTACAAGAAAGCTGTATAGAAGATGTCATTTGTGTTTGCAGCTAATTTGATAGAGCTTCCGTTTCATGGTTTTGACGTGATCTTGGGTACGGATTGGTTGTCCGAGCATTATGATGTGGTTTATTTTGAAACAAAGTGAGTTTCGTTGAAACTTGCTGGTGATTATGAAGTAGTGGTTATGGATGAGAATGTTAAATTCTTGTCCAATGTGGTTTTAGCCTTAGAGGCGCAGAAGATGTTGGGAAGTAGGTGTCAAGCATGCTTGGCCTATGTTATGAACCAGAATATGGAAGAAGAGCTGACTAAAGATATTTGTACTATTTGTGATTATCCAAGGGTGTTTCTGGAAGAGTTGCCTAGATTGCTACCAGATAGAGAGGTGGAGTTTTGTATTGAGACGTATGTTGATACAACTCCGGTGTCAATTGCACCATATCGAATGGCACCAAATGAGTTAAAAGAGTTAAAGAAGCAACTCCAGGAGTTGTTGGATCGTGGTTTTATTCGGCCTAGTATTTCATCGTAAGGTGCACCGGTGTTGTTTGTGAAAAAAAGATGGCACATTGAGGACGTGTTTTGACTATCGGTAGTTGAACAAGTTTACGATTAAGAATAAGTATCCTTTGTCGCGAATTGATTACTTGTTCGATCAATTCCGAGGTGCTACAATGTTTTCTAAGATCAATTTGAGATCTGTGTACTATCAGTTAAAGGTTACGGATAAAGATGTGTTGAAGAATGCTTTTCGTATGTGGTACGACCATTATGAGTTTTTGGTGATGTCGTTTGGGTTGACGAATGCACTTGTAGTGTTCATTGATATGATGAATCAAGTGTTCTATGAATTCTTGGATCAATTTGTAGTAGTGTTCATTAATGATATTCTTGTGCACTCTCGTATCGAAGATGATCATGATCGACATTTGCGGATTGTGTTACAGACCTTGCTGGATAATCAACTTTACGCCAAGTTGAGCAAGTGTGAGTTTTGGATTAAGGAAGTGGTTTTTCTTGGTCATGTAGTTTCAGCTGAAGGTATTCGTGTGGATCTTAATAAGGTTGAGATGGTTGTGAATTGAAAGCAACCTAAGTCGGTGACAAAAGTCTGTAGTTTCCTGGGTTTAACGGTTATTACCGTTGTTTTGTGGAAGGGTTTTCGAGATTTGCTACTCCATTGACCAAGTTGTTGCAAAAAGATGTACAGTTCAAATAGACAGAAGCTAGCAACAAGCTTTTGAGAAGTTGAAGGAAGCTTTGACACAAGCTTCAATCTTGATTCAACCTAAGTTAGGAAAAGAGTTTGTGGTTTATAGCGACGCGTCTCACATTGGTTTAGGGTGTGTGTTGATGCAGGATGAGAAAGTTGTAGCTTATGTATCGAGGCAGTTGAAGGTGCACGAGCGTAACTACCCTACACATGATCTTAAGCTCATTGCGATAGTATTTATGTTGAAGATTTGGAGACATTACCTTTATAGTGAGAAGTGTATTGTATACACGAATCATAAGAGCTTGAAATATTTGATGACACATAAGGAGTTAAATTTTAGGCAACATAGATGGTTGGAGTTTCTTAAATATTATGATTTGACAATTGAATATCATCCGAGCAAGGCAAATGTTGTTGTTGATGCTTTGAGTAGAAAAGCTGTCGTGGAGCTGAGGGTTATGTTTACGAGGTTGAGTGTGATCCGTGATGGGGGTCTGCTGGCAGAGTTGCAAGTGAAACCATCTTTGTCGTAGTTGATTAAAGAAAAGCAACCTTATGATGAGGTGTTGGTATCGCATGTCAAGGACATCATGGATAGCAATTCTACGAGTTTTCACTTTAAGAGAGACATAGTGTTGTGCTTTAAAGATTGGATAGTAGTGCCTAGTGATGTAAAGTTGAGGAGAATGATTTTGATCGAGGAACATGATAGTCCTTTTGTTATACACCCTGGTAGTACCAAGATGTATCGAGGTTTGATGGAAGAGTACTATTGGGTGGGTTTGAAAAAGGATGTGGCTGATTTTGTTGCTAAATGTATGATATGTCAGCATGTGAAGGCTGAACACCAATTTCCTTTTGAGTTGTTACAGCCGTGGAAAATTCCAGAGTGTAAATAGAAGAAGATCACCATAGATTTTGTGTCGGGATTGCCTTTGACATCGACTAAAAAAGATTCCATTTAGGTAATTATTGATCAGTTTACGAAGTGTGCACATTTTCTACTAGTACATACGATGTATACTTTGGATAGGTTGGTGGATTTGTATGTTGTTGAAATGGTGAGGTTTCATGGGGTACCTAAGTCCATTGTTTCGGATATGGATATGCGGTTTACAACAAGGTTTTAGGGATGTTTGCATTGAGCTTTGGGTACTCGCTTGAATTTCAATACTTCATATCATCCTCAGATGGACGACCATTCTGAACGTGTGATTCAGATTTTAGAGGATATGTTAAGATGTTGCATCATTGAGTTCTAAGGAATTTGGGAAAGACAATTGCCTTTGGTTGAGTTTGCGTACAATAATAGCTACCAAGAAAGTATAAAGATGGCACCGTATGAAGCCTTGTATGGTAGGAGGTGTCGTACACCCTTGTGTTGGGCTAAGGCTGGGGAAAAGTATGTTTCCATGCCTGATGTGTTGAAAGACACAAATGAGAAAGTGAAGATTATTTGCGATCGTTTGAAAGCGGCCTCAGATATGTAGAAATTCTATGCGAATTTGAAGTGTAGAGAGGTTGAGTACGCTGTTGGTGAAAAGGTTTTTTTAAAAGTCTCACCTTGGAAGAAGGTGTTAGATTTTGGACGCAAAGGGAAGTTGATTCTGAGGTTTATTGGATAATATGAGGTGTTTATACACTTGTTTTTATGTGATTGGTTAAGTGGTTTAATTACTCACTTTATATGCATGTTTTGAGCATAGTTTAATGCTGGAAATTGATTTCATAATGACGTTGATGCATTTGGGAGTAATGCATGTTTTGCTAATCTTTATGAACATTGGTTAATGCAAGGTTTATTGCATTGGTTAAATGAATTTGGTGATGCATATGATAACAGTGAGTTGATGTTAGTAAAATAAATTATATTGGCAAGCAATGAAATAAATAGGTTTAAAAATGTTATCGGATATAGTGCGCCAGCCATAGGATTGATAGTGCAATATAAAAAGTTGCCATGGATGTTGAGGGGTTTTGATCCGGTGTACCGCAAACTCCATCCAAGTACCCAAACGGTCGATGGGTTTAGATCTTTGTACAAAAGACTCACGTTAGTGGGTTATGCATCCAACTGATGTGTGGGGTTGTAAATGTATTCGGTTGTAATGTACCAATAATTTCGGTTGTGATGACATGAAGTGTTGGGAAAACTTGTTGAATCTGTGTATCCGATGTTATGTTTTGTAAAGGGGAAACTTGTTAATGATCACTTCTAAGCCAATATAATTGATGATGTATTGTGAGATGGACTATGTTGTTTAATGTGGATTTAAACATGTTTTACTCTTTAAGCCTTGCATTGGTAGTATGCATAGGAAATCTTAAATTGAGGGTAGCAAATGGGATTTTGTTGTTGATCCATGATACATGTTGCATATGGTTTAATATGCTATTTTGGAAATTCTAAGTACATGGTTTTGTTAAGGCATGATGTTGAAATAATGATTTAAAAGTGTTTTGGAAAGTGGTAATCAAAAGAAATGTTAAACAATTTATAATGCATTGATGGTTGTTGGTTTTTGAGCATTCCTCACTAAGCCTAGTATGTTTACGCTCTCTTTTTCCATCAAATGCAGATGATTAAAAGTCAAGGCAGCCAGGAAGCAAGGAAGTAATCTAAGGACTTGTGGCAAAGTATGGTTTTGAAATATTTTATAGTAGTAAAAATGACAATGTGTCAAATATTGTTTTGGGAAGGTTTTTGATGAACTACCTGTTGGTGCAAGTTGTAATTGTTGGTTTGGACTTGTAAGTGATTTAAAGTGCTTGAGATGTAGTTTGTTTTATGTTTTGGATGTTAACTAGGGAGTATGCCTATAGACTTTGTGGTTAATTGTGTTAGACTTGTTAGGTTAGCTTAAAGTGCTGGTATGTTGATGTTTAAGCATGTTAATGATGTTATATGATGTTTAGGCATATGTTAAGATTGAATAGAGTGAGCAAAAGTGTCATATATTGGACCTAGAGGTCATTACAGATATTTGCGTATCGGTACGGGTACATCAGGATCGATATGCAGGGTCCTATTAAGGCTTAAATCGCTAGAATAAAGCAAAAGGTATCAGTACGCCTAGCCACCGTATCGGTACGCCTTGAGGAAAATTATGTACTGGTGTCGGTACACGTGTAAGTGTACTGATACGACCCCTTCAATTTTTACAATCCGTATTGATACGCGGGGTACCATATCGGTACACTCTTTAGCTACTGGAATTCTGAGTTTTGAGATAGCAAAGAGGGGGTCAGTACGGGGTCAAGGACGTATCAATATGGGTGGGTCAACACACCGTATCGATACGATTATACGTGTACTAGTACGAGTAACAGTTATGTTTGTTAGACCGTATCAGTACGGGCTTGCCTATATCAGTACGCTCTGTTGTTTTTGTGTTTGCCAGTTGCTAAAGTTTGGATATCTTGCAATCTAGTCCCTGATTGTTATGTATGAACTTGAATGTTTTTAGATGACCGTTTTGAGTTGGAATTTAACATGTTAGCATGAAATTGAGTTAATTAAGGTTGGGTAACCTTAATTGTGATAAAGACCCTATAATTTGTGGAAATTACATTTTGGTCCCAATGTGAATTATTGAGCAATTGAACCCTGTTTTGCAATCTGATTACAATGTAACATTTCCGCTGAAGCATGTTCACTTAGAATAATAATAATATGCATATAGACAAGATAAAAAGGGAAACAATGGGCTCGTTTTAGGTTATTAGTTCGGGTTTGCTTCGGAAAACCTAATGTAATTCTTTTAGTCCGATTTCGGCTAGGCCGGGCTAAGGGGGTAACACGCTTAATAAGGAATGGAGTACTCTTTTTAGAGTATGTGAAGTCGGAAAGGAACCTAGCTGATCTGCTTACCAAAGAGTTATCTAAGTTCAATTTGGTCAAACGAAGCCATGAAGAGTACTCATAGTGTACATTTATTACTTCATATCCCTATGAAGAACAATGTAATGCTCATGTTGAGTTTTATTATTCTTAATAAATTCATAGCCCAGTTTTTGAGTGATCTTAGTGAGAAAGACTTGATGAATTTATCGACTTTGGTTGAATAACTACTTTTAATAAGTTCATAGCCCAGTGTTGTGTGGGTAGTCCTATCGCAAATGACTGAATGAACATGCCGCTAGAAAGGATGAGTTTTCTTAAACTCTTGATGAATTCAATCCCAAGAGTTTAGGTTGTTCTATTGAGAGCTTATTGAATTTACCGATCAAAGTGGGTGAGTTTTTATTCTTAATGAATTCTTATCCAGAGTTTGGGTGATTTGTTTTATAAATAAACTTGAAGAATTCACCAATTTATTTGAGAGAATGAGCTTGAGGAAAAAGCTCTTAATTATTTCATAGCTCTTATTCGAGTAGTTTATGTTGGGATAAACTTGATAAAATAACCTATGTAAGTGAGAAGGATTAGTCACCTTCTATGGAAAACATTGGAGCTGTTTTTCTAGTACACTTACTAGGATCCTAAGGTCAAATGACAATATTTTTATACATTTGTATATTTATTGACACGTCAAGGATTTCGGTGGATGAAGGGGTTATTTGTGTGTTATGAGTTTACCCCTTATCTTAGAAAGTTCAAGATTCTTTCAATTATCTAAGTGAAGAATCACTCATATCACTATGTACTAGTTCAAGTTACGTTCACTAGTGCTTAAGCAACTAATCTTTCTATTGCTCTTCTCGTGGTTTGAAACTCAAATTTTTATCACTCGGTTTTTCAAAAGATCCTTTCATATTTTTTTTGGGGAATACTGGTAATGCTCAAGGGAGTAAGAGCATGTAATCCCACATTCATGGTAACACGTGTCTTCGACACGTATCGCTCATGTACTATCTTTTTACAATAAATACGAAAGAATTTTTCTTGAACTGTTTTGAACATTGAAAAAACTTGGTTCATTTATTCTCTATTTATAAATAGATTCGAATAATATAGAGGAATTTTAATATTCGATCTATCTAATTTATTTGTTGTATTGGAAGCATAATTTTCGATAATTTTAATTAGTGTTTAATACAACATAAATTAGCTGCTTTTCAGAAATGAATATGTACAAGTTTTTGGCTCAAATTTAGACTGTATATTAGCTGGTTAATGATTTAAAATACTGATTTATTGCTCCATAAATGGTGCATTTACAGCATAATTCTAACAGTCTCATCCCGTTTTATAATCAATTTAAAATTGATTTTAATGGCTTTAATTTCGGTAGTGTATTTGGACCATTTTATCCTCAAAACTCAGCCTATAAATACATTGCAATTTCAACCTTTTTGATTATCCAATGCAATTCAAATTGCCTAATACACTTCCGATTCTCTCTGATTTTTTTAGCAAAGTTTGTTTTTCTACAACCCTTTGTCATTCTTTCGAGATTTTTTAGGCAAATTGCAGTAAATCTTTCATATATTTAAGAGTTTTTCATGGAAACTTGAAACCTTTATATATAAATATTGCTAGCTACAAGAACCATAATCTGTTGCATGTATATATATATATATGTATAAAAGTATTTTCAAATAAATAATTTAATATAAAATTATGTGTTTATATACAAAACAATATTTATATACTAATTAAATTGCTACTATCGTTATATTTTTAATATAAAAGCAATCTTATTAGCTCTGACGAAAAGAAGCACGGCGAAGGAAAACTTCGATGAATGATAAACTAAGAAAAGAGGCGGAAAGTAAGAAATGACAAAAAAAAAAAGAAAAAGGAAAGAGATAAGAAAGAAAGGGATTAGGATGTAGACCCAAAAGAGTACCTGGGCCAGTGTCCAACAAGGGGTTATATAGCCCAATGAGTAAAACGAAGAGATTATTAGGAAAATCTTCTGTTGAAAATAACCCCAGGGCTGTTAAACCAATTAACCAATACAACAACCTAACTGATGACGGATTAAAAAACCCAAGGACCAATCTGGTGACACGCACAAGCATTAGGGCTCAATATTCACCCTGTTTTATCTTCTTCATTAACCTGTCTAAAAGGCCATACTGCTAGTTGTCTATGTAACGTCCCGAATTTCAGGTTAGCGAATTGAGTCCCAAACTCGAGTATAGAGTCTTTATGTTGGGAGCTCAATTAAAGAATTTAGAGATGAGCTTTGGGCATTTATTTTTATTTAATGGCTTTATCCAAGTTGGAAGAATAAATTTTATTGGTGGTGTTTGAAATTTAAAAAGGTGAGAATGGTTGAAAAAGCGAATGGAGATTTTATGAAGAGAGAGAAAAGAGAAAGTGGGGAGAAAATTAGAATAATAATGGGAGAGTGTTGGGATGGAGAAAAAGAAAATAGGGTTTAGAGAGAGGGGTTTTACTTTATTTTGAAGGTGATTCGGTCGTAGTGAAGTCTCACCGCCTGCACCATTAGGTCGGGCTCGTCGAGACGAGTCAACCAGTGGTCGTCATGTCGCCGCCGAAGCCGCCATCAAGGGGGTATGATAAAAAAAAGTTCGGCCAAGCTCAAAATGGAGCATTTTCGGTGGCCAAAACAAAAAATAAAGGCCACCGGTGTGCTCATTGACCGGAGAACTATGGGGCTGGAGTTATTCGTCGCCGTCCGACCACTAAAAGGCATCTCACGTGCCACCACGTGCTTTTCCTGCGAGTAAGCGTATGTCTGCTAGGCGGGTGCACCATGATCCAGTGCACTGTGCCGCACTGGATCCTATACTTGGGTGCTTCTGCTCTTTGCCGCACTGGATCACTGCTCGCTGGTGCACCCTGGTTATCCTGCATCGCACCGCACCAGATTGTCGGACCGTTGAACAAAGTTGACCGACCATTGACTTTTTCGAAGGACCTTGCCCGGGGGGGTTTCGATGTTTTGAGTCCGTTGGCACAGTCTGTTTCTCCAAATTTGAAGCCAGTAAGCTATTTTACGCATTTGACCTTTGAATTGAATAAGGGATGCATGGAATTAATGTATTTTCGTATTCGTTTTTATATGAGGATTATTTGGGATGGATAATTTGGGGATGGATATCAGACCAAGTGAAATAATTGGGAAGCTCGAATGATGATTTATTACTTTAGCTTGAGGTTAGTACACCTCGAACTCCTATTGTTTCATGAGCATCATAAATGTGAATGCTTTGTGTGTTAGTATCTGCAAAATAGATAGACGATGAATAAGCATGAGTAGGGGTGCAAACGAGTCGAGCTCAAGTAGTGCTGAGCTCGACTCGACTCGTTAAGATTTTGAGTCGAGTTTGAGCTCGAGTAATTTTTAATGAGCCTGAGAAATCTAAGCTCGACTCGGCTCGTTAAAAACTTGAGTCGAGTTCAAGCTTGATTTGAGCTTAATCGAGTCAAGTGTTAACCGATATTTGACAGAGTCCGACTCGAGTAGCTCGCCATTTTTCACGTCTCATTTAAAGCCCTATCAAGAAAAACTTTGATACACAAGTTGTGTAAACTCAAGCTTGTTAATTTTAGGGTTTAGGGTATTAGTTTAAGGTTTAAAGGTTAAAGTTATTGAGTTTAGAACTTAGGATTTAGATTTTAGGGTTTAGGGTATTAGTTTAAGGTTTAAAGGTTTAAGTTATTGAGTTTAGAATTTAGGAATTTAGATTTTAAATTATAAAAAATAAAAAATAGTATATTATATTTTCGAGTAGCTCGCGAGCTTTTCGAGTCGGGTATCAAGTAGCTCGGCTGGGCTCGTTTAGAACTCGAGCCGAGTTCAAGCTCGAGTTGAGTCCAATCGAGTCGAGCCTTGACTGAGCTTTGACCGAGTCGAGCTCGAGTAGCTCGTGATCTGTCTCGTCTCATTTACATCCCTAAGCATGAGTAGAGACAGGTATTATGAGACTTAATATCTATGAGATGCATAATGATGTTGTAAATAATTTGAGACTTGTGGAGGCTTTAGATATTGTGTAGGGTCATTTGAGATGCTCGTATAAGTACTTGGTGATTGTTTGATTGATTGATAATCGTGATGTCTTATATGCTTGTTCGAATATATTAATGTATTCGATGGAATTTGGGTAAATGATGAATAATGGTAATATTCAAATAAATGATTATAAAGCTGATAATTAATATTAATTGAACGAATGCATTAGTAAACAAGCCCTAATGACTTTCATAAACTTTAGGAATCGAATAAAGTGTTTTAAAATCGCAATTCAAGGAAATAGCGCAAAACCATGTATAGGGTATCAGTACGAGCTTCGACTGTATCGGTAAGCGATTGGGGACCGTATTGGTACCGGTTAACCCGTACTAGTACTTGTAGAAATCAAGGATTTCCAGTAAGCTATAGTAGAATCGGCATGCGTGTGAGTGTCGATACCCAAGGGTATCGTATCAATACTCGTGTTCGAGTATCGGTACCTACTGAACAGAATAATCTATAATGCTAATAAAATATAAAAATTGACGTGAAATATTAATGAGATAATATGGATTAATAGAGATAATTAATGAGGATGACTAATGTACACTTCCATAATAATTAATAACTTGGTAAACACTGGGTGACTTGATGGTAATAGCAACTGTAGGAATCCTTGGTAGATCGTGTGATGTTGTGTGCTGTGTGGTAGACGTGTCCTTGCTTTGTGCTGATATGAACACCTAGATGGTTGAATTACCATTGTTTGGTGGGATTCGGATACCCAAAGAAAGAGTGTTGTAATGCCATGGTTAAAGACTCCCGAATGTATAAAACTGAGGCTTAGTGGGATTGGGACTCATTCAAATATGCTCGACGAGAGATTCTAAGCATGTGTGTATGTATCCCGATGCTTAATGGTTGTGGGCCTCACCCAGAGTGTATGTATCTCGATGCTTAGTGGTCGCGGGCCTCACTCATATATTGTGTTATAATGCTTATATGCTATGAGAAGCATATGCTTTCTTTCTATGCTATCTGATTTGGCGGCTAGATGTAGCGTCATATCTATGTGATGTTATATTGCCATTTATGAGTATGGTTGGGCCTTGTGTGCCAGGTATGATGACTTCTTTAATTAGAGCATGTGTTTAGGCGACTAGTGGTAGCGCCACGTGCTTATTTATCTCTTCTTATTACTCGTACTAGCTTGCATGCTTATGTTTATGATTAGCATGAAGTATGGTAGAGTAGATATGTACCACTGAGCTTTGTAAGCTCAACGCTCCAAATCATTGTTTCTATGCGTATGTTGATTATTGGATCGTGGGATCGAGGTGCACTATCGGTATGAGATTCTAGAATATGGTAATCTCCAAAGTATGATACTTGTATTTAGTGGGATATGTATTCATAGGACCTTACGAGATAGAGTCTATAATCCTTATTTTTTAAATTGTATAAATCAAATTGAATGTTCAAATATTTTAAATTTAAATTAGAGCTCTATTGTACCATTTTGATTATTTAACTATATTTTTAATTGTTGGCTTTAAATATTTTTGAGAATACCTTGTTGGGCTAAACCCAGTTTAAAAATTTTTATGGTTTTAGTTTGGGCTTGAGGCCCAAATGTGACATCTGAGTTAAGGGTATTACAGAATATATAGCTCTTGAAATCTTGTCACGGGTAACGGCTTAGTCTGAAATCTGCAATCTGATTATAAGCTGGAATATAGTTCACTTCCAACTATTTTCTCATTACTTTCTCACGAATAAAGTGTAGATTGAGTTACACATGTTTAATTTTAGCATGTAACACAAGGTTTGCAGCCATGGCTATGGTACTTGTGTTGTCGCACCATACCCATGGGACATCACTAGGAGAAAGACCCATATCAGCTAGCACAGCTTGAACTTATATAACTTCACATGCAGCATCTGCTAAGCTACGATACTCCGCTTCAGTAGTAGACCTAGACACTGATCTTTGTTTTTTGGAGCTCCAAGAAAGCAAATGGGAACTAAGGTAAACACAGTGCCAGAGATAGAGAGTCGATCATCACTATTGCTTTCCCAATCTGCATCAAAAAGAGTCTAGAGAAGTATATGTTCATTTTGTGGCGCAAACCATAGGCCAAAGTTAGCTGTGCCTTTAAGATGCCTTAATATTCTTTTTACAGCAAACCAGTATGACTCTGTGGGTTGCTGCATGTATTGCGAGATCTTGTTAACTGTAAAGGCCACATCTAGTCTTGTTTGACAAATGTAGAAAAGCGCACCAATAGTACTTCGATATTGTTGTAGATCCTTATATAACTCACCATCATCCTTATAGAGTTTAGGAGAGACAACAATGGGCGTATCAACTGGCTTGGTGTTTGTAAGACATGTTTTAGCAAGAAGGTCATCAATAAATTTTTTCTGATTAAGAAACAAACCACCTGCAACGTGAACAACTTCAATTCATAAGAATTAATGAATACTTCCTAGATCTTTCAAGAAGAACTTGTCATCTAAAGCCTGGATGACTTGTTTGATATTGCTTTGAGACTAGCCAGTTACAAGTATGTCATCAACGTATACTGTAACATATATAACTTTATTATCTTCACGTTGAACAAACAAGGAATTGTCAGCATTTGATTACTTAAACTTGATACTGCAAAGAAAATCTCGTAGCTTAATAAACCAATTGCGTGGTGCTTGCCTCAGGCATAGAGAGCCTTTTTCAGTTTACAAACCAAAGGTGAACCATCTTTGTCATACCTCACGAATCCATCAAGTTGCTTCATGTACACTTTTTCTTGAAGATCACCTTTTAAGAAGGCATTGTTGACATCAACTTGATGTACTTGCCAACTATTCGACACTGCTAGAGACAACAATATGTTCATTGTAAAGAACCTGATCAAGGGGCTGAAAGTTTCAACAAAGTCAAAGCTAAGTATTTGACTGTAATCCTTTGCTACTAATCTTCTTTAAACCAATTAACAGTGCCATCTGAGTTGAGATTAATATTAAAGAGCCACTTAGAACCAATGGCCTTGCGATCTCGTGGGAGAGTAACAAATTTCCAAGTCTTATTTTTTAGGAGAGCATTGTATTAATATAAAATAGCAGCTTGCCATTGATTGATAGGTGTGTCGTGACATTTAGCATTATAAACTTTCAATTTAAATATCCATGCTTTGCTGCGTGTAATCATCCTATAACTGTTAGAGACAAGAGGTTAACTTCTAAAATCAGCAGCTTGATCGATTGTTGAAGCAACATTATCTTCAACATACTGTGATAAAGCTGGACCATGGTTAACACGCTCTTCAGCTTGTGGAATATTTAGCATTATCCTAAATATTGAGCCTAATGTTTGTGCTAGAAGAGTTAAAGCTATATCAATAATGTGTCTATGTTTTCTTTCGACAATACCATTTTGAGATTATGTATGAGGACATGTAAGTCTATGTTGAATATCCAGATGAGGACATGTAAATCTATGTTGAATATCCAGGGCTTTTAATTCAGAAGTCAATCCTATAAATTCCCTTCTATCAGTTTACAAGGCAACAATGTTCATAGAAAACTGATTCATAACTAAAGCATGAAATTGCTTAAAAGCAACACTGACATCAGATTTGTTTTTCAAAAGAAAGACCCAACAATTTTTTGTACATATGTCAACAAAAGAGATATAGTATAGCCAACCTGCAGACCTAATAGGTGCAGGACCCCAAACATCTACTTCAACTAGCTCAAAAGGCCTTAAGTACACTATGGTAGAGGTTACAAAAGGCAACTTATGACATTTTCTTAATTGACAAGCAGTGCACAACAAATTTTTATCGACTGGTAAGTTTTTATTCAAAGCTAAACTAACAACATCATGAGAAGCATGTCCGAATCTTTGGTTCCATAACCAATAGACAGAATGAGTAACTTGTATAGTGTGAGTGTCACAAGGTGGTGTAGTGGCAGAAATAGTATTGTAGGATGTCAAATGCTGGTGTGAGGAAATGTCAAACTGAAAACAATACAAACCATCTTCCAAATTTCCTCGCAAGATAGTAGTTTTTGTTACCCCATCTTCGACATAACATCTGTCAGCATAAAATTCAATATAAATATGATTATCATGAGTAAACCTTGATACTGACAACAAACTTTTAGTAATTCTTGATACACACAATAGATTTTCAATATTCAAAGATTTAGAAGCGGTAGAAATAACAGATTTTCCAATATGAGAAATGTTGAGAGATGAACCATCACCTAAAAACACCTTACCATTGCCAGCATAGGACTGAGATTGAGCAGCAGATTGTTGACTCCTTGTGACATGGTGAGTGGCACCAGAATCTGAGTACCACTTGTCAGTAGTGGCTATAAGACCTTTGACAACAAGAGAGTTCACTTGGAGAGTTTTATTAGTGGCTTCAAGAGAAATATCAGCAAGACCAATATTAACTTGAACAAACAGACTGTAGCACTGTTCCTCAGAGTCAATAGCATATTGACACATGTTGGCGTGTGTGTCATCAGGATTCTTAGCCTGCTGTGAAGAGATTCTTTTAAAGTTTTGATTAAACCGATTCTAACACTAATAAGCAAGATGCCCAATCTTGCCACGAATTTGACATTAAGGCCTAGACTAATTTCGTTTGTATCTATAGGTGGACTGCTGTTGCCCTCTCGATCTTTTGTTAAAGTTGTTGTAATAGGGCCGATTCATGTCTCTACTACCTTGATTTAGAGACTGAGCTATATTAATTCCAACAGAAATACGCATATGATCCAAAATTTTAGACTCAATATCTTGCAAAACAAAGGTGACAGCTTCAAGTGTGTAAGGTTCTCTGCTAACGGTGATGGTTGCCACAAAAGACTCATATTCATTGGAGAGCCCGTTAAACAAGGCAATTTGTTCTACCTCAGCTACAGGACTTCCACTGGTAGCCAATAGATCGCAAATCTCTTTGATCTGTGTAGTATAATCTCGTATGGATAATGATCCCTTCTTCATGGCTCTCAAGCGACAATGAAGATTCATTTTCTTCGTTGTTGAAAATTTTGAGTATAATTTGGTTACAGCTACCCAAACATCTACTGTAGTTTCTGCTCCCACAAGTTGTGGAAGAATATTGGGACTAATTGTTGACAGAAGCCATGAAGCTAAAGAATTATTTTTCTTGAAACGATGAAAAGCAATATTAAGTGTCAATTGACCAGTAGAATTTGTGATTGTCTTGGGAGGAATAGGTGTTTCCTTGTCCAAGTAGTGCTCTAGCTCATACCCTCGAATCATCATTATGACTTGTTGTTTCCACAACAAGTAGTTGGAATCATCAAGTCTGACGCTGACTTGTTTGTTCGCAAACATAGGCTCAATCATCTCGCCATTGATTTGCTGTGTTCGCTATTCACGGACGGGGAATTAGGTCACTGACTCCATTGACGCAAACACGAACAGATTAGGTCAAGAAAACTCGAACAACCAAGAACAAGTTCAGAATCAACAATTAAAACGATCCGATCGCAGACTCTGATACCATATTGAGACAACTTCGATGAAAAAAAAACCGGCAAAAAAAACTCCGATAAATGATAAACTAAGAAAAAAGGCAGAAAGCAAAAAACGACAAAAAAAGAAGAAAAAAAATAAGAAAGAGAGATTAAGATGTAGACCCAAAAGAGTACCTGGGCCAGCGTCCAACAAAGGTTTATATAGCCCAATGAGTAAAACAGAGAGATTATTAGTAAAATCTTCTGTTGAAAATAACCCGAGCTGTTAAACCAATTAACCAATACAACAACCTAACTTACGATGGTTGAAACAACCCAAGGACCAATCTGGTGACTCGCACAAGCATTAGGCTCAATACTTATTTCTGTAAGAAAGGTAGAGAATGTGTGCGCGCGCAAAAATTTATAAGGAAATAATTAACCTGTAACGGATTATCTAGTGGGACGAGTTTGGGGTTTGAATCTTTGTGTTGTGAATGTTGTGAACAGGGACGGATGTAAAATTTTATGTAAGGGGTGCAAACTATTATGAAGCTATATTAGAAATGTAAGGGGCTTGCCCCCAACACCCCTTGGTCCATTTTTGGTTGTGAATGAAATAAAATGAATTGGGGATCAGTTCGGACCTTTGTAGTACCCGATCCGGATGCAAGCATTTCTCCCCAGCTTGACATTGCAGACCCCAAATGGCTTGGAGAAAGTCACAAGGACAGACCCTTGTCGTCCCTTAAAAAGGCCCCAATCCCCTATGTTTGTGTCACCTTGTAATGAGAAATTTTATGTTAATGATTTAAACATGACCCAACTGTTGCTCGGGGTATTGCAAGGTAGAAAGGGAATTAACTAAGTTTTTCAGATTTGTAGAAAGGGAAAAAAATCAAGGAAGATGATAATAGGAGAAAGGAAACAAATATCTAGTATTTTTAATTAAAGTATGTTTTAATCTTAATTGTCGATTTAATTTTGATAAAAGGGTATAGAAAGGTAATCTTATTACACTATGTAAAACTTGAAAGTTTTATATATTTTTGGATCGTTAGATGAAGGTAAATGGATGATTGAAATTAACAGTAGAAATATATATATCGGCCGATCATTTCTTTGCCTCTATAGCATACCTTGCAAGCAGCTCACAGGAGCGTGAAGAGAAATTTTATATCCATCTTCTAGTTAATGATTGTATAACTTCTTCCCCGGCTTTATTCACACTTTCGAATGATAATAGAATAAAAATTAAGGATTAGAACAATTTTCATTAAAGCTAACTTTTCCCAGCAAGATGAGATATAGACTTTTTTCCAGGACGATTGGAAGAAAAGGAATGTGCAGAATTCTAGCTTACCCTTGCCTGTTGATGTTTTTAGGTCACTAAATTTATAAATGGCATGCCATGTTCCGGGCAAGCAGCTGAGTACTACAGAAGCAACATTCGGTTCTTTTCGAGGTTAGTCGGTCGATCGAGCTTGAGCATAATTAATGGTGTACTATATGTAAAAAATGTGTTATGTTATGCTTCTTCCTGTAACAACCAAATTTGAGGGATTGTAGTAGAGGACCAAATTATGCGAAACTAAACAACAAGGGTCAATTCCCAAATTTGAGCATGGTAGAGGGACCAAAAACATAATTTAACATCTTAAAATCATGGCGTCACCATATAGTTTGCTTTGCACTATGCTGTTATCAGGAATGATGTACATCTTCCATATCCATACATAAAAAACGATTAAAACACTCGTTTTATTCATGCTTTTCTGAGAACACAAAGATGTTTTTTGAGGAGCTAAAACATTTATTGGCACTACAATCGGATCAATGATAGTCTAGCAACAGTCTGCTGTTCTTTGTAATTCTATTCCAACAACATTGTTAGAAATTTAGACAAAGACAGCTTCAACTTAAACACTAGTTTGTGTTCTTGTTTTATATTTTGGAATTGGATCGTACTTTGGCTATAAGTTCTTTCCTCAGGATTTTCCCTGAAACCGACTTTGGGACACTGCTTATCCTTAGCCTTTTATAAGGTGCCACCTGCCAAGGCAAAAAATATGGCAAGTTCTTACAATTTCAAGATAAATCAGGCCATTAATAATCAGAAATGATAAAAGATACAGGTCACTCGGGTTATGGGTACCTGTTTGGCGATAAAACTCTGAAGAACATCTTCAGTTACCGTACCATTAGGTGAGCGATCGACATATGCGACCGGGACTTCACCAGCTTCAGCATCAGGATATCTGTAGTGTGGTGAAATGTTGCTTACCGGGCAGAACTTCATATAAGGTATTTCTCAGATTTAGATGATGAAAACAGTTAAAAAAAAATAGGGCATAACTTGCGGGATAACGACAGCATCCAGTATTTCAGGGTGGGATAAAAGTAGCCCTTCAAGCTCTGCTGGTGCAACCTGGTGAGCATTTATAAAGCAAATGAAAAACCAGAACACTGCAGCATAGGAACAATCTATTCTGCCAATTAGAACAAGCATTCAACATAGAACCAATTAGCAATTGATATAGAGAGGCCTTTATATGCTCAAGAAACCAAACTTTATAACGCACCATTCAATCTAAAACTTCCATTTTGATTTAAAATGCAAAGAGGCAATAGACTATATAAACGAAATGCAACGACTTGAGTTACCTGGAAACCTTTGTACTTGATCAACTCCTTAATTCTATCAACAACGTAGAGATTCCCGTTTTCATCGAAGTATCCAAGATCTCCTGTATGTAGCCAACCCTTTTCATCTATTGTCAGTTTAGTTGCTTCTGGATTGTTGAAGTAACCTGAAAATTAGTTATTGGAAATCGCAGTGTCAGACTCGGAGGAAACAGCATAAGTTGCCATCAATCTTGCCGAACCATTCTTGTGCCTAGCAGATTAAATACACAGCTTGAAGTTATTGGTATCATAGCAAAGAGGCTGAATAATTAGCATATACTATCACTCAATTCAATATATCCAGGATTACAAAAAAAAATGGACATCATATGGATTTAGTAGTCAGAACAAGACAGCTAGTTGGATTTTATTTATACCAAAGAATCAATCTTCTTTTATCTTCCTCCGGCAAGAACAAGCAATTAACAGTACCTTGCATCATATTAGGCCCAATTTGATTCGGAGGAAGAGGCTTTGGGTTCTCTGTACTGACTATCTGAGCTTCAATGCATGGAGCAAGCTTTCCAACTGAACCGGGATGTCCGCCACGAAGTACGGGACAGTCAGTCGAGATAATCCCACAAGTTTCAGTCATTGCATAGCCCTGAAACCAAAGAAAGCTTGAGCTTTCCTAAAATTTAGAAAAGCATGAACAGCAATATCGATATTCACTGCAACGTTTTTATGTATACAATGGACCATATCAACTTGCAGTTTACATATTTAAAAGCTAATTTTGCCTGAATAACAGAAGCTTGAGGAAACTTGTTCGCGCACTCTTCGATCAAGTCCTTTCCCAAAGGTGCAGCACCAGAACCAATTAGCTTCAATGCAGAAAGATCAAACTTGTCAACCACGTTCTGCTTAGCCATAGCAAGAACAATAGGAGGCACAACCCACAAATGTGTTGCTCTGTACTTCTCCACATTCCTCAAAAACATCTCGATTTCAAACTTTGCCATCGACACCACAACGTTTCCCTTCTGCAGCTGCGCGCATACGATACTGGTTAATCCAAACACATGAAACATAGGCAAAGCGCATAAATAAACCCGGTGCATATCCCCGGCTAGTTCTTGATCCACCGTCAACGTCAAAGATGCTGCAATGAAATTCGCATGTGTCAAAATTACGCCCTTACTGACACCTGTTGGCCTGAGGAGTGCAGAAGCACTGCTGTATCAGTCTGCTTAACAGAATTAGAAACCGCAGGGAACTCTGTTACGTTCCCCGCTAAATCAAGAAGATCCTGAAAAGAAAGGATCTTGAGGGTGTTTTTTTGCATCAAACGGTTGTACTTGTTGGTTCATTTTCGAACCAAGGAAGATTAAAGGAATGTTGAAATCTTTAACTTTGTCGAACAATTCAGGGACAGTGACAATAAGCTTCGGGTTGGCATTTTTCAGCTGTTTTGAAAGCTCATTAACAGTATAAACAGGGTTGGCAGTTGTGGCGATGGCACCAATGGCTGTAACAGCAAAGAAACAAAGAGGGAAGTGGATTGAATTGGGTGCAAAGATCAAGACTTTGTCGTTTTTGTGGACACCCAGATTGAGAAAAGCATGGGAGAGGTTGATGACGGTGGAATTAAACTGAGAAAAAGTGAGGGTTTCACCGGAATCTGCATCGATGAGCGCTGGTTTGTCAGGGTAAGAAGAGACGTTTCTCAAGAGAAATGAAAGCATGGAAAGATTTGGTTCCTTGGGAAGAACAATCGGAGGCCTTAAAGACCTGTAAATGCCATCTTTCCCATACCCAGGTTTTATCAGGTTTAGATGGAGAAATCTGAAAGATTTGATTGAAGAAGCAACTGCTGAGAGCGGGGATAAATCGAGGAATAATGGTGGGGATGACAAAGACAGTTGGACAAAATGGGCGTTAATTAATTTCAGCCTACTGTGATCATTGGCTCCGTTGGATATATAAAATATTTAGGGATTAAAATTAAAAAATAAGGTCTTTAAATTTTATTTTAAAAATTAAGCTAAAATTTAAGGTGCAGGTAGAAAACGGTATTTATACATGGCAATTTGAAAGAAAGACACAGCCTGTAAGTAATGTTTTTCTTTTTTTTAATTTTTTTTAATTTATAAAAAACGTTAATATAAAAATAAAATAAAAGTAAAAAACAGAGGGACAACGACATGTGCATATGATGTTCTGTTATGTGCACGATAAAAATTAACTTAGAATTTAAAATATAAGTAAAGATTCTCTATATTTCAAAATTTAATTTTGGATTAGATTATCTTAAATTTTTTCCGAGATCAATAGGCTACTTAATAAAATGGGCGTTAATTAGTTAATTTCATTATCTGTCAGGCTCACACGAGGATCAAAAGGTTGGGTTTTATACTGAAAATGATTAGCGAGCTTCTTAATAAAAAAGAAAGTTGACACCGTCTTGACGGTTTGAAGTAGGCGTGGACATTCTGTCATTATCATCAAAATAACACCATTTAATTTTACTATAGCATCAGAAAAAAATTATTTCTTGTCATATAGCATCTTTACTGTAAATGTGTTAGGTATGACTGTCGAGTTTTATTTTTGATAATTTTTTAATATAACTAATGTGGCCTTTAAGTGTTAAAGAAAATAAATTTTAATAGAATTCGCCATTCATGCCTTACGAGTTTCATTAAAAAAATTATCAAAAATAGAACTCGCAATTAATGTTTGGCGAGTTTCATTAATTTTTTAAAAAAATTAATTATTCTGTTGGTACATGAACTATATCGAATTTTCAATTTCATACATAATATTTTAAATTTTTTGATTTATACATGAAAATTTTCACCGTTAATGAGTTTACTCATTCTATGACGAAACCCAACGTGGACCCCTTATACCAATAAAAAACTGACATGTGATAATTATTTTTCAAAAAATAATTTATATACTTAATTAAGACATAATAACACAATTAGTCCCTATATTTATTATTTTTCAATTTTATCAATAAAGTTTAAATTAAAATGTATATATTTATTTTAAAAAATATTAAAAAACTATTTAAACCAATAAATGATTGACACGTATAAAAGATATTAAGAAAATAATTTTTTTCAGCTACTAAATATTTTTTTTCATTTATGATACAATTTATTTTTTGTTTTATTCTTTCTCTTCATCCCTTTTTGGTTAAATCAAAATTAAAATTCATAACTTCTTCATCATGTTCATCTCCTGGATCTACATTCCCATTCTCATTCTCATTCTCATTCTCATTCTCATTCTCATTACAGAGATGAGAAACAAACAAAAAACTGGGTTGTCAGTTTTACAGTGTCTGTTATCTTCCTCTGATCTGACCGTCACATTGTTGACGAATTTCGAGCAAAACATGTAAAATTATCGCCCCCGATCATCAACCATCGCAAACACCGTCAACCACCACTCGAGACGACTCAAACGAATGAGACTCTATGTTTGCTTGCAACGCCGACTGTTCACGTTTAGATCTCGATGGCTCCAAGAAATTTCAGGGTTCATCAAATTTAAAGCTCCTTGATTATCGATGAGTTAGTTTCCCGATGAAGACCAAGAGTTTTGAGGAAACGTTAGAAAATTAGGTGAGAAAGACAGGAGATTTGTTTACGGCCACGAAGACCAGATATCCTATTCGTTCGATGGTCAAGATGGGATTAATTTTTAAGTTAAAGTTGAGTCTTTTAATTTTTTTGATATATTATTTTATATAAAAAATTATGAAAAATATATGTCGTATATAAAAAAATGAGAAAAATATATATATATGCAAATTTTATACAATCAGAGAAAGTTGTTTAAATTAGAATCAAACTGTAATATAATATGATAACTAATTACAATTAAATTTTTATAGAAACTTAAAAATTCGACTCAAATTTCATAGACCGTAATTGAAAAATAACCTCAAATAAAATCTTAGTTGTAAAATATATTGTGTCAACTCAAATAATTTAAATTTTTTTTACTCGACTTGATCGAACACTCACATTTACCTAAAACACTGGTTTGATTTTTCAAAAACACAAAATCCCAAATCAATTTCTGAGCAAAACCCAACTAAAATTTGTTAATCCTAAACTCAAAAGTGATTAAAAGACAACTTCGTGGTTTTCAAAAAGTTTCCTTCGAGGGAAGAGTTTCATTAGTTTCCAGTGTCATCCATGGAAATATCAGTGGATCACCAAAACCTAATATGTGTTACTGAACTCTTATTTTTGTACTTCAACTTTTAAAATTTTTAAATTTAATAATTAAACTTTTAAATTATTCATGTTTCAATCATGCCGTTAAAGTCACTAACGGTGCTATGACGTGATATTTTTCACTTAAAATAAAAATAAAACCTCTATTTTTTAAAAAATTTTCCAAAGTTGACCAGATCTTCTTCTCAAAACACTATGATCGCCTGTGACGAGTAGGGGGTTTGCTCTGCAACGACGGCGATCTCATCTACAAACGGCAGAAGTTGTTACTGAACAACCACTAGTGCTGGCAAATCCCAACTAACCTCAGATTGTTCAAAAAAGAAATAAATTAAGTAAAACAAAAAAGTTCCAAGAACAAAACTCTCCTAGAAATCTCGTAGGTTTGAGTGGGTTTAACCCAAGCTTGGGCATTGTTTGGATCTTGAATTCGCCCAAGTCCTTGTTGCCTAAACCAATGATGAATATATTGTCGGTGTTTGTGAATCTTGGAGAGTTTAATTCTGGTGGCTTCGATGGATTTTACTAGTGACACTACATTTTATGGGGGTGGCCGGTGGGAAATTGTCTGCTATTTTTCCATAATTAAATTAACTATGTTTGAAACAAAGCAACTACAAAGAATCTCAAACCAACAATTAACAATTTCATGTTGTCTAATTGAAATACCAAGTAGATAAAAACTAACACAGGACATGACACAAGTGAGGAGTAATATTTTTTTAAGGTAAAATCTGTGAATGAGGGAACCAAATTTGATCACCAAAAGCGTTGACATGACACAAGACAATGAAATTAGGAAAACGCTTTATCCCCTAAATTTTCTTACATAAATTGTATCTGGATTTTTGTTTTAAAAATTCAAGTTTTCTCTGAAAAATCAGTTTAGGTTTTGAGATTTCTTTAAAAACCAAAGATGTGAATTTGAGACTTAAAAATAAAAAAACAAAGTTTTCACCATTGGAGCATCAAAGAAATACAAGGGTCTAAAAATTGTAGATGACTGCTGTCAGCGTGGTGGTCGGAATATGCATTTATATGGTATAAGGAGAGAAAAAAATTTGGAAGAAAATGGAAAAAAAAGGGGAAAGGAAGAAAAATAGAAAATATTTTTTATAGGATGCGTTCTGGTGAATTTTATAAGATTTAAAACGATAGAATGATAAAAAAAATATTCGATCTTTAAAACTTAGTTATTAAATTAAAAATTAAATAATTAAAATAAATTTAAAGAAATTTTTAATAAGACATGTGATAATATTTTATTTATATAATTTTTAGCTATGATAATAGCGTGGTAATTTATCCAATTTAATTATCAAGAATTCTTTAGTGAATGAAATCAATCATACCCAACGAATACAATTAATAATTAAATTTAAAGTTAATAACCAACAGTTCTTTTACACCCTATGAAACATGGCGACTGAGCTGTGTTTGCCACCACTTGTACATGTCAACCGTTTTGCAATTATAGAACCTAACCTCTTACACTAACTACTTAGCTCTCACTTTAGTAGGGGGTTGTTGCTCTTGATTTTTGAAAAGCGTGTTAGTAAAGTAATCTTAAAAATTATTTTTGGATTATTTATTTTAAAATTTGTGTTTAACGTTAATATTTAAGGTATGTTTAAATAAATAAAATAGTTATTTTAAACATTGTTTTTATTAGGTAAAAATGTATTTATATTTTTAAGATAAATATTATATTCAAACACATACAAAATAAAATAATATAAATACATTTAATCACCCAATTAATTAATGAATCTCATGAAACAATATTTTTTAAAATATGAAATAATTGACTATATAGATAAGAACGAATAAGTAGTTATGCTTACAACTACTTTGGACCACTGTTCAATCCAAGTTAAAACATTTTTGGTCCGAAGAGCTTTAATTTATTGGTTGATTAATTCAACTCAAGTTTTGTAGAGGCCTAATATAGAGTAAGTTTTTCAACTAAATTTTCAATTTTCTCTTTTCACAGCGCCAGGATTTAAACCTCTGACCTTGACTAAGGGACCTCGCGTCTCATCAACTAGACCAACTCGTTGTTGGTCGCTACATGTTTTTCTTTAGTTATTCTAAAAACTAATTCAAAAATAATAAATAACAGACCCTAAAGGATAAGAAATTGTATCACGGATCATTCTTACCATATCAATCATGGTCTCAACCAAAATAAATCTCTTATCTCATCATTTTTCCTAGAGATGGCAACAGGGCAGGTCAAGGCACGTTTTTGGCCGCCCCACCCCGACTCGAAATTTAAACCTTCTGACTCGACCTCAAAATTTTAATAAAAAACACAACTACATTTGACCCATCCCGAAAAAAAAATTAATAAAATATTAAATATAATATATAAAATATAATAAGTATGTATAAATATATCAAGTCAGGTCAAGTCGAAGAATTATCACCCTAAACCCGAACATGCCCTAATTTTTTAATTAAAAAACCCTTAATAATTAAATTTGAGTTTAGGTCATGTGTTTGGGTCTTGTGTCAAGTTTGCTAGGTTTAGGCATACGTTAGTATTGCTCTTTTATAATAAAAAAATTTTTAGCGGCACTCATCTGCATTTAAATAGAAAATAAAAATAATGACTAAACAATACAATGATAAATTAAAAAATAATTGAACAAAAAATATATACTATTATAAAATAAAATTATTTGAACATACTAATATCTAAAGTTATGGTCGATCTGGATTAACAAAAGTTAATCACTCATTGACGCCCGAAAAACCCTATGTTTTTTTTCTCTACCAACCTTGCGCCGTCTGCATGCTTTTTTAATTTTTTTGTGTTAATCGGCGATCGACAATAACTTAGATATTGGCGGTCGATCGTCAGGATTTATTATTTTTTTAATAAACTTCCGGTATTGCACGCGTTTTCTCTATTTTTGTAACACGCGTTTTCTTCTGTCATTCTGACATGTTTTCTTTGTTTTGTGGTTTGTTTCATCTGTCCTTGTGGCATGATTCAGCATACCCTATCGCTTGTTTGTTGTTCGCATAGAGATTTTAATCAACGTTAGTTTCTGATTATGATTTTTTTCAGTGGTCATGCAAAGTTAAATCCTCACTCGGTTGATAGTTGCTTGCCGATGTAATCAGTCCTGGGTAGCGAAACATTCTGCCTGATAGTTTGGATCGCTCACCACTCCTTTCATCCGTTATGCATCTCAATTGGATAAAAACAAGAAAATTCAGAAAGCTTCTGAATTTTGATGGTATGCTTATTTCCATAAAAAAATGTTCACTTTTCTTTATTTTTGAGTTGTAAGAAATTTTGGGTAAGTTAGTCCCATTATTTCTTTCCTAAATGCATTGTATTTGAATTTTTTTTATAATTATAATAAAAATTCGTGACTATATTCAAAGTTATGGTCGATCAATCCTCTAAGTAAATCTCTAGCCTCTTAAAAAACAATCATGTTTCTACTAGTCTATTACCTTATCAAGCTGAGCCCTGACATTCAATTATGATATTTAACACTCAATAATTTAGGCACAAGATATATTGTACAAAATTACAAGAACATATATCCAATTGCAACCTAAAAGCGAAATCAGCAACATAATCCAACAGCAATCTTCGAAGCATTAAAAACATCCAAGATATTATTTTTGAATTCATCTTCAAATTCTAAATTTCTAAATCAAAACACCAAAAATTTTAAAGCCTAAACTAAAATTATGAAAACTCAATTGATTAGTAACAAAGCTCGAACCTTTGATTCAACAATAAACTATCTCTGCAACGCTCATAATTACGTCAAATTTTTACTGCAATCCTTACGATGTTCGTTGATTCAAAGTGATTCGTGTTTTAAAGAGAAGATTTCATTAAGTGATTTACCTTTTGAAAAGAAGATTTGATTCAAAATAGGATTTCTTTTCACGTTTGTTGTTGCTTTAAATTTTAATTGTTTTTAAATATTTTGCTTAAAGTTTAATTGTTTTTATATTTTATGTTAAATGTGATGTTATTTAAAATGTATTGTTATTTGTATGTGTTATGTCGTTAAAATTTAGCAGTTTAGTTAGCATGTTAGTTAAAAAATGTATAATTTGATAAAAAGATATAGGCTGAGAGTTAAATTTATCTTAAAATAGGATAAGAGTCAAAATGACAGAAATTACGAGCTTTAAGGGCTAAAATTATTGTTATGCAAATTTAAAATAATCTTAAAACTTACATGGGATAATCTGAATCCAACATGATCTAATCTGAAAGAACAGACCGACAAACCTAAAATGAACTAAATTCAAGATGACCAAGCAAAAAAATCCCACCAGCAACCCCGGAAGATCTGAACCCAAAACTCAACTCAAATCCAAAATGTCTCCAAATTTCTAAGACCTTGATCCAAAAACAAGATGTTTGTCCTTGTTTAGTAGACAGTTCGCATCATATGACATTCCGTATAAGCTTTACTCAGCTGTTTCACCTTACATTTTCAAGCCCTATTTGAATCATTCATTTCTAGTTTCTTGCACGCCACGGTTGTCACCCTCCATCAAAGAAGTGCAAATACCAGCTTTCAACACAAATATGTATAGTTTTTAGATGGAATTAAACCATAAATGCTTCCTGTAACTTAAATTTTCAAGATAAATACAACAAATAACTAAAAGGGTTTCCCCAATATGGTTTATTATTGATCAATATATGTCGTATTTTGACACGTCAATTCTCCTTGTATACTACCGATCTTGCACAGAGGAATAGCTAAATAACAACTGTAGCCATTACACAATAATAGCTTCAATGTGCTGAATAATAGATATCATGTTTGTAATACATTACACAGAAGGTTACTTTATCCGAGTGTTAAATTTGGGTTGGAACTGCAGCAAGTGCTATTGAACCCGGGGAAGCTCATTAAATAGCCTGATCACCGGTACTAGGCAAAGGCAAAAGGTTTGACTTACGAGTTTTGACCTAACTTTGGCAAGTCGAGCCCTTATTTCTTCTAGTTCTTCCTCGTCATCAACCCCTTCGGCTATAGCTTCTTCCTGTTAAGCATTAAAAGGAAAAGGAAAACATATTAGACTCTTCAGATTTAACGAGAAAAGATTAGCCAGAGGTACATTATAAAGCATCTGTGCCAAACATACCTCGTGTGCTGCTGCCTGAACTGGCTGCTTCATCTTCTCCTTCCTGACCGCTTCCGGAAGCTGTGCAGCTGTCTCACCAGCAATTGCTGTCAGGACCTCGTCAATTTCTTCTTCCGTCTCCTATTCTATATCCTCGGAATCCAGTGCGTTGTCAAGAGCATCATTGACAAACTCCTCAATAACTCCTGCCTACATATTGAGTCAAAGAATAACTATCTGTTGTCTCGTTCCAGATGGCTGGCATACTCATCATAGTGTTAAAGAGACTGTTTACGCTATCAGAGAATCCCCCAAATTTTATGTTAAAATTAGCAATGGGAACCCCATGTGTCCAACAAGGATAGAGTGGAGAACATAGCTCGGACTGACGCCAATTACAATAGAGGACAATATTTTCCTTGGTAATTAAATGATAGAAGTAGAAAAGAAACCTTAGTCATCTCTTTGCTAAACTCTTGCATTGTGACAGCCACTTCTGGAGCCTTCATAAGGTTATTGACAAGCTTCATAATCTCAGCACTCTTCGACAAATGCCCAACTGTACGGCCGATTGCTGCAACATTTTCGGAAATACAAACAAAATAAAGAGAATGAATCCAAAAATTACAACACAATGAGCGGATTGAATAAATTTAAATATAAATATTGAAGAAGAACAAGCGACACAGTCTGATAGTACCGTTCTTCCCGTGATTATAAGCAGAACAGAAATGTAAACTTAAATCTGTAAAACACCATGCCTACACTTTCCTCAAGGTGCATTGATATTGAATTCAATTGTGCCTTATTTTCGCATAGACGATTGACTGTCCTTCTGGATCTCACAATCTCCATGGCAAGTGACTAAAATAAAAATGACAGTTTGAACTTTTCAATCAACAGTAAGAACTAAATGCATGATCAACGAAAGAGCATAATCGGTTACAGTTTATGAACATTCAACTTCTGATTTGGCGTTCGATGTTACGGCATTCCTGGCGGAGGCGACGCTGCCAATCCCTTAAGATCTGTTGTGGATTGGGTTTTCGCTTTATTATATTCATCACCTTCTCCACCCCCCCTCCCAATTCAGATCGTGAGATCAAATTTCACACCAAAAAATGATTCTGTAACTTTGGCAACGTTTACGGTGAATTGATCCAAATCCTCTTTGGTTCATTTTAGATTGGAAATTTCATGATCGGATAATATCGTCACTTTATTTCTTGTGTAATTCCCAGATTTCATACAACTTTTTTTAAAAGGATATATACGAGCAGGCCGAAGCCTAACAAGGGATTATAATACATGTATTAGTATTAAAACACGACAGTTTGATAGGGAAAGTGAGATTAAATAAGTGTTTGGATCGTTTGATATGAGGTTGTTATAGTTTAACCAAGATTTCAGATTAGCGAGTTTTGCTGTTATTTTTTTGGTTTTCGATAAAATTAATCTCTCTTCTATTACATTATTTTTTAAAAAGTAATGTTAATACGATAGTTACTATAAGTTAAACGAGAATGAATACTGTTACAGGAATGGATGGAAAAAGTTCTTATTTTGTAGTTTGTGTTGTGTTTATCTTAGGGATGGCAATCCGATTCAATCCAAAAGAATTTATTCGATCCAAATTCGATTGAAAAAACAATCTGAATTTGAATTCAAAAAAATGCCAGAGTCCTAATAGGAGAGGAATTGAATATGGATCATGCCAAGATCCGATCCAAATCCATGTCCGATCTGGATCCGACGCATTCGATCCATATCTGAGTCCGAATCAAAAATATTTATGACTTTTAATTCCTTAAAAAAAATACCATGTATGATATTTACATTAAAACAATAAGATAACATAAATAAAGTAAAAGAGTTAAACTAAATACATTAAAAGAAACATATATATATATATATATTTTGAACGAGAACATAAATGAATATAACAGGAAATTTAGAATAATAGTAAAAACAAAATTAACTTATATATATATATTCATATTAAAAGTGATAATAAAAATCTAAATATCTTAAAAATATAAGCTAAATAATAATAATATTTACTATGATTTATATATATTAACTAACCTTAATACAATGTAATATATCTATTTATACCATATTCATATATACATAAATATGAAAAAAGAAAAAATGTAAGATAAAATTGTTATAGAGGTTTTTTAAAATAAAATTTAAAACAAAAATGTTTGGAAAATGTTTGGAAATATTCGGAAATGGTATCAATAGAGATGACACTTGAAGACCGGGATGACACTTCTAATAGAATACCGAGAAAAATTTTAAAATAAAAAGATGGAGTCGCCACCGGCCACTTTGGTAGGCCGAACACCGCAAAAATAAACCAGAGATTCTAAAATATTTGGGTCCGGGAGTCGGTTACGCATGGGGAAGGATTAACACCCCATGGCGCCCAAAATTGGTACCGTTTTGATTTCGTGTTGTCATTGCAAGAAAACTAAAGTTCATTTTAATTTAAAATTTATTCCCTAAAAACATATGTATGAGTATGTGATTCGAACAACCTAACCCGCAATCCATGATACCAAAAGAGATGACGCCCGAAAAATTAGGACAACACTCCCACTAGAATATCGGGACTTCGGGTACTAAACTAGATTAATGCAATTAATGAAACTTGGCTTTTTAATACGTATGAACAAAGTATGATTAAATTAAAGGTAAATAATTAAATAAACACGAAAATATAAAATTGTGTAAATTAAAGTGTGATAAAAATAAAATATAAATTAAAATATTCGAAAAAGGACCGAATTAAGATCAAACGAATAAATAAATAACAAAATGTAAATATAAATAGACAACCATATATAAATAAATATATACAATATATATTCTTTAGTTTTTTAACCAATTTTTAACCAAACACACTTTTAAAGAGTATATAAATTTTAAATAAACTATCCCTTTATTAATAGAAATAAAAAATGGTAATTAGAAGATAAATTAGTGATGGCAATGGATTGGACTTGGATCAGACTGTATAAAATCTAAGTCTGAATCCGTTACAATCGGATTCAGATATTTTTTTGGATTCAGATTCGGATTTTTTCAATCGGATTCGGATCGAATTTTTTTATCGGATTCAGATTAAATTGTCATCCCCAGTGTTGACCCAAGTCCGAATGGTAGATCCACGAATTTTAGTGTCTTTAGGGTATATTATGTTTTGGCTCTCTAATAATTTTATTTTAGCATATAATAACATATAATAAACATATATTATATAATATACGTAACATAATATTATAATAATATATATGTTATATAATAATATGTGATATACATACATACATACATACATACATACATACATACATACATACATACATACATACATACATACATACATACATACATACATATGATAATATATAATTGTAGCGATGTCCCTCTCCCTAAAAAAACCAGTTTTATCTTTTGTTTATTGTTTTGTTTTGAAAATAATGTCTTCCGTGGGGTTTTAAAAATACCGTATTTTATTTAAAAAGAGGATTCGCCACCAGACACTTAGGTAGGCCAGACACCATAAAACCAGAGATTCAAAAACTTTGGGTTCGGGAGTCGGTTACGGATGGGGAAGGATTAGCACCCCCACACCGCCCAAAATTGGTACTTTAATAATTATCGCTTTATTAATATTAGATTTTCTGGATTAAAGTGACGATTAATTTAAAATTTGGTTATAAGTGCGAGTAAATTTTAAAGGCCCCGTTATCCGAGAGTAAACGCCCAACCACTATAACTACGCCTGATACTAGCCCCGTTTACGCTGGGATAAAAAGGCACCGCATTGACAATTTATATATATATCTTATGCGATCTTAGCAAAATATTTTAAAACATACGTATACGTCATATGGTTTTAAAACATACACGAAACATCGCAAAATTAAATAATACTAATAAAACGTGAGAAGGAAAGAAAATAATAAAGCTTTTAAATAAGGAAAAAACCTATCATGCTTAAACATGTTAAAGTAAATCAACAACTATATCACATACAGGACATGGATAATGTACAATATTAAACTAACGGACTAAGGCAACAAACCTAGATATGATACTAGGATCAAAAGCATCAAATACAAACTAAATCCTAGACACCACAAATTTACACGAAACTAAACCAGACATATAATAAAGTACTTAACTTCCTATCATGCTTCAAGACCAAACAAACATATAAATAACAAACTTATGTACATAGAAACATGGCATAAGTATAACATGATAACCGAACTGAAACATAATATTTACGAACATATATGCATCATACGGTTGGACAAATTAAAATAACAAAACAATAACTCCAAAAACAAAAAAACAAAGATGCCATGAAAACTTATATTAAGGTAATGAATAAAATAAATATGACATAAAACCATAAAATAACAAAAACAAGAGACATAATTGATTACGACAGAGGACTAAAATGCAATAAAATGAAACAAAAGTGACAGAAAATGGAGCAACAAAGACATGATTTAGGGACGAAATTATAAACCGGATGAGACTCAAAAGGAATAAACATGTAATTGGACCAAGGGGCGAGCTCGGAGTGAAAATTTCAGAAACGCGGTAGGACCAGGGGGTAATTTCACCATTTAAAAAATGGATTTCAGATTATTTGAGGACGAAATTGAAAAAATTTCAAAAAGGAGGGGGACTGGGGTTGCAAATATCTCATGCGGCGAGACAGAAACGAAAATAATGAAAACGCGAAGGGATTTATGACGCGATTTCACCATTTAAAAAAAAATAAAACACTTATAAAACACCCTCATCATGCCCAAAATTAGACTTTTCCCCATTTTTAAACCCCTTCTTTATAAAACACCCAGCCCTCATTTTTCTCTCAAAACCAAACCCCCAAACCTTTGATAAACCCAGAAATCGGCAGCCAACTGCCGTTTCCTCCGCCACCGGCCGTCTCTAGTCGGTGCCGGTGAACCAAAAAAAAGTACCAAAACAACCCTTGCTTCAACCCAAACTCGAATCCCAACTTGGATTCAAAGAAAATACTCCCCATTTTTCTAGATCTAAGAAAATACGAGAGAGAAAACCATTTTTTCTAAAAAAAACGAGACCAAAAGGAATCTCTTCCCCTTTTTAGTTCACCTTGTTCAGTTTTGGAAACTGATGCGGCTTATCACTAGCGAGGGGAGACCCACTGACAGCGAGGGTAAAGAACCTCTCCACTCCTCCCTTTTTTTATGTTATCTCTAAAGTATATACAAGCATGCAACACTAAAGATGAATATATACCTTTGTTTTTTTGTGTGTTCGAAAGATGAACAAAAGGATGTGATCTCTTTTTTTTATTTTCTGAAAAACTGATACAACTCGTTTCTCTCCCCTTGTTCGTACAACCTCTCATACATATATCATGTCTGATGTTTCGGTAGAAAGTACCATAAAATACATATATTTTTTGTTGGATTTGAAATGATACTGACATATCTTGTATTCCTTGTGTTTTCTGGTGTATCTGAGTACAGTGGCTGGGGCTAGTGGCGCGGCAGAGGCATGGTGGAGGTGATATCTTGGCAGACGCATCCTTGGCTGTTAGATCAGATCTGATCCAATGGCTAGGATTGATCAAAGATCAAACGGCTGAGATGAGGCCTCGAGAATGGTGTAGCGGCCCGGGATCGCACCACGTGGCATGGAGAAGATGGTCGGCCTTGTGCGCGTCTCACACGCGCGATTGGATAATCCAACAGCCCACGTGTGGTCTTCACGCGGCAGACGAGGGGTCTCTGTGCTTCATTCGTGGCCGTTGGATCTAGATCAGATCCAACAGCCCTTGTGCAGCTGCGCGAAATAAAAGGGCATTAGGGTTCCATCATATGATGTGGGTTAGGGTTTTTAGGATGTGGGTTAGGGTTTGGGGCCGGATTGGGCCCAATGTAAATATTAGTTTTGGTTTTCATGTAATTTGGACTTGGACTAATTTGGGTTTTAATATATATATATTTTTTTATCTTATTTAAATTTCAGCTCAATACCATTAATAATAATAATAATAACAGTAGTAATAACAACATATGCGCACACATATATAATATATGTACATACAAATTAGTATATACATGCAAACATCCATATATATGCTTACATCAACACATATTAATATATACATGCAAACATTAACATATGTAACACATTAATACAATCATACATGCGTATATACTCATACACACACGGTTTACGTACACATTAACCACACTTATAGTAATGAACATATAATATAATACGTATACATGCAATATATTAATTAATAAACTAAAGTAGATTAACACAATACTTATACAACAAATAAAAATGAGTGATTACAGTTGCCCCTCTTTGCTTGTTCTCGTGAAACGAGGTCAAAGCAAAGATTATAAGCACTCATTTTTATCTGAATTCCCTGGTTGTAGCTTCAGAATCACGTGTTTTTCTAGAACTCTCCGCTTTCCTCGGCTGAATCTTCGGGCTCGCAAGTCCTTCCTATATTGAACTTCTTCACCTTCCTATCTTAGAACTACAGGTCCCTCCTATATAGAACCTTTCATTCTAGAGTCTTGAGTCACGAGTCCCTCTTATATAGAACTTTTCACTCTGAGACGGTAAAGCTTGGAGTCATTCCTATATAGAACTCTTCACCTTCAATGTTGGTTTTTCCTATATAAAACCTTCTGCGTTTCGGATGGATTCTTCCGACTGGGAGTTCCTCCTATATAGAACTAGTAGTCTTAAACCCTGGAGCCACCGGTCCTTCCTATATAGAACTTTTAGCTTCTGAAATCTCAGAGCTACAGGTTTTTCCTATATAAAACCTCTCACTCTAAGATAGTAAAGCTCGTAGCCCTTCCTATATAGGACTCTTCGCCTTCAACACAACGAGTTTTCCCTATATAAAACCTTCAGTGTCATGGGTGAATTCCTTCGGCTGGGAGTTCTTTCTATATAGAACTGCTAGTCTTCACCCTAGAGCTGCAAGCCCTTCCTATATAGAACTTTTAGCTTCTGAAGCCTTGGAGCGGCGTATTCTTTCTATATAGAACCTCTCGCTGCGGGCACTTAAAAATATATGCCCTTCCTATATAGAACTTTTATCTTCATATTTGGGATTCACGCTAGGATGGCTACCGATGTTTCTTTAAATCTGCAGATACTTGTCTAGAATAAGACAAAATGCTATGACAAATGAATTAGCATGCTCCTAATCCTAGGGATGTCTAATTATTCATGATGCATGAGTGCCGGTATCTTGGTGGTCATGCTTTAGCCCTCAATCAATCTCGACTCTACGTTGCTCTCTTTCTTCCTTTTTTCTTCTTCTAGCGGTGACACCCCATTTCCCTGTCGGGTTCAACCATTCAAACCTTTCTTTTTCTGAATTTCTAATTCGGGGTTCTAAAGTTCCCTTTCGGGTTTTCACCTTAGAGATTTTTTTGAGCTGCTCGCTTTCTCTTTTTTTTCTAGCGGTCGTTCCTACCTTTCCTTTTTCTGAATTTCTGGTTCGGGGTTCTAAAGTGCCCTTTTGGGTTTTTACCTTAGAGATTTTCCTTTTTTTTTGAGGTGCCCTTCCGAGTTTTCACCGGGGAAATCTCTCTTGTTGTCTCAAATGCTTTCTTTAAACAAGTAGGGCATGTGCCATTGGTCATCTTACCCTGGTGCTTGAAACCTTCTGCTCACCCTGTTTCAACGGATATCATATAGGCAGCTAGATGGCAAGGTTAATATCGTTTTCTAATCACCTGCATCTTTAAAGTTGGATCACAGTAATGCTCAGAAATCTCTTATTTATCATAAGCCTATATTAACTTATTTGCATGATATTAATGGTAAATAACAAGAAGACAAGGAATAGAAGCTCAAAAATGTGATTTTATTACGGTTAAGGATTTGGAACAATTTTGAGAGAGTCATGGCAAACATGAGGAAAAGGAAAAGCCAAACATGAAATGTAAAACCTCTCAGTATCCACAGTATGAATGATACGTGATCCCGTCAACCGGTGTAGAATCTTTGCCTGAAGCTTCTTCTTTACGGGGCTCATGAGGACGACCTTTCTCTCCGGAGATCCAACCTCTCAATTTATCTGAGCCGCCCTTTACGAGTTTTCAACTCGGATCGTTCCTTTGCTTCAAGACGCCCTATTTCGGGTTTTCGCCCTGAGCTCTCCATTTTTCTTTTTTCTTTTTTTCTTTTGTTTTTTGTTTTTTGTTTTTTCTTTTTTTTTCAAACGTAGTATTTCTTAACAACATCAGAATTTACAGGGTTTTTCAGCTCGTCTCCATCCATTTCGGTTAAGATTAAGGCTCATCCTGAAAAGGCCTTTTTAACCATGTATGGCCCTTCCCAGTTGGGCATCCACTTTCCTCGAGAATCTTTTCTGAATCGGGATGATCTTCTTAAGCACCAGATCCTCCTCTCTGAATTCTCTTGGGCGCACCTTCTTGTTGTATGCCCGCATCATTCGTTTTTGGTACATTTGACCATGGCAGATGGCATTTAGCCTCTTTTCTTCGATGAGATTTAACTGGTCGAGTCTGGCTTGCACCTATTCGGATTCTTCCAATTTTACTTTATTTAAGACCCGGAGCGACGAAATCTCCACCTCAATGGGGAGTACTGCTTCGGTACCATACACTAAAGAATAGGGTGTTGCCATTGTCGATGTGCGAATGGACGTCCTATAGGCGAAAAGAACAAATGGCAACTTTTCGTGCCAATCCTTGTAGGTATCTGTCGTCTTCGTGATGATTTTCTTTATGTTATTATTTACTGCTTCCACTGCCCCGTTCATTTTGGGACGATAGGCTGTGGAATTATGGTGTGTTATCTTGAATGGAGTGCACATATCCGTCATCATTTTGTTATTCAGATTGGAAGCGTTGTCGGTGATGACCCTTTCTGAGAAACCGTATCGACAAATGATCTCATTCTTTAGGAATTTGCATATCGTCGTCCTTGTGATGTTGGCGTAAGATGCTGCCTCCACCCATTTAGTGAAATAGTCTATGGCGACCAAAATAAAACGATGTCCGTTAGAAGCCTTCGGGTGACTCTGCCCAATGACGTCCATGCCCCACGCTGCAAAAGGCCATGGAGAATTCATAGTGTGTAAAGGTAACGGAGGAGCGTGAATATTGTCAGCATAAAGTTGGCATTTGTGGCATTTCCTGGCGTAATCGATGCAATCTCCCTCCATGGTCGACCAGAAATAGCCATACCTCATAATTTTTCGGGCTATAGACAAGCCGTTGGCGTGCGTCCCACATAGACCGTCGTGTACCTCGGCTAAAATCTCTTTCGCCTTCTGGGCATCCACGCATCTCAACAATGTATGATCATGGCCTCTTTTATATAGGACCTCTCCATCCAGGATGTATAATGTTGCCATTTTTCTGAGTATTTTTCTGTCATTGTCATTTGCCCCTTCGGGATACTTTTGAAGCTTGACATATTGCAAGATGTCATAGTACCACGGGTTGCCATCAATCTCTTCCTGCACATTACAATAATGAGCCGGCCTTTCAAAAGTCTGCATCTTAATGGGCTTCATTTTTGCCCCCGTATTTGATTTGAACATGGAAGCCAAGGTTGCCAAGACGTCTGCCATCTGATTTTTTTCTCTGCGAAGGTAATTGATGCTGATCTTTTCAAACTCCTTGGTGAGCTCTTGGATTAGTTCATAATATTTGACCAGCTTCGAATCACTGGTTTCCCATTCTCAAAGGATGAATCTCCGAATACTCGAAGTTCCTTAATCTTTCTTTCAATAGCTGAGTTCAGTCCCATAACACAGGCTTCATATTCGGCTATATTGTTGGTGCAGAAGAATTCTAGTCTGCTAGTGAAGGGATAGTAGACATTCTCGGGAGAAATCAGCACGGCCCCTATCCCGTGTCCGAGGGCGTTGGAGGCTTCATCAAAGTAAAGCTTTCATGAGTTGTCGTCTGAAACCTCTTCCTCGGTTGTAATGCACATCAAGTCTTCATCTGGGAAATTAAAGTTCAACGCCTCATAATCGTCCGAAGCACGACTAGCTAGGAAATCCGCTATGGCACTTCCCTTTACGGCTTTCTGGCTTACATACACAATGTCGAATTCGGATAGGAGCGTCTGCCAACGGGCCATCCTCCCCGTTAGTGCTAGTGCTTCCATTATGAACTTCAATGGGTCTAGCTTGGATATCAACCACGTAGTATGGTATAGCATGTACCGTCTATGCCGCTTGGTAGCCCAAACTAAAGCACAACATAGCTTCTGAACTGGCTGGTACCGCGCTTCGCAATCATTGAACTTTCTCCTTAGGTAGTAGATGGCTCGCTCCTTCTTCCCTGACTCATCGTGTTGCCCCAATACGCAACCCATTGAATTCTCAAAGACTGTCAGGTAGAGGATTAAAGGTCCTGTCTGGTACCGGCGCGACTAAAATCAGAGCATTTTTCAGGTACCTTTTGATCTTCTATAGGACTTCTTGATATTCCTCATCCCACACGTCGGGATTATTCTTTCTAAGAAGTCTGAAGACTGGGTCACACCTATCAGTTAATTGGGAAATGAAACGGGAGATATAATTTAGCCTCCCTAAGAAACCACGAACCTCCTTCTGAGTATGGGGTGGTGAGAAATCCTGGATGGCTTTCACCTTATCTGGATCAATCTCAATCCCTCTTCTGCTCACCACAAACCCCAAGAGTTTTCTAAACGAAATGGCAAAGGTGCATTTGGTAGGGTTAAGCCTCAGCTGGTATTTCCGTAGTCTTTGGAATAGTTTTCTTAAGTTCTGTAGGTGCTCTTCTTCTGTTCGGGACTTAGCGATCATGTCGTCCACGTATACCTCTATTTCTTTGTGCATCATGTCATGAAAAAGAGTCACCATTGCTCTTTGGTAAGTTGCCCCCGCGTTCTTGAGCCCGAAAGGCATCACCCAGTAACAAAAAGTACCCCACATGGTTATGAATGTAGTTTTGTCCATGTCGTTCGAGTCCATCTTTATCTGGTTGTACCCCGAAAAGCCGTCCATGAATGAGAACCATGAGTGTCCCGCGGTGTTGTCAACCAGCGTGTCGATATGTGGCAGAGGAAAGTTGTCTTTAGGGCTGGCTCGGTTGAGATCCCTATAATCTACACACATACGGACCTTCCCGCCCTTCTTCGATACTGGTACAATGTTTGCAACCCATTTAGGGTATTTGGCCACTTCTAAGAAGCCAGCATCAAACTATTTTTTTACCTCTTCTCTGATCTTTAACAACATGTATGGTCTCATTCTCCAGAGTTTTTGCTGTATTGGTTTGCATTCCGGCTTCGTCGGCAGTTTGTGTACCACTATGTCAGTATTCAAACCTGGCATATCTTGATAAGTCCAGGTGAAAACATCCTTGAATTCCTGAAGTAGGGTTATCAGTTCGTGCCTGGTTTTTGAGGAAAATGTCATCCCTATTTTTACTTCTTTTCTCTCTTCTTCAGTCCCCAAGTTTACAACTTCTGTTTCTTCTTGGTGGGGCATGATTTGTCTTTCTTCATTGGCCACCATCCTCATCAACTCTGCAGGGACCTCGCATTCTATCTCATCATCCTCTTCCCCAATTCCTTCTGAGATCTTGGGGCATTCAAAATCTACTTCGGGATTGGATTCGGCATCATTCATACAGTCAATCATGGGAGACCTGCATTAAATGAGAATGAATGTATTGGGAAGAGAATGTTTTTATATGAAGTGAATGAACATGAAGAATGAATGAATGAAATAAATAAGACGTTTGCCATTTAAGAAAACGAGGAACATATTTTTATTTCAAACAAAAAGTTAACATATGTGCCCTATACAAGAGATCCCCATTGTTTATGGGCAAAAACAAAAAGGTTGATTCGGAGCATTACTCTGATCTAGTCCTAAAAACCACAGGTAGATCAACGTGGCTCCAGTTATCAAGAGTTTCCCCGGGATGGCAGGGGCGGATGTTGGTCAACATACTACTGACTTGGTCATTTTCAGCTATCATGTTGATGGACATCCCCTCAAGTATTTCATTAAACCTTTCTTTCTCGTTGAGTACGTTATTTTCCTTAATTGTTTCTTCGACCTCTTGTCATGGTTAGCAGAATCCTCCGGAGACAAAAGTGTTTTTCAAACTAGGGAAAGACATTGGTCTCCATGGAATGTCTTCTCCCTTAAATCTGGCTCTTCTTTGTTCTTCTTTTCTCTCGTATTCTTCCTTTCTTTGTTGGACACTTGGTTTGTAACCCAACCCAAAGCGGTCCTTCTTGGTTATCACACTCTTGGCTCGTAGGCTCCCTTGCAATCTTATCTCTAGCCCTCTTCCTGCTTTGGCTCCTCGGCCCAAAGTTTCAGGAATGGTCATCTTGGTACAATTAGATAACCTAGGATAGGGGATCCGACTACCTTCCGCGACGAATGTGGCATTCACTAGCTCTAACGCTCGAAAAGACCATTCTGCAACATCCTCATCATTTTGAATGTATGGGGCATCTGATGTTACTGAAGCAATAATTTCCTGCTCAGCCTCTACTGTGACCAACTTGCCTTCGATCACGAATTTTAATTTCTGATGCAGTGATGAGGGGACAACTCCTGCAGAGTGGATTCATGGCCTTCCCAATAAGCAGTTGTATGATGGTTTTATGTCCATCACCATGAAGTCAATCACGTACTCAGTCGGCCCGATCAATAGAGGCACCTCAATTTTTCCCAGTGTTCCTCTTTGTGTGCCGTCAAAGGCTCTCACGGAGTTATGGCAGGGCTTTAGGTGAGAATTATCTATTGGTAGCTTTTGCAAGGTCACCATAGGCAGTACGTTCAGTGCTGACCCATTGTCAATCAATACCCCCGGTAACACATACCTTTTACAGTGGGTTGTGATGTTAAGAGCTTTGGTGGACTCCATTCTGCCCTGGGGATCTCATCGTCACTGAATGTTATATGGTTATAGGCAGTGATATGCCCCACTATCATGTCCAGTTTTGATACAGAAATGTCCTGGGGTACAAAAGTCTGGTTTAGTACTTTTAATAGTGCCTCACGGTGTCTTTCTGAACTCAAGAGCAACTCTAGCACTGTGATCCTAGCCGGTTGCTTTCGTAGTTGTTCCACTACGCTGTACTCGCTATGTCTCAGAAATTTTAAGAATTCTTTGTCCTGAGCCTCGGTTACTAGTTCATTTATCTTTGGGAGTGGTTCCTCACCGAATATCTGCGCGGGGTAACCGATGTATCCTTTCCTTTATCTTTGGCCACTTCAGCAGCCCTCAAGGTCTCAGATGAGTAACATCTGCCGCTTTTCGTGAAATGGCCTACCTCACCGACATTCACATCACTCTTTCTTTGCTCGTCTTTCGGTGTAAGCTCTTTTACCTCACCAAATTCTAGCTTTTCTGGCATGGTCACATTTACAGCATAGTTCTAGAGAGTTTGCCGCATATCCTTGAATAAGAATAGGGATAGTGATGAGATAATGATCTTGGGAGTTATCTTAGTAGTTTCTCCTTGGGAGGCACCTGCACTCTCCGGCCTGGAGGAGATGATAAGAGGTCTATCTCTCCCGTATTTAACATTGGGGTTATCCGTCATATGTACGTCTGACCCCTTCCTTCCTATAGGCTCTTCGAAGAATTCTATTTGCTTGTTATTCATCAATTGTTGCACCAATCTCTTAAACTCGTCGCACTGTTGGATGCCGTGTCCTCCGTCCTGATGGAATTCGCAATACACTCCACGTCCCTTCTGTATTACTACCATGCCTTTGTTGATCAAGTGGGTCATGCATAATTGCTAAAATACCCACCGCAAAAGAGAATTGATTTCTGACACATTCTCCTTAATCTTCCTGGTAAAGCATTCCTCAATTGCATTTACTCCCTTGTTCCCGTGATTAGGCAATGGTTTAGTAGCTACACTTGGTTCTTCCAACTTTAATATCCCAGAATCGATTAAGTTCTGCACAAGCTTTTTGAAAGCAAGGCAGTTCTCGGTGGGATGACCAGCGGCACCACCGTGATAGTCGCAATGCGTGTTCGGGTTATACCAGGATGGGAACGGCGGTTTGAATGGAGTAACGTAGTATGGACGGACCATGTTCGCTTCATACATCTGAGAGTAGAGCTCAGAGTACGGAATGGGTAGTGGAGTAAAAGTTTCTCTCTCTTTCTCCTTTCTCAGGGTTCTCTCCTCTCTTTGATTCGAGTTTTGCGCTTTCCCCGTAGGCGCTTGTGGCTGCGAGACTGTAAAATTCTTCGGGGCAGTGTAAGTACTGACGGCGTTCACCTCATTCTTCTTGCTGTACTTTCGAGACCCTTCCCCGCTATTAATTCTACCGCTCTTGATTGCCAATTCAAGGGACTCCTCGGTCCTAACTAAATCAGCAAAACTCTGTGTCGTGTTATTAATGAGGCGATCAAACAGTGTCCCTTTCAGAGTATTAACGAATAATGGCATAATTTCATGTTCTGGGAGGGGTGGTCGAATTTGGGCGGCCACTTCCCGCCACCTCTGAGTGTACTATCGTAGACTTTCGTTGGACTTCTGTCCCATATTTTCCAACATAATTCTACTGGGTGTCATGTATGTTACGTGCTTGTATTGCTCGATGAATTCTCTTAAAAGATCTTTCCATGTTTTAATGTTTACCCAGCTCAACTGGTAGTACCACCGCAATGCCACCCTAGTTAGGCTGTCTTGGAAACAGTAAATTAATAGCTTCTCATCCTTAAGGTAGGCCGCCATCTTCCGGCAGTACATTGTTACGTGCGCGAAAGGACACGTGGTTCCATCGTATTTGTCGAACTCTAGTGTTTTAAATTTTAGTGGCTGGACAAGGTCGGATACCAGACTCAAGTCACTAACATCATTTTCTGATTCTTCCATAGTTTGCAGGGCTTTAAATCTTTCCTCCATGAGGCGAAACCTCTCTTCCCACTTCTTTTCTACCTCTGTCATGATCCTTTTGACCAAGTTCAGGTTTGGCACCTCCTCCTCATAGAATGCTTCAGTGTCAAAGGGTTGAGTCTCAGATGCCCCTACTTGAAGGTTAGCAGACATCCCAGCAGAGTCGATATATACCCTTCTTGCCGGATTTGGCGTAGCCGGTTGAACCTTACTATGAACTGGGGTACTTTTCGGTTCTTGAGCGACTTCTCTTTTAACTCTTTTTTCGAGGATCTTAGCTAACAACGCGGTTATGTCGAACACTATCGACGCTTGTGACTGAGCAATCTGGTCACTGATGCTTCTTTAGGCCTCGTCAAATCTTGCTTCCAGCTTTCTTTGTCCATTCTCTAGACTGATTATCCTGTCTTCCATGAGCTTGCTTTGTAGTCGGGTAAGATATGGATGATGAATTATTGCGGCTTAACTTCTATTTTCACACTGCCACAATATTTATAACATTAATATGATTGCAAGGAAAATAAATACGTGTATAATGATGCAAATGTCATGATACAATGCAAGAATGTATGCATATAAAGGTACTGATTCCGCTGGTAATCACCCTTTTGAACTACTTCCACGGGAATTAAAGGATCTAGATTACAATAGAGTTCATATTACAAAATGAGGGTCCCTAATACAAAAGAGTCCTAATTACAAAACAGAGTCCTACAGATAAGCCCTAGCTCTATCTCATAATTTTCCAATAGTACTGAGCAGCTTGATGAACCTAGGTGCTTCTTCCATGCCTGGGCTACGAAAGGTCGGAGTGCTTCAGCTTCGACAGCTAAGTCACTCATATGCCTTGTGACTCGTTGTATGTCCACCATTAGGTTCGCGTAATATTGGTCCCTATCCTGCACCATCCGGGCAGCGTCACGCAGTCTTCTTTGCCAATAAATGTCCCATCCGGCTGCAGCCTCTTCGAATACACTGATTATTTCCTTATAATCCTGAACAATTGCTTCAAGGGACTCAATCCGGGTTCATAACGTGCCTAATTCACGCTCTTTTTCTTGTAGCTCGGTGAAGCCATTCCTCTGACAGTAAGTTCGAAAGGAGCGTTCTATTTCTGCCACATTTTCTTCTAACTCGACATTCTGACTTCGGCTCTGATCCAGACTTTGGATAGTGTCATCGTACAACCTTTGCATCTCTAACAGTCTATTCTGGCTACTCATGGACCTTCTTTTCCAAGAGGCGACGTTTTCTCTCTCGTAGTTAACTGCTTGTTTTCCTTTACTGATCTCTTACCTAGTTCTTTCCTTTTCTTGATCGATGGCCTCCTTGAAAGATTGTCTTTCTTCCTCAATAGCCAATCTACAGCTTTCTATCTCATTCTCGATTGCTCGCTTGCTAATTTCTCGTTCTTCTTCCACCAAACGGATATCATTCATTCTTTTCTTTTCTACGGCTATGAACTGACTTCGGCCGGCTTTCTGTACTTTCGCTTAGAGTATGAGGGTATCCTTATGGCAAAGATCGTTATTCTCGCTCAAATCCGCATTCAATTTCTTCAATTGCCTAATGATCCCGTTTTGTTCGTCGACTTCTAAGCTCACTTTATAGAGCTCACCTGCATGCTGAGTCTATTGGGTGTCCATCTTCCTTTTAATTTCTTCGAGTTCATTCCGTAAAATGTCAATTTTAGACGGTACCACTTTTGTAAGCTCCTCAAGTGACATAACCGGTCCCTGATCGGGTTCAAGAATCACATCATTAACCCTCAAATACCTCCAAAGATCGTTGTCCGGGGTGGTCATATTCTCGGTGTCTCCTTCCACTCTGATCCGATAACAATGGTCCCAAGCCCTCATGATAGTCTAGACTTTTTCCTTAAACTCACATTTGAAAGAAAATTCAGTTCGGCTTAACCCGGTGGTATTGGGGACAAACTATCGTGATTCGAATTGTCGGGACACCAGAAGCGGAGCACAAGCAATCCCTCCATGCAATCCCAACATCATCAGCCAGTCGAAATCACCGCAACTATACAAGAAGTAATTAACTCTACCGAGCCACGAGACCCTCCATACTATGTCTTCGTCTTGAATGTTCCTGAAGAAACTAGACCATTTCTTCGTTTTCAGGTTTTCTCTCCACTCTTTTGCTAAGTACTCCTGTAAGGGCGAAAAGCCTTGGAAGGATATCCCTGGTAGGACCCTTGTCAGTGTCTTCCACATGTGGCTCTGAGCCCATACTTGTAACAGCTGTGCACATCCCCTAAAATGTCATTCTTCGTGCTTTCGACTGGCATTTAAAGAAATGAAGGTCTCGGCCAATATTGCTGGTACTGGATTTGCCCGCCGTTTCATACGCTCGAATAGGTCTAGAATGGCTACATCAATGTTTCCAATAGTTCTTGGAAAGATCACCAACCCATATATTCCCAAGGCAAACATGTCTATCTTTTTTCCTTCATCTGGATGTACAGGTATGATGTCTCGAATGTTCTCCCATGCAAAGACTGTATTGTCTCCTCGGAGTCGGATCAGGCCATTAACCCAATCGTCACTCATTCCAGTAAAGGTTTTGAGCTTCTAAGTGTAATTCTGATTCCTCGGAGGTTTTGCATAGATCCAATCTTCCTGAACGTTTTTCTGATTAAGTAAAGCGGCGTACTCTTCTACTGTAGGCATCATGTCCTGTCCATTGAAGGTGAAGCAGCAAAAGGCAGGATTCTAGAACTGAAAAATAGCTCGGAGTAGGGGCTGGTTGACCCGAACGTATAACAACTGTGCAATGTCGCCATAACTATCGTAGAACCTGTCTTGTAATCTTTGATCCCATCCTTCCCAGATGCTTTGAAGATCTCATAAGTTGTTCTGTTGAAGACTCACGTAGGTGTACCCTGCTACTACGCGCTCGTTCGGTAAACTGTCCCCTTGGGCCTTCTGGTTGACCTCTGACCAATATCTGACTGACAAGTTAAGCTCTTCTTTCCTAAGGCACCTTTTTTCCATGGTGAAAGACTTTCTAATCGGGCAAACCACTTGATCCAGTACCTTTATGTAATGCAAATGCAATAATGTATGGAAAAACAAAAGCAAAAAAGAAAACAAGTCAGTACCGGATAGAATTAATAAATACGTAAATGAAATGACGAATAAGGTAAACAGACAAAACAACCCTATTTATCCTGTCTAAAGCACCTAAGGTTATCTGCATGGCTCTAAAGGGGCGGGTTTATATATGTTATCTACATGCAGTTTTGGTTCTAGGGGGTACCCGAATTGTCCTCGCTGTCATCTACTAAAAGTAGCAAGGCCCCCGATCATCACCCATTATAGGCTCCTTTCAACCAGGTTCAATTCAGGGGACCCATTCGCTTATGCATGCACGAATGAACGATATCCTTACGAAAGCATAAGGTACTCGAGCCCCGAAGGTACTTGATAGGCCTACACGGGATAACGATATCTCCACGAAAGCATTAACGTTTTCCCCCACTTAAAAAACGGGTTTATATGCCATATTTTAAATGCGTTAAAATAAACGCGCAATTATAACCGAATGTTAATTTAATAGTCACTTTAATTCGGAACTTCTAATATTAGTAAAGTGGTAATTATTTGAAAAAGCTTGACTCTCTTTTTTGTTTTTGAAAAACAAAAGATGTCCCCAGCGGAGTCGTCATCTGTAGCGACGTCCCTCTCGCTAAAAAAGCCAGTTTTATCTTTTGTTTATTGTTTTGTTTTGAAAATAATGTATTCCGTGGGGTTTTAAAAATACCGCATTTTATTTAAAAATAGGAGTCGCCACTGGCCACTTAGGTAGGCCGGACACCATAAAACCATAGATTCAAAACTTTGGGTTCGGGAGTCGGTTACGGATGGGGAAGGATTAGCACCCCCACACCGCCCAAAATTGGTACTTTAATAATTACCGCTTTATTAATATTAGATTTTCCGGATTAAAGTGACGATTAATTTAAAATTTGGTTATAAGTGCGAGTAAATTTTAAAGGCCCCGTTATCCGAGAGTAAAAGCCCAACCACTATCACTATGCCTGATACTGGCCCCGTTTACGCTCCGATAAAAAGGCACCGCATTGACAATTTATATATATCTCTTATGTGATCTTAGCAAAATATTTTAAAACATACATATACGTCATATGGTTTTAAAACATACATGGAACATCGCAAAATTAAATAATTCTAATAAAACGTGAGCAGGAAAGAAAAGAATAAAGCTTTTAAATAAGGAAAAAACCCATCATGCTTAAACATGTTAAAGTAAATCAACAACTATATCATATACAAGACATGGATAATGTACAATATTAAACTAACGGACTAAGGCAACAAACCTAGACATGATACTAGGATCAAAAGCATCAAATACAAACTAAATCCTAGACACCACAAATTTACACGAAACTAAATCAGACATATAATAAAGTACTTAACTTCCTATCATGCTTCAAGACCAAACAAACACATAAATAACAAACTTATGTACATAGAAACATGGCATAAGTATAACATGATAACCGAACTGAAACATAATATTTAAAAACATATATGCATCATACGGTTGAACAAATTAAAATAACAAAACAACAACTCCAAAAACAAAAAAACAAAGATGCCATGAAAACTTATATTAAGGTAATGAATAAAATAAATATGACATAAAACCATAAAAAAACAATAGACATAATTGATTACAACAGAGGACTAAAATGCAATAAAATGAAACAAAAGTGATAGAAAATGGAGCAGTAAAGACATGATTTAAGGATGAAATTATAAACCGGATGAGACTCAAAAGGACTAAACATGTAATTGGACCAAGGGGCGAGCCTAGAGTGAAAATTTCAGAAACGTGGTAGGACCAGGGGAAATTTCACCATTTAAAAAATGGATTTCAGATTATTTGAGGACCAAATTGAAATAATTTCAAAAAGGATGGGGACTAGGGTTGCAAATATCTCATGTGGCGAGAGAGAAACGATAATAATGAAAACGCTGAGGGATTTATGACGCGATTTCACAATTTTAAAAAAATAAAACACTTATAAAACACCCTCATCTGGCCCAAAATTAAACTTTTCCCCATTTTTTTAAACCCTTTTGTTTATAAAACACCCAGCCCTTATTTTTCTCTCAAAACCAAACCCCCAAATCTTTGATAAACCCAGAAACCGCAGCCAACTGTCGTTTCCTCTACCGTCGGCCGCCGCTACTCGGGGTCGGCGAACCAAAAAAAAAACCCACCAAAACAACCCTTGCTTCAACCCAAACTCGAATCCCAACTTGGATTCAAAGAAAAGACTCCCCTTTTTTTTCTAGATCTAAGAAAATACGAGAGCGAAAACCATGTTTTCTAAAAAAAATGAGACCAAAAGGAATCTCTCCCCCTTTTCAGTTCACCTTGTTCAGTTTTGGAAACTGATGCGGCTTATCACTGGCGAGGGGAGACCCACAGACGGTGAGGGTAAAGAACCTCTCAACTCCTCCCCTTTTTTATGTTATCTCTAAAGTATATACAAGCATGCAACATTAAAGATGAATAGATACCTTTGTTTTTTTGTGTGTTCGAAAGATGAATAAAAGGATGGGATCTCTTTTTTTATTTTCTGAAAAACTGATACAACTCGTTTCTCTCCCCTTGTTCTTACAACCTCTCATACATATATCCTGTCTGATGTTTCAGTAGAAAGTACCATAAAATACATATATTTTTTGTTGGATTTGAAATGATACTAACATAGCTTGTATTCCTTGTGTTTTCTGGTGTATCTGAGTACGGTGGTTGGGGCTAGTGGCGCGACAAAGGCATGGTGGAGGTGATATCTTGGCAGACGCATCCTTGGCCGTTGGATCAGATCTGATCCAACGGCTAAGATTGATTGAAGATCAAACGGCTGAGATGAGGCCTTGAGAATGGTGTAGCGGCCCGGGGTCGCGCCACGTGGCCTGGAGAAGATGGTCGGCCTTGTGCGCGTCTCACACGCTCGAGTGGATAATCCAACAGCCCGCGTGTGGTCTTAACGCGGCAGACGAGGGGTCTCTGTGCTTCATCCGTGGTCGTTGGATCCAGATATGATCCAACGGCCCTTGTGCAGCTGCGCGAAATAAAAGGGCATTAGGGCTCCATCATATGATGTGGGTTAGGGTTTTTAGGATGTGGGTTAGGGTTTGGGGCCGGATTGGGCCCAATGTAAATATTAGTTTTGGTTTTCATGTAATTTGGACTTGGACTAATTTGGGTTTTAATATATATATATATATATCTTATTTAAATTCCAACTCAATACCATTAATAATAATAATAACAGTAGTAATAACAACATATGCGCACACATATATAATATATGTACATACAAATTATTATATACATGCAAACATTCATACATATGCATACATCCATACATATTAATATATACATGCAAACGTTAACATATGTAACACATTAATACAATCATACATGCGTATATACTCATACACACATGGTTTACGTACACATTAACCACACTTATAGTAATGAACATATAATATAATACGTATACATGCAATATATTAATTAATAAACTAAAGTAGATTAATGCAATACTTATACAACGGATAAAAATAAGTGATTACAATAATATATTATAATAAAAATATTATTACATAAAATAAATAATAATGATAAGAGTAATATAATAATATATATGTATGATCATAATAATAATAATAACTAAAAACTTTAAATAAAGAAAATGACCGAATTGAAAAAAAACTTGAAAACTAAAAAAGAGGACGAAATTGAACTGAAAATAATAGGAGAAGGCTTGCGAAGATAACAAAAATGGGGCGGAGGGATTGCATCTGTAATTTACCCTTTAAAATTTGATTTAATTGAGATTAGGGGTGAATTGAAAAATGTTTAAAACTTTGAAGGACTTGGGGTGTAATTTTCCCTTGCAGAAGGACCAAACAATAATTTCTCATTTTTAAAAAAATTGCGCGGATTCTCGCCGGGCCGGGACTCTGCGTGGGTCGAGAGAGTTAAACGATGTCGTTTTGGACCTGAAAATCGGCATCAAACCGACGACGTTTTGTGAACCCCTTAAATACTCAATTTTGCAAAAAAAAAATCATTTTGTTTCAGATATTTAAAAAAATCACAGCTCCCTCAAAATGCTTTCTCCTTTCTCTGCCGAGGGGCTGGCTGCCAGCTTCCACGTCCGTCGCGAGCCGCCGTTGACCGCCGATCATCGGCATTGTCGCCGCCGCCTCCAGTGGTCGGAAGCTCAAAAGGTTACACTTTTTCAACTCCTTTCAACGCGCTGAGTTCGAATCCGGCCTCTAATGCACTCAAAATAGACTCTAAATACGCATATATAAAATAGAAAAATAAAGGTATATTTATTTTTTACCTTTTCTTGTTTTTTTGTTTTCGAAATTCTTTTCTCTTTCCCTTTTTTTCACTAAAATCACTCTGATTTTTGACTCCTCAAAATTCCTCTTTTACAATTTTTGTTCGAACTAAAAAAGAGATAAGATCTTTCCTCTAGTTTTTTTTGTTATTGATTCTTGAAAATCCCCCCTTTACATTTGTTTTCATTCGGATTTTATATCCGATTTTACACAATAAAATATTAACAACTCCCCTATGTTTTTTATCTGCAAATCTGAAGGAGGTCGAATTTTGTGAGTATGGGCATTGGCAGAGCAGTTGATAGGGCATGGTGAGGTATGGCTCGGGATAGGTTAAGGGTGCAAATTAGGTTATTTTTATTTTAGGATTTCCAGAATTTTGGGTTTTAGAAAGGTTGGTTTAGGGAAAATTGATTTGGGTTCCGGTCGCCGAAGTTGAGGGCAATGGTTGGATGATGAGAGGTGACAACGATTGGCTTATTTAGGTTAAATTAGGTTTTACCTTTTTGTTATGGGCCAGGTATTGGGTTTGTTAATCCGGGTTAGATTTCGTTTTGGATAACCTGGACGAAAACGGGTTATGACAAAAATAATAGATAACAATAAAATAAATACAATGGAGAAACAAATAGATGTAAATATCAATGAATTACCAAAAATGAAGGAAGTTAGTGAATGAAATAGTAAATGACGTGAAATTGCAAGATAAAATTATGATATATTATGCTAAAATTATGAATTAAAATAAAAAGCAAATTAAAAACATAAATAATAAACACAATAATTTAAATGTAGTCAACAAACAATGGATAAAAATGAACACGCGCAGAATTAAATGGCATAAATTAAAATGCAAGAAATTAAATACAGAAAATTATAAACTGATTTACATAGAAGAGTTTCATTTTTATGAAGATTTGTAAAATTTTGTAAAAAAATTGAAAGCATGATGGGTTTTAACCTGATTCACAACATGTTTTCTTCCATGCAATTTTTTTATCAAGTGTGGTTAAAATTCTCTCTAATTTTATTTCATTTAATACATATAGCCTCATTATAAAATAAAAAATTTGAACTTCAAAGTACTAATTTTATTAATTCTAACAAATATTTTTGTCCAATCAATTATTTATCTATATTGTATATTTTTTATTATTTATTGTTGCTATCATTTTTTATAATTATTTTTTAAACTCAATAAAATCCTAATAATCTAATTTTTATAAAAAAAATATTTATCCAAACAATATAATCATAAATACGAACATTTCAAAATATTAGCATTTTTAAGATCTCTAAAATTTTAAATTTTCTCATCCAAACAAACAACAAATTAAAGTTACGTGACCAGATTCATTCAACATATATCAAATTTAGTGGTTGGAGGAGTTGGAGATTATTAAAGATTCATTCAAACTATAATTGTAATCCATCTATTTTATTCACATTTAAAATTTAGTTCAAATAGTTAACACTATAATTTATTTCGATTAAGAACTCTTCTTTGTGTGAAAAGAAAATAGAAAATATAGTTTTCTTCGATTAGTACATTTGATAAAAGAAAAGGCTGTTGAATGCTCAATTGAGTAGAATAGTACAGAATCTTTAAGTAGGAATACTAACATTTTTCTTATTTCAATTTCAAAAATAATTAAATCCACTTTTCTTTCCTATCAAACACAGTTAAAATATGATTTCTTTCACCTTCTACATCCAAAATATTGTTTATTTTTTTATTTGAAAACCCAGTTTATATATGCACCAAATATTCAAATAGTAGATTAACATGGTACACCCAAAACATAAAAGGAGCAATACATGATACTGGTCAAGATGAACGATACAAGTTTTGAAACTGTGTATATAACACAATTTGTTGTCCAAGCTAAAACCCAGTTTTACTCGTAAACTCTTATTATCGAGCATCGCGTAGAAGAACTCACAGGAACTTCCTGTATGGCCTACCGTTATCTTCATCCTGCATATGCTGTTGGACAAATGACCAAATCATTACAAATGCATTAAGGAAATAAAAATGAAAAGAAAATACTTTGCCAAATGTGCTAGCAAAAAACGCGACAAAAATCGAACAAGATCTTGTAACATAAAATGGGAATCAGCAACTGAAATTGTTAAATCAAATCCGCTGAAATAAAAGGAATTTCTAAGGGGCTTGGTTTAACCTACCAATGCCTTCTATGTGAGAAATCTCCTAACATGATAGATCAACATTACCATTGAACTCTACATTCTTGTATTCTCCTACCACCAAAAACCAATATTTTGTGCGCCATAAACCACCTTGGGAAAGTTTTTTTTTTTTTTTTTATCATTTTTATCTATGCATTGCTTGCTTGCTAAACTTTTAACCTGTTCTATGGCTGACCAGTGAATACAAAGAATAGTTCACCCCGGTTTCAAATTGTAACACTTTCATGAATCATGGGAGGACTCCTACACGCAATAATAGAACAAAAAAGTTCTTATGTTCTGTCCTTCATGTGTTAAACAAAAGCACGTGAATATGGACATATCAAATATGTCCTTATGGAAGAATTTTGTTCTTGATTATACCACTACAATGTTAAATAGTGCATTTTTTTGGTGTATTCTTGGTCCGCAACATACTTCAGTTATATGAGTGTTGATTTTTTCTAGGGCTGGTTACACCTCTGTTACAAGGGCTTGAGATAACATGTCGGACACGGGGAAGGCACAGTTATGACAACATTTGACATTAATTTTAAGATCCAAGTGGCATGCACATGCGAATAGTTAATTGTACAAGTCAGAGATACATATGTTAGGATAAAAAGATAAGTCCATGTAAATATAAACACACACAAAGTCGAATAGTGGTCATAAACGATATGATAAAATTTACAAATTATGGTCTAGCACAAGCTTGAAGAAATATAGTGCCAGTGACAAAAGAACTTTCTTTTACACTATACTGCATTACCAATTTTGTTACCAACGCAATACATCTTGGCATAACAAATTTTATGGCAATAATGGCCAACCCAAGTATTTACTCCACAAAAGGTTTCAGTCAGACAAAATCAATTTTCAAAGCCCTTTTTCAAAATAAGAAACCCTAAGGAAATCATTCAGAATCCAATAAACAGTAACCGATCAAAACAACAACAGTCACAATCAAACAGCCAGTCTCGACAAGAATCATACAGCCACTAATCAATTTTACAAATTATGGTCTAGCACAAGTAACAAGAAACAAGGTGCCATTAAGAAAAAGGGTCTTTCTTTTACATTATAGTGCATTACCAGTTTTTTTTACCAAAGCAATACATCTCAGCATACAAAGTTCAGTGCAGTAAATGAAATCAATCCAACCCCAGGATCTACTCCACAAAATATTTCAGTCAGACAAATATTCAATTTTTCAAATCCCTTTTCAAACTAGGAAACCCTAAGGAAAACAATCAGAAACCCAATAAACAGGAATCGATTAAAACAGTTGCAGTCAGGCAGACAATCTCAATAAGAATCGTGCAGACCCAATCCGATTAAATCAAACAAAAACTGAAAACCCCAAATTCAACCACTTTAAAAAATACAATTATAAAAATAAATTAAGATCGCAAGAATCAAATCAAAGGATAAATCGACAAATCAAAGGGTAAGACATAAAATTAAAAGAGAGATGGAAAAGAGAAGAATACAAATTCTCGAACAATGCCCTTGTAGACAAGGACGGGGAGAGCGATGCCGAAAATGCCGACGAGAGCAAAGTTGCGGCGAGTCCAGCGGAAGTTGTGCTCCAGATTCTCCCTTGCAGAGCTCCAATCTTCGATGAATCTGTTTTTGTTTGCCTCCATTCCTCCCCCCATCTTTTCTCCTTTGCTTCTTTCTCTCTTTTCTTTCCGCTCTAGTATAATACTTTACCTTTTCTTTTCTAATGGACCTGCGATGCCTTTTTTGTTCGCCTCGTTGTTGCAGGACTGTTTCGCTGCATTCCCTTATCCTATTCCCATCACTACCCTCGTTTTAAACTATTTTTTTAATCAAAATAAGTATTTAAATTATTTTTTTGTCACTTTAAATTTAATAATTATTTAAGTCAAAAAAATTATTTTAGCCAATAAGATGTTGATATATCACAAATTTTTTTGATTAATAGATAATTTAGGGACTAAAAATAAAAAATAACATAATTTAATTATTTATTTTGACCAAAAAATAATTAAAAACTAAAACCAAACAAAATACATAATTTAAGAACCAATTTTTTATTTAAACCTTAAAAAAATAGCTCAGATTTTATAGTCAATCCTTGTACTTTAAACAACGTTTTTGATACTTAAAAACTTAAAAAAAAAACAATTCATTTGATTTTTAAAAAAAAATCAAATTATTTTAGTTCAATCATTTATATCGTTAATATTTTCTATCAAAATTTTCTTATAGGTAAGTATGTTTATTGAGTTTATTATAATTTACTTACAAATGGGATGGCAAAATTACTCATCCCCGATCTGACTCGGTGTGCCCCGACAGACCCGATCGGGTTTTTTCTTATAATTTTCAGGGATCAGGGCGGGTATTTAAAAATGTAAAGTCGGGGCGGGGCGGGTTCGGGTATGATATGAAAATTCCCCGCCCGCCCCTCCCCGGTATTTTTTTATTAATTTTATTATATTTATAAAAATACCACTATATATAAATACTTTTAGGAGTTTGAAGCTATTTTTTTAGTTTGTGTTTATCGTAAATTTTTGTTAGATATTGTTCGAATTTTAATATATCTGATTCTAAAAGTCAATGGTCGAGTTTATTTTTTTACATATGTATTTTTTCTTCACATGAGTAATTTAATTGGTTTTATTTTATTTTTTATATAGTTTAAAGTCTGTGAAATTTATATTTTGTAAATGTAATAGTCGTTCGATCGAATCTAACATTTATCGTCGACGAAATTTAATATATTTTTTTATATTTTTGGGTAGAAATTGGGTTTAGGGTTTATAAATCGAAGCGGGACGGGGCGGATAAATTATTATTTTATTTCTGGGGCAGGACGAGGTCGAGTTTTGGGATTAATATATCGGAGCGGGTTCGAGGCGGTAAAAAACCCACCCCGCCCCGTCCCGTTGCCATCCCTACTTACGAAGTTGATATAATTGTATCAGGGTATTAGTAATAAATTTTGATCGAACATACTATGCCGACTATTTAACTAAAATTTTGAAGTAGAAAAAAAAATGATATGAATTTGAACTTTTCATCTAAATCTCAAATATAAAGACCGGTGACATAATTTGATTAAAGAAAAAAATTATTAGTCCACGTGTAGCCTAATCGAGTTGTGAAAATTTTGAGTTGAATTTGAAATTTTAGATTAAAATTTTGATAAGAACCATTTTAACTCCTAAAATAAAAAGGTAAATTACTTGAGTTCACTTAATCCGGCTCAAATATGTTCACTTATCTAGTAAAATGGGTTTGATTAGATTTTATTTTATTTTATTTTATTTTATTTTTTAAAAGGGAAGATTATGAGATTTTATTATTTGGAATTGAATTTGAGTTTGAATTAAGATTTTTTTACAATTTAATTATTTTTTAATAAATCAGAAATATGAAAACTTTACTCAAATATAGTTTTAGGTTTTTTCTCCAAAATATGGTACTTTCCATTTTAATTTCCGAAATATTGCATTTGCTACAGTACCCTAAAAGTCGAATTCAACAGAATTCGACTATGAACAGTGTTTTCTCCAAAAAAAACCCCTAAAAATTGCCTGAAGTCGGATTCTCCTAAACCAGTCTTGAGTCTTTTTTTTAATTTATTGTTTAAATTTGGATTCTGTTGAATCCAACTTTTAGGGTACTGTAGCAAATACAATATTTCGGAAATTAAAATGGGAATGGCCATATTTTGGAAAAAAAAAAACCCTAAAGCAATATTTATAGAATTCCTCCTATATATATATATATATATATATATATATATATAAATGAAATGCTCGATTTGATTAGTTAACTATTTAAATACTCAAATTCAACTATTTTTGGTAGTTCAAGCTTGATCTAACCAAATTACTATTTTTTAGGCTTAATAGTCAAAAGGTGCCCAACATATACCTTTTTTCCAGTTTAGTGCCTAATGTTTTATTCCCTAACTCAAATTGGGGTTTTTCATGACAGACGTTAAAAATTTTCTGTTATCCAATAAAAATACAACAAGTGGCATATTCTGGTATTTTTTATTTTTATTTTTCTAACATCAAAAAATCTTTAATTTTATAAAAAACCCAAAATCTTTAATTTCTCTAAAACCTCAAACCCAAACTCTAGATGCCTAAATTTCTCCCCTCCCACCACCGATTCAACCACCACCGGCCACCCTTGCCTTCGTCGGCCCCCACAACTGAAAGCTCCATGATCTTGTCGTCAAAACCGACGAATGAATCGTTGATTGTCCCATCGACGAACATCTAAAAATGAAGAAAAAAAGATCGATTGGGCTTCTAACCGACGGCTAGAGGGTGATGGATGTAGAACGGTGAGGTACTCAACTCTTGGGTGGTGAACGATGAACCGCCATCGTGTGAGGATGCTGGACAGTGAGGGAGATGTGATTTGAAGGTTTGTTGAAAGAAATTAAAACTTTGAGGTTTTTTAAAAAATACATAATTTTAAAGTAATTCAGAAATTAAATAAATAAATAAAACAGGCCGCGTGTTATGTTATAATTGGTTAACGGAAAATTTTTAACGGTCGTTGACGGAAAAACACATTTTGAGTTATAGAATGAAACGTTAGACACCAAACTAGAAAAAATAGTATATGTTGGACACCTTTTTAACTATTAAACTTTTTTTATTATGATTTTTGTGTATGTAGTATACATATTTAGTCTTTTACATTTTGATTTGATATAATTTAATCTATTATTAATGTTATACTTTGATCAAATTGCTACCACGGTTGGAAAATTTTGTTAGTTGAATGATTTGAGTTTTTATATAAAAAGGATTAAATTATTTTTTCCCGTTTAATAAGATGTATGTAAATTTTATTAAGCTTAAAACTGAATATATATTATCATGAAATCACGTTAAAATTATTTAATATATTTTAATCATTTAAAATTTAATCGAGATTAAAATTACACTTGTGATATGGGTTCGTTTTTTTTTTTTTTTTAATTCATCGCCTCCTCTATTTTTTTCTCTTTCCAATCAAATAACAAGTTATATACCAAATAACTAAAAAAATCTGACAACATTTTAAGCAAGGACTATAAACAACCAACAAACTCGCCATTAAATAATAGGTAAACTTTATCGAAGGTCCCTTTTATTTGAGTCGTATTTTACTTTGGTCACCCATTTTGGAAAAAAAGTTATTATTGTCACTTACATTTTTTATCTTTTTATTTTGGTCACTGTGCCATTAATACCCATTAGTTTGATGACGTGACACATTAGTTAAAAGGGTTAATTTCTAATTTGACCCATGAACTCTAAACAAAATATTAATTTGACTCACTAAACTCTCTCAACTTTACTTTTATTCCACAAGATCGCTGCTCCGGCCACCTTCTTTGGTGAGTGATGGTAAGCCCGGCCCTGAGGGGTATCTAGAGGGGCAATGGTCTAGAGCCCAAGCTTGAAAGAGGTCCAATATGCTAGGTTTAAATATAGTATTAGAGAAAAAAATAAAAAATTAATTTAGAGAAAATAAAAAAACGGAGAAAATAATATTAGATGATGGTATATGAGTTGCTTAAACAAAAAAATTCTTTTAGTATTTTTATTAGGAAAAACTTTATTCTTAAACAACGGAGTATTTATATGAAATTATTATTATATATTATTATTTTGTTTTGTTATATATTGTACTCTTTTTTGAAAAGGGCCCAAATTTATTTTTTGCCTAGGGCCCAAAAAAGGTCAGGACCGGGACTGGGTGATGGCCTCCAAATTTAATTCCTACTTGAATAATAACTCTGAATTTAATTCTCCAAAACAGGCACTCCGGTTAACTCCAGATAAACAACTTTCTTTTAAGTGAAACATATTAAGACAGTAGATCACCTGCATCGTAAGGTTGTCTTTACCTCGTATTATCGTGATAACCAAAACAATTTTGCTAGGTAGCAATTCCTGAACCATGAGATAAACAAATGTATAAAGAATACTAAATTTATAACAATGCTTTGGAAAGTAAATTACAAAACATGTTCTGCAAGAAAGTCTAAAGAGCATTTGCCTTGTACTAAATTTACCTACATTTGCTTGTCTATTACGAATACTATAACCACCAACATAACTAGGAGAACATTTATCCAAAACATCAGAAGTGGCACCACCAGAAACATCTGGCACACATGCGGATGATCGCCTAGTGGCATCCCCATAAACTGAAGCACCACCATAAAGGTCTGCAAAGGATACATCATAACCACCATTTGATGGTGGATAATGCAAATAAATAATCTTATTTATTTTAAATAAAATTTTATTTTTAAATATAGTTAATATTATAGGAACGGTTAAAATTTTACGATAACCAATTCTTCTAATATTTACTGATTTGTTCCTATTTTTGCCTTATAAATAGAGAGTTCAAATTCATTGTTTCACACACTGAAAACATTTGATCCTTCATGTTTTCTTCGAAGAGAGCAACACCAAGCGAGTTCTACTTCCTCACTTCGGGTGTACGATGTTTGGAAGACTGTATTAACCTTGGGGGGCAACGTCCATTATTGTGATTACACCATTCGAACGAAATTGCTTCTAAGGCAGTAATTTTTACCACGGCACAACAATCAATTTATTTTATGCGTTTTATTTCGCTAGTCATTGCTAATATGTTTGTTTTGCAGCAGTAGTTTTTCCTACAATTTAGAAGCAATTTCAGCCACTGCTACAAAAACATGACTTTGGGAAGCTTAATTAGTGATTAGATGATTCAAAACTTATTTGGTGTGGATCAACGATCATTTTTATGAAGATGCAGATACTGGCAAACACGTTGATGAAGTTTTAACCAGAAGGGATTGATCGGGATTCACCTCGACAGTTGTGGGAATTTCTCTCATTTCTTGATAAATAAATGGAGGGTCAAGGTTGTAGGAATCTGGAGGAAAATTTAAAATCATTATTGTGGAGATTCATACTCACTCAATAATCGGGTGTATTCCTTTTTATTTATGTTGATTTTCAAGTTTTTTTTTTTATGATTATAACGTGGATTCATCAAGGTGTAGGTAATTCCAAATTATAATTGTAGGGATTATCGTGAACAAGTCCATTGAGCAATTTGACGACCACGTCACCGATTTGAGTGATTGTATTGGTTAAACTCAAACACCATTAATTATGTAGTAAAGGTCAGAGTACACAACTACTTATTATTTCAAGAATATGCACGTGGTAAGATTTTTAATGACTCTGAAATGGTTAGAAAATATTATTTATTTAATGAGTCATTTGAGTATTTTTTTAATGTGCATACAATAAATATCTAGAGAGTAGAGATACATTAATAGAGATGCATGTTAAAATAATAATATTACATGCTTAAATGTCTAGATATTAGTTATAAAGAGTGCCATTAAATTTACATGCGATAGTGTTTCATGTATTTTTATAATATTATATATTTATTTGACAATATATATTATTCATAAAATAGATGAATATTTTTTTGCTCGCCGAATATAATTTATTATATATTTATATGATTTATGTTATTGACCTACTAATCTTGATCTTGTTCATGAGTATATGCATAACTTTAGAATTTTGTCTTTATAACTAAAGTATATTACAACATTTGCGGCACTAATATTTTTATTTTTTGAGAAGTGCAAATTTATAACGACATCAGGATGGTTAAAAGATCATATGGTGAACAATCTCTTCAAGGTCAATCCAATTGAGGATAAAGATGAATGGATTGGACTCAAACATTTGTATCCATCTCTAGGCCAATAAAAAGTAAACAAGTTTACTTGAGCTTTAAATATGAAATTAGATTAAATTCTTAATCTAAGTTATTGGTTGTTAATTCATAATTTGGGTATTACATGAATAGTATATCATTTAAAAGGAGTAAGCTTTTAAAATAATAGTCTATAAAAGTGAAGAATAATATGAGTTTGACCAAACCATAAGATTTAAAGACTAAGAAAATTATTAAGCATAATTTATATTTAATTATATTTTATTATATACTCAAAACATATTAAAAAGTGGGGAACTATATTGTGCAATCAATGGAAAGTAGTGTGATATTATGAAAATGCATGTCTAGGATTGATTCTAGGAAATTCTTGGTATTTGAGAGTGCCTTGTGCACACCTCTCCTTCCCTGAAAAATCTACCTAGTGCATTATTTAGAATTATGCTCACTATTCCAACTTTGTAATAAAAGAGAAAAGGGAATATAGAAAAGAAAAAAAGACTATTAAAAATTTCTCTTAATGCATTCCTTAATATTTGAAAGTTTCTTTGGTAATGAACACCAGTTGTTAGGAAATATAGAGTAGTAAAAAATTTCCTTCAATTGTGACAAAGTCTTAATGGCCAAATAAAAACATGTTGTATTTATGCAAGTCACACTCCTCGTTTAAAATCATGACATGACATTATAAATATAAATTTTTTGTAAACAATTTGATTTTTTATCTATATTTATAGGATTTACTCTAATGTATATGAGTAAAATTGACAAAAATCATGTTTACATGTCTTTATACTAAAATAATTAGACTCCTTATTTTGAGTATTATTATTTCAACCCTTAAAATGATTGGAAATGTGGGGGTGAACATGGGGTGTCTAAAATCATGTCATGAACTTGTATCACATGTGTCTTTTATGTAGCATATAAATCTATATGCATGAGTGTGATATTTTATATGACTACATGAAACATCTAATAAAGATGAAATACTCATTGTGAAGTACATGAGTACAAAGAAAAACCTTGTCAATTCCATTACTAAAAAATAAGTAAGGAAAATGGTTGATGATTCGTCGAGGGGGATGAGGCTTAAGCCCATTGGTTGAGGAATTCATGGTGGATACCCAACATAGTTTTCTAAGTTCCATGTGGATACCCAACATAGTGTACATATTCTACTTATCCCTATGGCGAACAATATGTTGGGAGGCTCGTATCGATCAACTGAATGCCAAGAGGGGGTGAATTGATTTTGCTTGGGTGGATGAAAGGCTAAGTAATAAAAATTTGGACGCGATGATTTATAGTGGTTCGACTACCCAACAGAGTCTACTTCCACTACCTTAGCTATCCACACTAAGGATTTTCCACAAATATATTAATTTGTCTTTCATTTTTCTGGGATCAATGAGATAATCCTCACAAACCTAGACTTATACCCCAAAGTCTATAAACCTTCTCTTATAAAGAGAATACAAATTAGCAAATAAATGAAAAACCTCACAAGTTCCAGATTCGTTCACTTGTTAAGAGAAGAATTACTCATTCCACTATGTATTAGTTTCAGATATGTTCACTAGTACTTAAGAGCTAATTTCGTTGTTGTTCTTTTCTCGTTTTTTCCCTTTATTTCTTTGCATTAGTGGGGGATTTTTTGGATAATGCAAATAAATAATCTTATTTATTTTAAATAAGATTTTATTTCTAAATATAGTAAATATTAGAGGGGAAGTTGAGATTTTTACGATAACTGATTCCTCTAATATTTACTGATTTGTCCCTACTTTTGCCTTATAAATAGAGAGCTTAAATTCATTGTTTCACACACTGAAAATATTTGATCATTCATGTTTTCTTCGAAGAGTGCAACACCAAGCGAGTTCCACTTCCTCACTTCAGGTGTACGATGTTTGGAAGTTTGTGTTAACCTTGAGGGGCAATGTCCATTATTGTGAATACACCATCCAGGCGAAATTGCTTCTAAGGTAGTGGCTTTTACCACGGCAGAGTAATCAATTTATTTTATGTGTTTTATTTATTTCTTTCTTTATTTAATTTCGTTAGTCATTGCTAGTATGTTTATTTTGCAGTAGTAATTTTTCCTACACTTTTATCACCAATGTATCAGCACCAGAGCCGTCACCCATCAAAGAAGGTGGTCGGAGCAACGACATTGTGGGATAAAAGTGAGGTAAAGAGAGTTTAAGGGTTAAATTAATATTTTGTTTAAAGTTTAGGGGCCAAATTAGAAATTAGCCCTTTTGACTAACATGCCGCATCATCAAACTAATGGGTGTTAACAACACAGTGACTACAATAAAACAGATCGAAAACGTAAGTGACAAAATTACTCAAAGCTTAATTTCTAATGAAGTTTACCCTTAAATAATTGAAACTTAATTATATATATTATTTTTATTTTTTTTAGATTTTTAAAATGTTATATTATTTTTATAGTCCTTGTCAATTTGACAGAATGTTTAAATACTGGAAGCTAATTTTTTTGATTTTTTCAGAATCAAAACTGAATAAAAAATATATAAATATGAAAAACTAAAATTATAATTAAGAATCATCGCCACCGTTTGTTGTTGCAGTTGTGCATCTGGAAGCTGCCAATAACATCTAAGGTTTTTTATTTGTTCCGTATGGTAAAATAAATTTGTAATATACTAATTAAAAGTAGAATAAATTGATATGTTTTCAGTTGTTCTCTTCTGAAATTGATAAGAATTAAAGTGCTATGTTTATTTTGAAAGGGTCTAATTTATTTATTATTAAAATGGAGAAATACCTCAAAATTTTGTACCTTACATTTATCTATACTTTCTTTCTTTATTATCTTAAACTAGCTTGCCTCTTTCTCCTTTTTGTTGCCCTTGGAGGCCTGGTCCACCTTGCTTTGGTTGGTGGTTTTGATCGTTGCTGTGCAAAGTCCTTTTGATTTTTGTTTTCCTTTTGTTTGGGAATGGCTCTTGATGTATGGACTTGATTTGATAAAATGAAATTTGTTTATTTGAACAAAGAAAAAAAGCTACCTTGCCTCTTGAATAAGCCTATAAACAAACGAAAGACCGAACGCGAACGAGAGTATGTTAATGTTCGTTCATTTAACTTTAACTGAACAAATGAACGCACATGAACAATTAAGCGAACATATTTTTTTATCCGTGTTCATTCGTTAAGGAATGTAGCTTGTTCGTGTCCCTTCATGTTTGTTCGTTAAATGATAAACGAACACAAACGACTGCAAACGAACATAAATGAACTAAAACGAACGTAAACGAAAAGAAGAGAGAGAATGGCAGCGACTTACCTGGTTGCTAGCCTTTGACGGCCCGATGGTGCGATGATGGTGCTTGTGCTAAGGTGATATGGAACTTGGAAGGTAGAGAAAAAGTAATTTAGGGTTTTTTCAGTCTACCGTGAAATGAAAGAGATAGTGAGTTGTTGGGTGAAAAATACATATGTGAATAAATTTGAATAAACATAAACGAACGAATTACAGAACATTCACGCACGTAAATGAACAAATGAGCCATTTTGTTCGTGTTCGTTCCTTTTATTAAACGAACGACAAATCTTGTTCATGTTCGTTCGTTTAATAAATAAACAAATATAAACAAATTTCTCGTCAAACAATTCGTTGAACGTTCGATTCGTCGAAACCCTACTTTTGAACGTTTATTTGACTTAAGCACCGAAGCAAAACTCAAAGATCTTCAGATAGATCCAACATCCAAGCCCAAAATAACACAATTAAATGGTCAATTATTAACTTTTCTTTGAGATTTTATTTATATTGGGAGAATGGGCCAAACTGCTGCATAGACAAAGTTGTAGGAACTTCCAAGCCATAGAGGTCGGGTTCCATTTCTAGCTAATGCATATTAATTTTCTATAGTTCCTATGGCTTATTATTTGATATTGCGAGCGAAAAAGTAATTATTTTACAATCACTATTTAAATAATGTTTTGTGTTCTTTTAAGTAAATTATTATCCATTAAATTATTTTTTATTGAGAAAAAAAATATAAAAAAAATCAAATCAAAAGTAGTATGGTTTGGAGATTTATTAATTGGTCAAGTGATCAAAGATGTTTATGTTGTCTCACCTTATGTGGATTCGAGTATTGACATTTCCCATTTGAAATGTAAAACTCTCAACTTAATAAAAAAATGTATGGTTTGTATATAATATAGGACAAAAGTCTTGAGCCCTTTTCGGTGCCTATCTCTATACCCCAACACTAAAAACTTAAATTCTAAGCCATACCTCTAAATTCTAAACCATAAAACTTAAAAAATACACCCTACTCCTAATTCCCTAAACCTTAAGCATAAACCATAAATATCATTTTTTAATATGAGAGTATAAATAGGGCACTGAAAAAGGGCAAACGTTTTTTATTCGTATATAATAAAACTGTCATTGCTATTGTATGAGGTTTTTTATATGCATTCCGACAAATTCATTGAAAAATCAAACTTTATTTCTACATATTATAGATATAGATTTAATGGAAAACCAAAAGTTGATGACTTAGTTGCTTCATTCATAATGATCATGTTGTGTGGTTTGAATACAATTTTGAAAATAAAAAACTATATAAGAGAAAACCAACCATCATATATTTCCAAAATTAGACATATCATGTACCTAAACTTTCTTATCTTGTCTTTTAAGCCTGTTCTATTTTGTCATCATTGATTAAATCATTCCTTTTAAAGGGCATCTATAGAAAACTTAATGGCCATTATCCCAGAGGCACATGATCCCTTCATTTTTGTTTTAGACTTAATGGACAAAGCTTATAAATTGTATATTACAAAATATATTTATAGAAAATAATATGTATTTTTTCTGAATAAAAATTTTCTGCCCTGTAAGCATGTCTCTTTTTATGCCTTATAATAAAAAATACTTAAAAATTAAATTAGAAACCCTAACTCTAAATTTCAAATCCTAAACCCTACATCCTACCTTAAATTTCTTACACCCTAACCCTAAACTATAATCCTATATCCCAAACTTAATTTTTAGTACGGAATATAAATGAAGACATGCTTAGAGGCAGACGATTTCCATCCATTTTTTCTTACCTATTGTTGAAGACTTTTTTTTTTATGTAGTCGACGTTCTCCTTTCTCTAACCACAAATGCATGCCTCTCGCGTTGGAAATGTTTGAATAAATCGTCAATAAAAAAGGCTGACGGCATAATTAATATATCATTATTAGAACAGGGTTAGTTTATTTACAAATTGTAGCTAAACAATTATGATGTTTAATTTAACTACTTTATCATGAAATTTGAGTTCTAATTTATAGCATCGATGAATTTGAACGATGAAAAGACCTAAGAATATTTTAAATAACAACATTAATAAAAATTTATCTTTAATTTTTTTATTAAAGATTATACAAAAAAACGAAAAAGATAAAAAAATATTATTGTAAAATATTTATTATTATTCTTTAAAATATTACTTAATATTTATCTAGTTGAGTTTGTATTTAGTTTTTTTCTCGAACATTCAGTGTATAATGTCAATACTACCCAGACCCCTCCTTACCTGTAAATCGAAGGATATTAATCGTTTAAACATACTCGATCTTATATTTTCTTGTATATTTTACCGACGACAATGTCAATTGAACTATACTCAATATACAATAAAAGATTTTTTACAACCAGAGATATTCCATTCAAACCCTAAAACTTATATATTTTTCAATATTCATAAATTTTAATGGTTTGGGGGGAGACTTCGACCGGTCATCATTTTGTTTTCTTGATTCGTCGGTGATCAAAGAGGTCCCATAACGTGCATCGAGTCACATAGGTAGATAGTTTTGTCAGCTTCTTGATGCTATTATAGTCTAAGATAATAGGCACTCTCATGCATTACGTGTTCGAAATGTCTTTGGAAATTATCCAAAAACAAATATTAATTAAATTGAATCTTTTAAAATTTAAGGGTAAGTTACGTAAATCATTACTGAATTTTACTCTCAAATATAATTTGGACACTGAAGTTTTAAAACATTCAATTCACTTACTGGAGTTTAGACATTGAACGTTTTTTGTCACTCATTCGTTAACTTTTTGACGATATCCATTTACCGACAAACGAAAGAATTTCTTCAAAATTCAAACGGTGAAAAACTTCATCGGCACGAGAGAAGAAACATACTAAAAACGGACTCCATTCGACGGTGGAGGAGTGAGATCGATAAGAAAGAAACATAAGATTTTTTGCTGATTCATGAACTTCTGAACACTTTTTGACAAACTAGAGATTGAATTCAAACTCAAAGACGAAGTGACTGATGAGATTTGAGACGGAATAACCACCATTAATGGTCGTTTGAGGTTTAAGAATGACAAAAAAATGTCCAATGTCTAAACTTTAGTGAGTAAATTGAATATTTTAAAACTTTAGTGGCCAAAATAGGTCTAAAGTGAAGCTTAATTATGGTTTACGTAATTTATCCAAAATTTAAATGCAGAGTGGCATTTTTGCTTTTTGTTTGCTATCCTTTCACCCAATGTCTTACATCTTTCACGAGGCTTGCATTGTTACTCTACTATCCTTTCGCACTTAAGCTACATGAAAATTCATCATTCATTTATTTGACTTGCATACAAGAAAATTATTGAAACTCTAATACATAAAATAAATGTTTTCCCCGTTATAATCTTGATAGAAATTGGCCAGAATTTTTATCGATATGATTTAATTGTATTATGATAAAATTTTATTGGCCAGAATTAATTGATTATTAATTTTATTAATAAAGTAGATAAAAATTATGATTAAACCTTTAGGATTAAGGTATATAGCAGGGATGGACCTAAAGGGAGCTGGAGGGGTGACCCTAAAAATTTAAAATTCTTATATGATTTAAAAAAATATGTATTTTCTATTGAAAATCTATTTTCGCCTCTTAAAATCGTATAAGTTCGCCCCTCTTAGAATTTTATAAGTTCACTCCCTAACATAAAGTTATGCATCCGTCCCTGGTATAGAGTACAAAAATGTAATCCTAAGATCTTTTGTGAGGAGAATTTCTAGTTTTATTAATGTAAAACTTAGTTTAGTGTGCTATTAACGCCATGTTTTAAGCTATATCAAGCCTCTTATGATATGTCAGGTTATTGAAAATATTAAGTCAAAGACCCTATGAAGTTATACTTGTAGATTCCGATTGTCCTCTGATTGTATCTTATGTTGAAGCTTACAAGCAACCATTGAGTTTTACTTTCACAATCCATCATTTCCGGTTACATCAGTTTCCATCATTATTGTATTATTCACTTTGGTCATTTACATCTACTCACTTTGAAATTATAGGATCTTGTTAATTCTCGTCTTGAAAAAGTTAACTAATCACTTTTGCCCCCTCAAACTCAAAACTTTTCATGGGTAGGTAATTAGGTTTATTATTTTTATTACTGTTTTATAAATGAAGTTTTCTTATTCATCCAAAGAACCATCCATATACAACTTACATCAAAAATCAACTATACATGAAAAGATAACACAACAGTAAGAAAACAAATGTAACAACCTGAATTTTGAAATCCGAGAGTAGGTTTAAAATGAAGTGTGGGCTTCGAGTTTAGGTCGTGAGAGGCTCCCTAAAGTGTTCTTGTTGGGCTTGCCTTATTGTTGGGCTTGAGTCTTGGGTTGTTAGAAGGTGTAGGATAATGATGGAAGGGTAAGATGATAATTTACCTCATGTTTGAAGAGAGGAAGGGTAAACTCTTAATTGTTCTGCAACAAAAGAAGAAGGTGATATCACCTTGTCTTTTGTTTTATCCTCATCTCTCTCATTTCATCTTCCACCCAAGAACCAAGAGCCAAAGGTTCAATCTTCATGTTTTGGAGTGTGGATCACTGATTTTGGGTTTGAGGTAAGTTGTTTAGCATCTAAGGATCTACATTTTGAAGTACGATTCATCAAGTTTGGTGGAGGTTGGAAATGGTAAGTTTTGTGGGGGTTTAGGAGATAAGTGGGTTAAGGGTGTTTTTAATCTTGATTTCCAGCCCCTAGTGTAAGTTCTAGTTGGTTTTTCTCCTTCAGCAAAGTTGTAATCCGTTGCAGTGAAAGAAGTGGAGAGTTCTTCCAAAGAGCTTGGGAAGAGGAAGGCTTGAAGGTCTTGGCTTAGGAGCTTTGTTTCCAGCATTTAATCAAGGTTAGTACACTACTAACTCCCTTGTATTCCTGGAAATCATCAATGCGATTGCTTTGTTTCTAGATTGATAATTGGTAGTTTGAAATACTTGAGTCTTCATTAATGGTAAATCTTAAACTGGGTGTTAATATGGCTTAAAAATGATAGGAAAACACTTAAACCACCTTCCATAAATTGTAGGCTCGATTTGAGGTCTTGTCTTTGGGTTTTGGAGGCTTGAGGGATGATTCCCGAACTCTAGAAAATAAGTTTTGGGTTTGAGTACCGATACGGGTTGAACACATATCGGTACCTTATGTTATTTTGGCCGAAATCAAGGCAAATTGAAAAGGCATATTGGTACGCTTAAGGGGGTATCGATACCCCCTGTTCCGTCAAATTCTAGTAGCCAAATTAGATATTGGTAAACTTGAGAGTGTGTTGGTACACGACCCTGTGTATCGATACAGGGTTTTGAGTTAAACCCTTTCGGAAGGCAAGCCGAGTATCGATACATGTAAGTGGGTATCGGTACCCATTAGAGCGTATCAGTACTCTTAAGTGGGTATCAATACTCGTTGGGCATTCTGTCCGAAAACTTTATTTCGAGTATAAAGGACCTATAATTCGAGGACTAACGCCCAACGGCTTCTAAAGTGGAAAAATGAATAGTAAAATTGAGAAACTGAGATTTAAACCTCACGTATGAGCTTAATGAATAAATAACCTATTAAAACATTGGGTGACTTGTTGTGTTGTTTTAATAAGGATCCTTGGTGGATCGAATGATGGTTGTATGCCATGTAAGGGCATTATTATGGTTGAGTCACCTTGTTGATAGGATTTCGGATGCCCATGTGAGAAGAGTGTGTTGCAACACCATGGTTAAAGATTTTCGGATGTATGAACCCGATGCTTAGTGGGACCGGGACTCATTCAAAGATGCTCGACAAGAGATTCTGAGCATGAGTGTGTGTACTTGATGCTTAGTGGGACCGAGCCTCACTTAGAGTATGTGTACCCGATGCTTAGTAGAACTGGGCCTCACTCTAGGTTTGTTGATAGAATGCTTATGATTTTTTTTGTGAGACTTTATGCTTCCCTATTGACTGATATATGTTTAGGCGGCTAAAGGTAGCGCCAACATTATTGTTATTGCCATATTGTCATCTTTAGATGCATGCTCTTATTTATGATTTACATGAAGCATGATTGAGTAAAAGTGTATCCACTGAGCTTCGTTATCTCAGTGTTCGAAAATGTTATTTTCATTCATAGGTTAGTAGATGGACGTGCATCGTCGAAGCACCATCAAAGTATAACTTCAGCATCGACTTATGTCCGAGTACAGTACTTAGATTTTATTGGGCTATGTATTCGTAGGACCCTATGTTTGTATTGTAACTCTTATTTTGGATTTTAACTTGTGAGTCGAATACTTTTATTTATGTATTTAAAATGGAGTTCCCATGTAACGTTTTAAACCAGTTTATCTACTCTGAAATATTTAAACTTAATGGGTTTTTATGCAATGGATGTGATGTGGGCTAAATCTAGCTACAAAATAGTTTGGGTTGGGCTTGAGGCCCAAATGCAACATCCGAGTTTAGGGTGTTACAACAAAACCTAAGAAACTATTTCCCATTCAACAGCAAGATCATTAGAAGAATGACCAAATTTTGTATAACTAGCTAAGTTCATTCGAACATCATTCCTTATCAAAGAGGCAATAATATTCTCTTTTCTAGGCGGTCTTCCATGAGCTCTGCAGTTTCTTTCATGCCATATGTGATATAAAAGCCACACCATGTAAGTCTAATGATAAAAGCTAAAAGAGATTTCCCCTTACCATGTACTAGTACCCATTTCACCATATCTAACCAGCTATCCAATTGTACCTTCATGTGACAAGCTCGAAGTACCTCTATCTATACTTGCCGAGAGAAAGCACAGGCAGGAAACAAATGATTTTTGCTTTTATAGCCAGCAGTACACAACAGACAGTGCAGTTCAATTTACACCCCCAATGCACCATCCTATCTCTTATAGGCAGCCTATCTTGAATCCCAAGCTAGGTCACAAAGGAGTGCCTAGGATGGCTAGTCCTCCACAAATAATCATGAATCATAAGACACGTTCATTTTTATGTCGAAGAGCCTCCCAAACTTTTCTTGCTTTAAACCACCTATCTAGATTCCCAATAAGAGCATAGTCATCTCGTAGCTTCAAAATCTTCTTTCAAGCCCAACTATAGTTTCTCTTTTCAATGACTTGCCAAACAGAATCCCCTTTTAGGTCTAATTATTACTTACATTAAGAATACTAAAATTTGAGATACGCGTGTAGACATGTGAACAATATCTATTTTAATGAAACATGATTTTTTATAAATATATTTCCAGCAATATTTTATAAAATTTTAATAAATAATTGAACACGTAGTGGCAAATGATTTGTATGATATTTCAATGGTTTTGTATTCAATCTTAAATTAGTAATTTTTAATTGTTTTACTTAAGATGATATATATGAAAACACTCTTATGATATTAGTTACTCGTAAAAGATCTATTAATTAACCAAGTGATCAATGATGCTTATGGTGTCTCATTTTGTATGAGTTCGAATCCAGACATTAGCCTTGGAAATGTAATTACATCTCCTTAATAAAAAATAAGGAAAATTACCTATTTAGTACCCCACCTATGATTGCGTTTCTGTTTTAGTACCTTCACTTTTTTGGCAAAATGGTACCTAACGCTATATTTTGTTTATATTTTGGTACCATGCCATTAAAAAATTAGGCATAATGCTAAAAAAAACACCCCTAACGTTTGACTGAATTATCACTTTGGCCCCTATTCATTTTTGAAGCAATTTAGACCTCATCATTTCATTTTGAGTTAAAATGGCACCTCTGTGGATGAAAAATGTAAGTCAAGTGACGATAAATAACTTAAAATGACTTGGTAGAATGACACGTCAGAAGAAAAAATATTTTATATAATTTTATAAAATTATTTTTTGATTGATGTGTCATTCTGTAAAGTCAGCATATTTGCTTATATGACACTGCTATAGCGACGTGCACTGCCATATAGGTTTGTCATATCGTTTTAAGCCATTTACCGTTTGTTGACTAACAATTTTCATTCACATAAGGGCTACTTTGACCCAATATAAAACGTTAAGGGCTAAATTACTTCAAAAAATAATAGGGGCCAAAATGATAATTCAGTCAAATGTTAGGAGCATTTTTTGACATTATGCAAAAAATTAACAACATGCTGAATAGGAGAGAGAAAATGATGTGACAGTCTACCACGTGTGATTTTCTCTCTCCTAGTCAGAATGTCGTTATTTTTTAACAACAAAGGTACCAATTTAAAAACAAAATGTAACATTAAGTACTATTTTGCTAAAAATTAGGTGGGTATTAAAATAATAACGCGAGCATAGATGAGATATTAAATAGGTAGTTTTTCTAAAACTTATTAGTTACCTTTTTAAAATAAATTGACTGTTAACAACAATCTAACTAATCGCTTTGTAATATGTTAGGATACATATTAGGGAATGATTAGACTACGATATCATTATTGGGTGGGAGGTTAGCGGCACCTACTAAGGAGAGCAAGTATGAATATGATATAATATTTACTGGAACAGTCAACACTGCCAAGTAGCTCAACAAATTTGAATTTCTCATTAACTTGCATCCAAATTTTGATAACTACTTTGCCCCCGTATGTTCCCCATCAATAATACCCGCTTCAACTTATTAAGCACTCAACCATTAAACAAGTACACACTTCACACATACATAATCAAGGTTTCATGAGTATCGTGTGAGATTAGCCAACAGATTAGCTAAGGCTCTACCGGATTGGAATTGGATCAAAACACATGCAACTCAACTGTGGTGTTGACCACGGATTCTCACAATTCGGTCTTGAAAGTAAAGTTTCAGTATCCCCATGTGGACTGTCATGATTCGGTTTGGAAAGAAATTGTTAACAGATCGCAAACCACGAATGCTTAACGTATTTTTAATAAGTTTAGGGTTTGTAAAAAAAACCATCATTATCGACAACCAATTGGTCTTAGGGTTGCTAACTGAGTTGAGCAACTTACGATCAGCACGAGTTCGACTTGGTCAAAACTCGTTCAAAGCTCTACTGGAATGATTTGACTCGATAAGTTAGCGAGCATCTCGTTAAATTTTTGTATAATATGATAGTTTGATGTATTTGTAAATTGTTACTCTAAAGCTTAGATTTTATTTTGATATTTTTATTAAATTTATTAATTTATGTGTATATTAAAAAGACGCGCTTAACGAACAATAAATTGAGTCAAGCAAAACAAGGTAAAAAATTATTAATTTTTTTGTTAAAAAAACAAGGTAAAAATTATGGCGAGCTTAACGAGCAACAAGTTTTTTAACGAGCACGAGTCGAGAAAAATTTTATCAAGATTATCGAGTATCGAGTCGACCACGAGCCAAACAATTTTTTTATTCAAGTTGAGCACGAGTCAAACAATTTTTTATTCGAGTCGAGCACTACTCAAGTCGTGATCGACTCACTCGATAAGCACCCCTAGTTGGTCTAATGTAATGAGGCACTAGATTCTTTAAGCAATGCCAGAAATTTAAATCATAATATTATAAATAGAGCAAATTGAATTAAAAGGGTCGTCCCATATTAAGTCTCTAAAAAAACCATTATCATTCTTTTATTTTTGGTTTTAATATTTGAACCAAAATAGAAAGGTTTCTGCATCTATCAAAGTCCCCGTATTAGGTGTACGAGAGATTTGCTCCTTCAAGTGGACCATAGAAGTTCATACCAGCATGAATATATAAGTAATTTAGTTGTAGGAGTAGCTACTTACTTACCATCCATTATTTATTTGTTTATGACATCACTCTTTAGATTTTTTATATATTAAACCTTTTGGCTTTATCTGCCTGACCCTACCTTATCTGCCTCCTTTTAATTTATTAATCAGTCTTTTGTCTTTTCTTGGATTAAAAACTGCAAATTTTATGGATATAATATATGTATTTATACAAAATGCAGTACAAGCAACCTAATTTGCATTATTTAATCTAATTACTTTAAAGGTGAGGGAATCGATTTTAAACGTATTGTGATCTTTATAATTTGATGAATTATAATAGGTGAAAAATTGCCATACATAAATTTGTGTTTAGTTTATACGTGCTTGTTAATTTTAGTGTTTAGGAGTTTATGTTCTAGACTTTATAATTTAGAGTTTATGATTTAGGATGTAAGATTTAAGGGTCATGTTTGACAATTAGCTGATAGCGGATGGCGAATAACTGGTAACATTAGCTGATTTGACTAGCAAATTACATTAGTTGATTGTATAAAAGTGTTTGGTAAAATTAACTAATAGCCGATAGTTGTTTGATTATTGAACAAGCAAAATTACATATAAGGACACGATTAAATTCAATATTTGTTTAAATAATTTATTGGTTATTATTATTTTGTATCAATTAATATTAATTATATTATGACAATTAAATTTTTAATATCATTATTAAACATATATGAAGGATATATATTATTTTTTTATTTGTGAAATTATCTCTTTAATATAATTTTTATAATTATTAAATTTAGATGTATATATTAATTTCTAATTTATAAAATTGTATTTTGAATATAATTTTATTAATTATTAAATTTATATGTATATATTAATTTATTATTTTTTAAATTTTACTAGTTATTTAAATTTATATTATTTAAAACATTACAATTATCAAGGACAAAATAGTCTTTATAAATCTTTATCAAAACCTCTAACTCAAAAAGATTCTAAAGTGAGCTTTTTCAAAATAAGATGTTTCAGCCCAATCCGCTATTACAATTATCTATTTATCAAACATCTAAATTATCGAATTTGACTATTCAAACCTCTAAAAATGCTTCAAACCTCTAATTTTGACTCAAAAAAGCTATTTATCAAACAAGGTCAAGGTGTTAATGTTAGAGATTTTAATTTTAAAGAATAATTGTATAATTTTTACAATATTTATGTATCAAAATATAACCCTTATAATCGACGTTTAAAGAGGTCTTTCTCTTATCTAATTAATCAACATTCTTTAATATCATAAGAGGATCTTTTCAATAGATATAATAATGAAACAATTTGAGAAAATAAATTTTCCATCTATTTGTTTGTTGCGTTGAAAAAGCTCATTATATTTATACTTATTATAAAATTATTAATTAAGTTGAGGTCATCGATTGTATCAATTCAATGAAAAAAATATACTTTTCTAAATTATAGTTATTATTATGTTAATTTTTTTTATTTTCATATAATTTTTAAAGGCACACTTGGAGAACTATCATGTAACTAAACTGGGCGTAATTGAACCATTGTGATATATTTAGACAATCATTTTAATTTATGAATCTCGTTAAATTGAGTGTAATTGGAGGTCTCATTTACACTCTTCAATTCTTAGTAGAGGGAGTGGGATAAGAATTGGTGTAAGTATTCAATTTTATAATTAATATTATTTTAAATTTTAAACTTATATAATTATGTAATTATAATGTGTACAACCAAAAGGACAGAGAAATGCAATATAATTACATTCTCTCAATTAAAGATGCCCAAAAAAATATTTTTTTAATCACACGTAAACGTAATTACTAAAGTATTAATTACATTTTCACGTAATTATACTATAATGTCGAAACATATCTCAAATAAAATAACTAAAATATATTACTTAATATTCAAATACAAAACTAATAAATGTATATATAAATCCTTTACGATTCCTCTTATAATTATTTGTTTAATAAATTTTAACAATATGTTTTTTTAACACATTTGTTTTATTAACCCGTGGATGTGACAAAAGTTCTTCAAAAATATGTTAATCATAACTCAAGCTTTTTCTTAATTGTTTTATACTTAAAGAATGGTAAAGGGTAGCATGTTTCATCAAGATAATTCAGGTTCAAGCAAGATTGTCAGATACTAAATTAGGGGTAAAATATAACTAATAATAGAAAATAGGGGACAAAATCAAATAATTTAAAATGGGATGTAAAGTCAAAATAAATAAGTGTATATATATATTAATAGTAAAAAAAATGGGAGGGCTACTGCCCCTGGGAATAAGTATAGCTTCGTCTCTGGATTCAAGCAACTAGTTTGTAGTGTTCCTGAAATTTATTCAGATTTAAACCGGACACAGACATTACATTGTGCTCGAATAGAATTATAAAAAAGGCTTAAGGGTCATTTTTGTTTTTGTAGTAGTCTCAATTTATCAGTTTCGCCCTTATGATGTTTTCGCATTAATTTAGCCCCTGAAGTAGTCGAATTGCATCATCATTTGTTCTTTGATTGACGGAAGCCAACATTGACTGTTACGGTGCTGAGGTGGTAGTCCACATGTGAAGATGGCGTGTCAGAGGGGCAAATTTGATTTTTCAAGCAAGTTCGAGGGCAAAATTGATGTTCTGGTTGAGTACGAGGGCAAAATTGATTTTTAGGCAAAAATATAAGTAAAATACTAAAATATTAAAATAGAATAAAAATTAATAAAAATATTTTATTAATATACGACTGAAAATAAAATAATTAAAAATATCTAAAATAAGTAAAAATTATAAAATTAAAATATCATAAGATAATAAATTATAAATTATTCAATAATTAAAATTTGAAATATTTATAAAGTATTAAAAAATATAAAAATCTTCGTCAAAAAATTTGTATGATTTTAGTTTTCTTTCTCTTCAATGAATGTAAGGAAAAATAGTCCTAAAATAGGGTTAATGTAAATCCTCTACCATTTTTGGTTCCCCTATCTCTCAATATTAAAAAAATAAACGCTACACTCTAATTCTAATTTCTAAATCACGAACCTTAAACCCTAAGATTAAACCCTTTACTTGATTAAATTTATACACATACTTTTATGATTCATAATCACCTTATATTGATAAAAATTTCAATTAGGGTTTAGGATTTAAGGTTTGTAATTTAGAATTTAAAATTTTTAGGGTTTGAAATTTAGAAATTAGGATTAGACTGTAAAATTTACTTTTAAGCTTTGATTTTTGAATAATTTATAATTTAATAGCTTCTGATATTTAAATTTTATCATATTTACTTATTTTTAGATTTTTTTTTATTTTTTGTTATTTTAGCCATATATTAATAAAATATTTTTAAATGTTTTATTAATTTTTACATCATTTTAGTATTTTTAATATTTCTTAAATTCGTATTTTTACTTAAAAATTAATTTTGCCCTTGTACTCAACTAAAAAAGCAATTTTGCCCTCAAACTAGATCAATTTTGCCCCTCTTCCACATTATCTTCACACATTGACTGCCATGTCATCACACGTAGTCTGTCATGTCAGCACCGTTGACTGCCATGTCAGCATTGTTGACCTCCATGTCAGCATGTAACAGTCAACGTTGGCTTCCGTCAGTTAAGGGGTAAACGGTGATGCAATTTGACTACTTCATGGGATAAATTGATGCGAAAATACTATATGAGCGAAACCGATAAATTGAGACTACTATAGGGGCAAAAGTGACCCTTTAGCCTATAAAAATAACTAAAGATCATGAAATATTTTAACTTTTAACCCAAAATAAATGCAAGTAAATTAAACATAAGTTAAAAAAATACATCTCATTCCAGTAGATATCTTAAGAAATAAATAAATAAACATTGTTTGTACGATGTGTGTTATTAAAAAATTATATTATTTACAAAGTGTATGCATTTTTAAAAAGACCGTGACTAATAAACGCATATTATTTTATAATTTGAGCCTACAATTAAAAAAAAATTCCACTATAACCTCCCCCATCAACTAACGTATCAACTTACAGTATAGTGGGGCCTTCAATCTCCCTATTTATACCAATGGTATGGCCATACTCTTTCACACAAATCTATCGTTTCAAAAACCTTCAGTTTTTGGTCCCAATCTGCATTTAAACCACATTGTCCCTTTTTGTTTCACTACTATCTATGCCTTCTCTTTTCTGTCCTCCCTTTATGGCCCCAATTTTCTCTTTGTTTCTTCTTGCTCTATTCCTCATTGTTTCCTCAAGCAATGCTCAGGGCCCTCCTTCCCCTGGATTCTCCCCGAGCTCCAGGGAGAGTACCGTGACCTTTGATCAAGCGTTTCGAAACCTTTGGGGTCCTCAGCACCAGAAACTAGACCAGAATTCATTAACAATTTGGCTTGATAAAAGCTCAGGTTCAATTATGTGCTTAATTTTTTCATGTTTTGGGGACCAATTATGTGCTTATTTTTTGCATTCATGGTGAAAACAGGGAGTGGTTTCAAGTCACTTCGCTCGTACCAGTCCGGTTACTTTGGTGCTGCAATGAAGCTCCAACCTGGTTACACTGCCGGAGTGATTACTTCTTTCTATGTAAGAACAATATTATTTATTATATATACACGAAATCATTGCTGCATCTTGTGTAAGCATATGATGTTGATGTTGCGCAATTCGACAGCTTTCGAACAATGAAGAACACCCCGGAAACCACGATGAAATCGATATCGAGTTTCTCGGGACGACACCGGATAAACCCTATACTCTGCAGACTAATGTGTACATTAGAGGAAGTGGGGATCGGAACATAATTGGAAGGGAAATGAAGTTTCATCTATGGTTTGACCCTACAAAAGATTACCATAACTATGCTATACTGTGGAACCCTAGTGAAATCATGCAAGTGTCATCAATTACCATAATTTTATGTTCCTTTCCTCTCCATTTTTTCATTTTTTTTTATGATTCGGTCGACAGATTTTTCGTAGATGATGTGCCGATCAGGAGGTACCCAAGGAAAAGTGACACCACGTTTCCCATGAGACCAATGTGGGTATACGGATCGATATGGGATGCATCATCTTGGGCTACCGAGAATGGAAGGTACAAGGCTGATTATAACTTCCAACCATTCGTCGGCAGGTATACAAATTTCAGAGTAAGTGGTTGCACCGCCAACGGCCCCGCATCTTGCCGCCCGCCTTCCACCTCTCCGTCCGGCTCTGGAAGCCTTAGTCGACAACAAGTGTCGGCCATGAATTGGGTCCAGAGGAACTATTTGGTGTATGACTATTGCCATGACCCTAAAAGGGATCACACACGAATTCCCGAGTGCTAATTAAAATTGGGGTTTTCTAAAAAAAAAGGTACTTTACAAAATACAATAATTGTAAACGTAGGGGGTTACTTGAGATGGGGAGTGGTTGAGCGTCCAAAGCCCTCTAGGATTTGCATGTTGATTTGTTATTGTTTCGTTGTTGAGTGTTTGCATTGTTTACGTGGAATAAATGATTAAAGAAAGGAAAATTTTACCACCCTCGACGAACATCCATGAACACCACTAACGCTACTAACGCTGAACATTGTTGAACACCATTAAATAAATTAATAAAAATTAAAAATCTCAAGGACTCAACATATAATTATAAATTATTTAAAATAAAATTGTAATTAAATTATTTTCTATATATATTATATTTTTTATTTTTTAAATAATTGGATTAAATACCAACATTAGTCCATTTAAAAAATAAAAAACTCAAAACCCTAAACCATAAGCCATAAATCTTAAACTCTAAATCCTAAATTTGAACATTGGGTTTAGGGTTTAGGATTTTGAGTTTAGGGTTTAGTAATACTATTTAAGGTTTTGTGTTTAGGGTTTACTATTTATGTTTTTGGGCTTTTGTGTTTAGGATTTTTTATTTTTTAAATTGACTAAGGTTGGTATTTGATCTAATTATTTAAAAAAAGATTAAAAATATGATATATATATATAGGAAATAATTTAATTGAAATTTTATTTTAAATAATTTATAATTATATGTTGAGTACTTTATATTTTTAATTTTTATTAATCAATTTAATGGTGTTCAGTATGTTCAACGTTAGTGGTGTTCAGCGGTGGTCGTTGACCGGGGTAGACTCATCCTTATAGAAATTGGCCAAAGGGCCTTGTATTATTGTATTTGTACTTTGATACTGATAATGAAAGGAATAAAAATTTGTTGTCCCTTTTCGATGTCTCTTTTTATGTCTCAATATTAAAAAATAAAATCTAAATTCTAATCCTAAATTCTAAACTATAAACCCTAAACTCTAAAAATACACCATATCCATAATTCTCTAAACCTTAATTATAGACCCTAACCCTAAATCTTAATCCTATACTATAAACCTAATTTTTTTACATAAACCTCAATTGTATATCATATCATTTGTGAACTGAAATCTCGATTGTATATCTTGGCTCTGCTTGCAAACCATTTGATATTTGGATTGAACTTTGGACCACAAAATGATTGTAGCTATCTTGGACGTTTTGGTTCCTAAGTAGGCAGGCAGGCAAGTGGGCGTGGTCACCACTATGTTTATAAATGTGGTATATTATCCCTCGTCTCATCTATCTGACATGTTATCCTTATTTATGTTTTATCTGCATTTTGTTAATTTTTCTATCCGATAATTTGAATTAGAATTCTATCTAAAATGACCTGAATGTAAACTACCTAACTTTAATATGTTAATTAGTAAATTTAAATAATTTGAACTCAAAATGACTTAAATATGAAATAATATAAACCTAAAACATCTCAAATATAATAAAATAATTTGAATTGACTTGAAAAGATTAATTTAAAACTACTTAAATTTTCCACCAAATTAATTCAACTCAGATCGACCAACGCAAAACTAATATATCCCGATCTATTGATTTGTCTTATTTATTCCAATTGGAAAATTGTAGTTAGCATTTAAATTTTGTTGCCAATTTGAAAAGAAGAAATTTAGAGTGTAATGCACTGATTTTTAAAGGTGGGTATTCAATAAATCTGAAATTTGAGTTTTAATATTTGTATTAATTTTGAAATATATATGTATTTGGTGTGATTTTACGTTAATATTTGACTAATTTTTTTAGGCTTTTGTTTACACACACATAACTTGCAGACAAGAAGAGCTAGAGTGGCTGGTAGGATTTTTGGTCCTTTAAAATAACAAATTTAAAAGATCGTGGAGGATTAGTCACTGAACTCACTCTAATAGATATTTTTTTGGTAAAGAAAGTGAAATTATTATAAAGTGTCACATTAAAAACCTCTTTAAACTTAAATGGAGGAAAAAAGTACACTGAATAATAAGTTTATAATTACTTACAGGATAAACCAAAACATAAAACAAAATTAGCCCCACCCCTTATGAACTAAGCCAAGGATGAGGCTTCAACTATTCCTTGTGAGTGCATCTGCATGGAGCAGACCTACTACTTCAGGCGGTGGTTAAGGGAAACACCGGCAGTCAAAACACGTAGCATTTGCAAGCTTTGCCATCCGATCGGCTACCTTGTTGCTACTCCTTTGAATGTATCGAAAATGGACCACCCAATTCCTGTTAACAAGCAGCATGATATGTGATAAAAGAGGGATTTGCTCATGTTTACCCTTGCTATGATTAAGTAAATTGACCGCATCCTCACTGTCCGACTCCAACACAACTTGTCATCCCTTGGTTCCGAGCAAACGAGAGACCCAGTGCAACCCCCCATAGCTCCGATTCTAGCACCGAACAAATACCCAAAAATATGGCAAAACCAAAAAAACCAGTCACCATTTGTATTGCGGATAACCCCTCCACAAGGAGGAAAGCGTCCCGGTATCCCACGGACATGTGAGCCATTATAACCCACACCTGGTACACGAGTTGTTTGCAGAGCTTAGCAAACAATCTCCTGGAGTTGCATACTACGAGCCAATATCGAAAGGTTGTCCTCCAAAGGTGAATCAAATGCCACCGAATTCCGATAGATCCAAATGTTCGATACTAACGCTCCAAACAATATATCCCAATTGTCAGCTAAAACCACAAATCCTTGTGCATTCTTCAAATTCATCCCGATCCATTCCCTAAGATCCATGGAAATAAACTCGTCCAGTTTGTCAGCTTTAATTATACTCGACCACACCATCATAGCCGAAGGGCATAGTCTTAGCAAATGATTTAAATCTTCCGCACAACACGAGCAAAGTGGGCAACGATATCGTCCATAAAGTGGCGTCGTGATCTCTCAACATTGGTCATAACTCTGCCATGGCAAATGAGCCAAAGGAAAAGTTTAATCTTCTGTGGGCCACGATATGTTTGAATAATTCTCCAGATTGGTTCCGTATGCACTGATCCACCTTAATACGAACATTGTAAGCCGACTTCACAGTGAACCGTCTATCCTCCCTCCCTGCCCAACCAACATGGTCCGCTCTGTATATTGGCCTGGGGCTCTTCTTCACAGCGATGCTTAGAAGGATATGATCTGGTAGACAATCCTCAAATCGGCACCACAACCAATTTCCATCATCATCAACCATACCTGCCACTGTAACTCCTTGAAGGCCAATTGCTCCAGCCGCTGTAGTGTGATTAATCAAGGGGCCACAGTCATCCAGCCACGAATCAAACCAGAAATCAACCGCGGCTCTCTGACCCACGTACCAGACAATATTATCCCTGACACCCGACCAAACGCAAGCTAAACCTTTCCACATATTAGAAACATTCCAGTTTTTTAAATCTTCCGGAACTCCATCTTTGCATTTATATTTATCCCGGCTGAACCGAACCCATAATGCATCTTTCTTTGACAAGAGATAATAAGCAATTTTCATTAGTAACGCATCATTTTGCTTATTCAAGTGACGAAAATCAAGCCCGCCAGCTTCAATAGGTTGACATACATCCGCCCATTTCACAAGATTAACACCACCTTTCGCCTATTCAATACCCCAAACAAAACGCCTAATGAGACGTTCCAATTGCTCGCATAATTTCCTCGGTAAATAAGTTGATTGCATTGTGTAAATCGGAATGGTAGCAAGGATTGACCTAGCAAGAGTGATATGCCCAGGTAACGAGAGTGACCGAGCTTTCCGCCCACTTAATCGAGTTCGAACCATCTCAATTACATACTGAAAAGATGTTGTAGTCACCCTTTTATTGAGCAAAGGTATTCCCAAATATTTTCCCAACTCCTCAACAACTGGAAAATCAAGCCTGTCGTTAATTTGAGCTTGCTTGTCTGCAGGTACATTTTTTGAAAAAAATAACAGACTTCAGAGCACTAACCTTATGTCCAGAGGCATCTCAAAAATGTGCTAGCACCGATTTGATCACATCCACTTGATCTATAGTAGCTTCGATGAAAAAATAAATAAATTATCAGCGAAGAATAGGTGAGAAATCCCTGGACTAGTAGAAGCTATCCGAAAAGGCTTCCACGACCCCATGCTAACTTCCCTCTGGATCGCCTGCACTAATTGCTCCATGCATAAAACGAATAAATAAGGAGAAAGGGGTCACCTTGCCTAATACCTCTCGAGGGAGTCATCAATCCATTCCACAAGATTTGAATGCTCACTGACAAAACATAATGCATGATAATATCCCGTACCTTTTTCGGAATATCAATGTCAATCAGAGTGTCGCAGATAAAACTCCATTTTAATCGATCATAAGCTTTCTCTAAATCTATTTTCAATGCCATCCATCCCTTTTGACCAGTCTTTCGTTGCATCGAATGAATCACTTCTTGAGCCATGATGATATTATCCACTATAAACCGCCTCGGTACAAAACTTGTTTGGTTCTCTAAAACCCATAACGGAAGAAATGGTTTCAACCGATTAACAATTACTTTCGTAATTGCCTTGTAAATCACGTTACAAAGGCTAATGGGCCGGAATTGACTTATAAACTCTGGGCAACTCACTTTCGGCAAGAGAACCAATAGGGTGCTATTCAGTTTATCATGCCAAAGACCCTCCTCAAACACACCCTGAATGAAGCGACAAACCGACTCCCCCACTAGATTCTAGTTCTTTTGATAAAAAGCCGCATGAATTCCATCTTTGCAAGGCAATTTTAACGGGGCCATCTCAACAAACACTCTTCGAATCTCATCAGCCATAATTGGAACCGTCAGGCCTAACAAAGTACCATGTGGAAAAGATGGAAATTTACCTCGAATATTATACACCACTTCCGACCCTACTCTGGTAGTGAACAAATTACGAAAAAATTCCGCCGTAAGCCCCATTAGTTCCTCAGAATCCATACACCAACGACCATCCCCGGATTTCAATGCTGAATTTTTTTGTTCCGACGTCGTGCCTTAACCGACACATGAAAATTTTTTGTATTGCGATCACCGTTACTACCCAATTAGCATCCGCTTTCTAACGCCAAAGACTTTCCTCCTGATCCATAACATTCTCAAGCTCCTCTCGCAATGACTTATCTAAATTGACAAAGAAATTCGAATGGGACTTTTGCAAAGTAAGACCTATGCCCCGAATCTGAGCTATGAGTTCCTTTTTCTGCTTACCGATATGTCTGAAGATCTCTGAGTTCCAATCTATGACCCCAGTTCAGAAAGCTTCTAAGTTATCTACCAAGTGGCCTTATTTATCCCATGTTGATTGAAGAAACTCGTGAAAATTTAGATGTTCATTCCACTCTGCAATATAACGGAAATGACGATTACTTGGGTGATCCTCTTCCCTTTCATGCCTAAATACAATCGGTCTACCGTCTGACCCTAGGCGATCAAGATGAGCTACCCATGAGTCAAAAAATAAATACATCCATTCCATGTTCACAAGGCATCGATCCAACCGCTGATGTAGATTACCCCGGGATCATATAAACGGTGGGCCTTGAAACCCTACATCCAGTAACCCAGAGTCAAAGATAAAATCCGTAAACTCTCTGCTACCTCTCGCCGAATCGCCAACACCGTCACTTCTCTCTTTAGCACTAAGAATCGAATTAAAATCCTCCCGAAAAGCCACGGACAAGTATCTCCAGGGTTAAGATCCTTTAGTTTGTGCCATAATTGCCTATGGAGGGTCATATCCAGACTGGCGTAAACTGCCGTAAAGAAAACCCAAATTTTGTGCTCCTGATTAAAAATGCGCCCATGAATAAATTGGTTCAAAATTTCTAACCCCTCTAATTCCACCATGTCATCCCACAAGATCCATATGCCCCCACTAAATTAATGTGAATCAACACGAAAAGATCTTGAAAATCCAAGCTTCGATATTATAGTGTCAGCACGTCTCCCACTAATACGAGGTTCACAAATCATGACTACCCTCGATTTATATTCTCTAGCAAAAGAAAGTAATTGTCTCCTGAAAGCTGTGCTAGCCACACCCTGGCGATTCGAAAACATAACCGACATCATAATAAAATAAATAGAAAAAGAAATCAGAAACTTACTGGACCAAAGCCAATCCATCCTTGTCTGACCCTTCTATATCATCCAAGTCATACAGATGATTGAATCTCATGTGTCTGATTATATATGGTCATAACCTGACCATCCACAGTTGAACACGCCCCGGTAGCACTTGAAGTACCCAAACCATCTAGCTCACTGAACAGTGCTTGAATCTACTTCAAACTTCTTATGCCTCGCTTGAGATTCTTCTATAAATTTTTATTCACAAAACCATGAGATTTTGAGACTTTAACCCCTGTACTGGTTCTATCTTTCATAGTTTTCTCTATAATTGCCATCGCAGTATGATTACCTTTAACATGCTCTAACCCCCGAGTACCTAGAGTAGCTTCTTAACCATCCATCGATGGTTGAACCTTAAAGCTGTTGTTCCCTTCGAGCCATTCTTCTTTTTCTTATTCGGGTTTGAAGCTTTAAAAGCCTCATTATGCCAGTTAGGTTGTGGTTCTGAAGGTACACTCGCCACCACGTCAGCTTTACCCCTAGCTTTCCTTTGATCAACTATAACCTGTGTTGGCACTTGCTCAGTATGTTTTGTGCCCTCCTGCCCGGCTCATTCATCATGAGATTCAAGGACTACAAACCGAGACCCTTCGGCAGATCCTTTTGGCTCACCTTCCACTTGAGTTACTGTAAAATCTATGTTTGATTTTGATATAACAAATTGTTTAAGGACTAAATTGTAAAGGAAAATAAATTTTTAAGTATTCAAAAGTCTCACAAAATAACAAGGAAAAGTTTTCCAAAATTTTTAACTTAAACCCAAAAATTTCCTAAGTGTTTCAAGCCAAAAATACATAAATACGCCCAGGCGTATCGATACACCCCTTGGTGTTTCGATACGGTTTTTAGCTACTGAAATTTGTTTTTGCAATGCGTACCGATATGGCGTAGCCCGTTTTGATACGGCCTTCATCTGGGCAAACATTTTAAGCGCAGTGTTTCGATACGGATAACACTCGTTTCGATACAGTTTGAAATCTGGGTTTAAGAAATTAACACTCGTACCGATACGGTACAATATGTTTCGACACGATTTGAAATCTGGATATAACAAATTTTAAAGCCTACCGATACGGTCTGTCAAGATCTTTGCATTAAATTTTTTAGACCATTACTTGTCAATTATTGGAATCCCCGATTTTAAATTACCGTTGAACCCGTACCGATACGCCCCTATGCATATCGATACACTTTTTCAACCAAGATTCCAGTGAGCAAAATTCGTACCGATACGGACTTACCGTTTCGATACGCCCCTTATTTTTCACTATGCTCGTTTTGATACGGCCTCATGCGTATCGATACGACTTGTACAACAGCTATATTTTTGTTGTAACATGAATCGGTACGGGCCTTCGTGTACCGATATAGACCTTTACCAAACAACATTTATTGCGGGAAAGATGGTGCCTAACGGCTCTATTGATGACTTCGACCACCCAAACGGCTAGAATTCAATAAGGGGGTATAAATACAAATCTCCAATGCTACAACAACAACTAATGAACCTAGAATGAACAACATTCAATATCTCAAACAAAAATCCAACCCTTGTGTTCTTAGAGTCAAATCTTTGTACCCAACTTGTGTTCTTCATTGTAATCATTTATTTCAAGTTTGGGTTGAGTGTTCTTGTAACTTTGGGAAAATATATACCTTGTGAGGTCATTTTCTTTTTGCCATTTTCTTTCTTGTAAAAGAGTGATCTTGGATCAAGCTTTGGGTAGAAAGCTTTGATCAGTTGTAACGATTGCCTCCTTAGCCTATAAAAGGGGAAAATTTCTTAGTGAAATTGGTTGAAAATCCTTAGTAGGAAGCTAAGGTAGTGGACGTAGAGCTTGTTAGAAGCTTGAACCATTATAAATCATTGTGTCTCATTGTCTATCTTTTATATTTGCTTCCATACTTTTTAAAATAGCCAATTCACCCCCTCTTGGACAACATCGACATTGATTGATCATTTCAACAATTGGTATCAGAGCCACACTCAATCGGAGGTTTAACGACCATTAAGGCAATCCTAGAAGGTTATTCAATCAACCAACATATCAACAATGGCTTCTACTTCCGGCAACATGTGTTAGTCTCAATCCATCAATAGATCTCCATTCTTCAATGGAGACAACTATCCATATTGGAATAACTGAATGAGGTTGTTTTCAAATCCAACGGTTATCTCCTATGGGGCTTGATCGAAGACGGACCATCAATTCTAATGAAGCAATAAGGAGAGAGACAAGTTCCCAAGGCCAAGCATAAAATGACGGATGAAGAAAGAAAGAAGTTGCAAATAAATGATAAGGCCTTGCACATGTTCTTTTGTGCACTTGGACCCGACGAATACGCAAAGATATACTCATGTACGAGTGCAAAGGAGGTGTAGGACAAGCTAGAGATCACCTATGAAGGTACCAACGATGTTAAGGAGACCAAGATTGGAATCTTCAATCTAAGCTACAAAAATTTCAAGATAGAGCCTGATGAGAGCATCACCAAGATGTTTGATCGCTTCTCCGTCATCGTAAATGGTCTCAAGGGGTACGGAAAAGTCATTCCTGAAGACAAGCTTGTTCGGAAGCTCTTATATTCTCTTTCTGAGTCATAGGATGGGAAAAGGATGACCATCATCGAGGCAAAGGACTTGAAGACCTTGAAGCTCGATGCTCTTGTGGGTTCTTTCTTAACTCATGAGATAATAAAGAGAGGAAGAAAAGAAGAAAGAGGAAATGAAGATCGAGGAGAAAGAAATGGAGAAGAAGAAAATGAGAATCGCTCTCAAAGCTTCACAAGAAGAGAGTGATTCGAGTGAAGAGGAAGATGAAGAATTAGCTATGATAGTCAAACGATTCACTCGCCTCATAAGATCCAATCGAAGAAGAAAATTCAACCGTAGAAGGGATCTCAAGAATAAGAACAAAGAAGAAGAGAATGATCCGATTTTGTGCTACGGATGCAAGAAGCCGGGGCACATCAAAGTCGATTGCCCCAACTCAAGAAGAAGGGCTTCGAGAAGAAAAAGAAGCACAAGGCCCATGTAGCCACTTGGAGCGATGAAGAGTCTTCAAGTGATGAGGAGCACGAAGTTGCCAACCTTTGTCTCATGGCCTTTGAGGAGGATCCAAAGGTAACCTCTAGCTCACTAAATGATCTTACATATGATGAATTATTTGATAATTATAATGAGTTAAAAGAGGCTTATAACGAATCGGTTGAGAAGTATAAGGAAGCAATTTTGAAATATAAGAAAACTATCTTTGATTTGAAAAACTAAAATGATTCCTTATCTAAAACCAATTTGGAACTTGAAAAGAAGGTTATTGATTTAATAGATAATCAAAAGTATCTTGAACAATAAAATTTTGATTTAAATAACCTTCTTTCTGAATTGAAAGATCATTACCTCAATGAGGTAAATGATCTCAAAGTTTCCTTAAACAATGTTGGGAAATCAAATTTTGAAAAAGGTCAATCTTCAAAACCCAACTATGTTAAAAGAAACTTTGGCTACCACAAACAAAGATGCTTCCAAAGGACCTCTAGAAGTAAGAGAATTAGAAGTGTTTGGGTTCTTAAGGAACTTGTCACTTCTAACAATCTTAAGGCTATTGCATCTTAGATTCCCAAGGGAACCAAGTATTTGGGAGCTAATACTCATGAACCTAAAATAATTTGGGTACCAAAAATCAAGAATTAATCTTTGTTTGTAGGGGGAGCATTGCTACAAGGCCAACGTTTCAAGTGCAAATTTGTGGTTCTTTGATAGTGGATGCTCAAGACATATGATCGGCGACAAGAGTAGATTCGTGGAACTTGAACTAAAAAGAGGAGGATTGGTGACATTTGGTGACAACTCCAAATGTCAAGTTGAAGGAATAGGTTCCATTGGTAATCACTCCTCCGTACTTATTGAAAATGTTCTATATGTCAATGGTCCTAAACATAATATTTTAAGCATTAGTCAATTTTGTGACAAAGGTTTCAATGTTGTTTTTGATTCTAATGGTTGCAAAATTTTAAACATTGAAACAAATAAAATTGTGCTTGTGGGTCATCGCATAGGAAACATATACATGGTGCATCTAGATGACATACACATTTCTCATGCATGTTTTGTTGTAAATGATGAGCATAATTCATGGTTATGGCGTAGAAAATTAGGGCATGCAAGCATGAGTGTTTTGGAAAAATTGGTTTCAAAAGATCTAGTTAGAGGTTTGCCTAAAATAAAGTTTTCAAATGATAAAATTTGTGATGCTTGTGCAAAAGGCAAACATAAAAGAGCTTCTTTCAAACCTATTAATGATGTTTCAACTAGTAGAGTTTTACAATTGATCCATATAGATCTCTTTGGTCCTATTAGAACTACTAGCTTGGGTGAAAATCATATGCATATGTTTTAGTTGATGATTTCTCTAGATACACTTGGGTTTTATTCTTAAGTACCAAAGATGAGGCTTTAGAAAAATTCATCGCATTTTCAAAAATTACTCAAAATGACCTTGGTCAAAACATATCTCACATTCGAAGTGACCATGGTACCGAATTTCAAAATCTAGGTTTTGAGGATTCTTGTAACTCAAATGGTATTAGCCACAATTTTTCAGCCCCTAGAACACCTCAACAAAATGCGGTTGTTGAAAGGAAAAATAGAACTTTAGAGGAAATGGCAAGAACCATGCTTTGTGAAAATAATTTGCCAAAATACTTTTGGGCGGAAGCCACTAATACGGCTTGTTATATCATAAATAGAGTAATGATTAGGCCTATTTTGAAGAAAACTCCTTATGAGATTTTAAAGTCCAAAAAGCCTAACATTAGCTATTTTCATCCATTTGGCTGTAAATGTTTTGTTTTAAACAATGGAAAAGATAATCTAGGCAAATTTGATGCTAAAAGTGATGAAGCTATTTTTCTAGGTTATTCTTTAAACTCTAAAGCCTATCGTGTATTTAATAAAAGAACCTTAGTTGTTGAAGAGTCTATTCATGTGGTTTTCGATGATAACCTCTTTCCGGGGAAGGATTATTGTGATGATGATGATATATAGATTTTTGAAACCAATGATGGTGGACAAACATCAAAGATGGATGAAGTTCCAACCAAAGAGGAAAAAGCACAAGATCCACCTCTAGAAGCCTTGAGAGACATGAATCTAGAGGAAAAAGAAGTGAGCTACCCAATAGAGTACAACTATGTCAAAGGTGGTGAGATTTTGGGTGATCCATCCAAAGGGGTAACCGCTAGACTTTCTCTTAAAAATGCATGTAATGTAGCATTTATCTCATGCATAGAGCCTAAGAATGTTAAAGAAGCATTAAATGATTATTATTGGATAATAGCCATGCAAGAGGAATTAAATCAATTTGAGAGAAGTCAAGTTTGGACATTAGTTGATAGGCCTAGTAATAAATCTACTATAGGAACTAAATGGGTTTATAGAAATAAACTAGATGAGAGTGGTAACATAGTGAGAAACAAGGCTAGACTTGTTGCTCAAGGTTACACTCAAGAATAGTGAATCAATTTTGATGAAACTTATGCACTCGTAGCAAGAATGGAAGCCATTAGGATGCTACTAGCATTTGCATGTTATCACGAATTTAAGCTTTTCAAATGGACGTAAAAAGTGCATTTTTAAATGGTTTTATAGATAAAGAAGTGTATGTAGAACAACCACCCGGTTTTGAAGATCCAAATTACCCAAACCATGTCTTCAAACTTTCAAAAGCTTTATATGGTTTGAAACAAGCTCCTAGAGCTTGGTATGAGAGATTATCAAATTTTTTAATTGACAAAGGTTTTAATAAAGGAAATGTGGATACTACACTTTTCATTAAAAGAATTGCCATAGACATATTAGTAGTTCAAATATATGTTGATATAATTTTTGGTTATACTAATAAAATGTTTTGCCAAGATTTTGCTAAGTTGATGCAAGGTGAATTTGAGACGAGCATGATGTGGGAGCTCTCATTCTTCTTGGGGCTCCAAATTAAACAAAGGAAGGACGACATCTTCATCAATCAAGCTAAGTACATTAAGGACATACTCAAGAAGTTTGGCTTGGAGACTGTAAAACCTCAAGCCACTCCAATGAGCTCTTTCACAAAGCTTGACAAAGATGAAGGAGGTAAGTGTGTAGATTTAAAGCTTTACCGCTCTATGATTGGAGCATTGCTTTATCTTACCGCAAGTAGACCCGACATCATGTTTAGTGTTTACTTGTGTGCTAGATTTCAAGCTAGTCCTAGAGAATCACACCTTATAGCCGTTAAGAGAATCTTTAGGTACCTTAGAGATACACCTTATTTAGGTCTTTGGTATCCTAGAGAGTCTTCCTTTAACCTACATGCCTTCTCGGATGCAGATTATGGAGGTTGTAAGATAGATAGGAAAAGTACCTCCGGTACATGTCAATTCCTAGGTAGCATGCTTATATGTTGGTTCTCTAAGAAACAAAATAGCGTAACATTATCTACCACCGAAGCCGAATATATATCCGTAGGGAGTTGTTGTGCTCAAGTCCTTTGGATAAAGCAACAACTCTTAGATTATGGAATTGATGTAGGTACCATCCCCATTAGGTGTGATAACACTAGTGACATTTGTCTCACTAAGAATCTCATCCAACACTCTAGAACCAAACACATAGAAATAAGACATCATTTCATTAGAGATCATGTCTTGAAAAATGATGTAGTTCTAGAATATGTAGACATCTTGAACCAATTAGCGGATATTTTTACCAAACCATTAGACAAAGAGCGTTTTTGGTCTCTTAGGAGAGAGTTAGGTTTAACCAACCTCCCTTGAACCTTAGAGCATCTTTTTGGTCTTAAGAATATGCTTAAATTTGTTTGATTGATTACTTTTATGATTTTGCTTCTATATACATATATGCTTGTTGCTAGGGGGAGTATGCATCTATCTATGTTCATATATGATGCTCTCATATCATTCACATGTATTTTAATTCGATTAGAATCGAATTTTTGAGCAACCTACAACCAAAATTAATATTTCTGGCACAAGCGTATCGATACGGTGATCATCGTATCGATACGAGTCGTTTACAATAGTTTCGATACTGGTGTACCTGTACCAGTACATATAGCGTATCGAAACAGCCTTAGAAGCATTTCGGTACTGGATTCGATACACCACGTTGGCGTATCGACACGTTCATGTTGGGCTGTTTAAAAGGTATTAAAAGCTTTCCAACTTCAAATAAAACACATCTTCCTTTTTATTTCAAAACCCTAGCCGAAAATCCTCTATAAAAACCTCAAAATCCCTCATTTTTTCTCACACAATTCTTCAAAAATCTTGAGGGCTTTTAGTTTTTACATCAAACCCAAGCTACGCTCATCAAGTTTGTGCAACTAAATCACTTCATTCATCCTTAATCTCAACTTCAAGGTACAAACCCTAACCTTTTTCTTTTTAATTTTCGTACATATTTTCTATCTATTTTCATAATATATTCATAGATTTAGATCGTGTATTATATAGTTTTCGATATTTTTGTCAAAACCTTTTAAAATTCAAATTTTTTTATTCAAATATAAAATTATACCGTATATTTTTTAATAATACCTTGATTATTGGATTAATTTTTGGATCGAATATGTTGGTTTATGCATACATTATTTTTGGTTTGATTTTGTTTTTAGATTATGGCCCCTAAGAAATGCGCCCGAAAGGACATTGCCTCTAGTTCCCGTTCTCCGCGTCCTCTTCTTAATCATATTGGTAATAGACCCAATCTTACCCACATTTATCAAAATTGTTTTAATGAGTCTCAATATCCGGATGCCATGGAATATTTTAAAGAATTTCAAAGTTACAAAATTCGCCCCGAGCGGGTTACTTCAATCCCGTTTTTATCATCCGAAACTTTTAAATTCAAATATCTTCAATTACTGCATGATTGGAAATTTATGAGCTTTTTAAGTATACCCGAGATTTTATACCGAAATCTTGTTTTAATCTTCTAATCCAATGCCAGTGTATTTTTAATGAAAAGAAATCTTTGGTTGTTGCCATTGAATCCTACTTAATGGGTAAGAAATTTCGAATTGATTCAAGTGTTTTAGCAAATTTTTTGGGTCTTGAGGATACGAGAATAGATGATGAGAGTGTGTTAGAACATGTCCTTAGTGGTTCAGTGACCGTCCTTGATGCCCATGATTGTATCTTGCATCTTATGATCACTTGGTGGTTTCGTCCATCCGGTGGGAAATACTCTACCATCCGCCAAGTTGATGATTTTTGGCTTCGATGCTTTCGTGAGAAGAAGCGACCCAACCTTGCTCAGATTATGTTTGGCGTGCTTGTCTTTCTTGTCCAACATCGCCACACCACCATGGTCACATCCTTCACATATGGCACGACTTTGAGCTATCTCTTCCATAAGATGGGTATTGATTGTTCATATGATCTTTCAGAACCTCTCACGAATCCTATTGATGAGCGTTCTCTCCATCGCGCCAAGTTCACTTATTTCAATAGAGAATAGGTCTGAAACACCGATCTTCCGAGAGGTGTGCAACTCGAACCGGTAGAGGCTCCTCAAGAACCTCAAGTTCCACAAGCTCCGGTGGCCCAACCGAATCAGGATGCTCTCATAGCATTCCTCAATGAGAAATTCACCTTTTTGCACACCACCACGGACTCCGAATTTGTCGCGATCGACACACGCTTTACATCCTTGGAGGAAAGAGTAGCTGCTATTGAAAATAGACAAAAATCTATGGACATCACTCTTAACGCCTTTCATGGTAAATAACATCAATCTCATGGACCTCTGACCAAACATGTTGATGAGGATGAAGACGATTGAGACGACGACATGGACTCTTAGGCATCTTGCATCTCATGGCATACCATATTAGGATTTAAGTTATACACCTTTATTTTATGCACTCCTATGCTTTGTTTTTATTTGATTTATGCTTTTAGGATTTGAGTTGGATTGAACTTTGTTGCTTGACCTATTATTTCAAGTTAAATGCTTATGTTGCTTATTTCATTGTTTGAAGTTGTTATTGTTATCTTGTTTTATCCCTATTACATTGATTTTGATCTAACAAAAAAGGGGAGAAGTTTTAAAGAGCCAAAAAAAATTTAGCCATAATTTTTTAGCCTTAAATTAAAAAGGGAGTTTTCTAATACTTAACAATTTTCACTTTGGTTTTGTTATATCAAAAAGGGGGAGATTGTAAAACCTATGTTTGATTTTGATATAACAAATTATAAAGGAAAATAAATTTTTAAGTATTCAAAAGTCTCACAAAATAACAAGGAAAAGTTTTCCAAAGTTTTTAACTTAAACCCAAAATTTCCTAAGTGTTTCAAGCAAAAAATACACAAATACGCCCAGACGTATGGATACACCCTTTGGTGTTTCAATACGGTTTTTAGCTACTGGAATTTGTTTTTGCAATGCGTACTGATACGGCATAGCCCGTTTCAATACGGCCTTCATCTGGGTAAACATTTTAAGCGCAGTGTTTCGATATGGATAACACTTGTTTCGATATGGTTTGAAATCTGGGTTTAAGAAATTAACACTCGTACCGATACGGTACAATATGTTTCGATACGATTTGAAATCTGGATATAAGAAATTTCAAAGCGTACCGATACGGTTAACACAGTATCGATACGGTCTGTCAAGATCTTCAAAGATCTTTGCATTAAATTTTTTAGACATTTACTTATCAGTTTTTGGAATCCCCAATTTTAAATTACCGTTGAACCCGTACCGATACGCCCGTATGTGTACCGATACACTTTTTCAACCAAGATTCCAGTGAGCAAAATCCGTACCGATACGGACTTGCCGTTTCGATACGCCCCATATTTTTCGCTATGATCGTTTCGATACGGCCTCCCGCGTATCGATACGACTTGTACAACAACTATATTTTTGTTGTAACAGGTATTGATACGGGCTTTCGTGTACCGATACGAACCTTCATCAAACAACATTTATTGCATGAAAGATGGTCCCCAACGGCTCTATTGATGACTTCAACCACCCAAATGGCTCGAGTTCAATGAGGGCGTATAAATACAAGTCTCCAATGCTACAACAACAACTAATGAACCTAGATTGAACAACATTCAAGCTCTCAAGCAAAAATCCAACCATTGTGTTCTTAGAGTCAAATTTTTGTACCCAACTTGTGTTCTTCATTGTAATAATTTATTTCAAGTTTGGAGTTGAGTGTTCTTGTAACTTTGGGAAAATATATACCTTGTGAGGTCATTTTCTTTTTGCCATTTTCTTTCTTGTAAAAGAGTGATCTTGGGTCAAGCTTTAGGTAGAAAGCTTTGATCAGTTGTGACGGTTTCCTCCTTAGCCTAGAAAAAGGGATGAATTTCTTAGCGAAATTGGTTGAAAATCCTTAGTAGAAAGCTAAGGTAGTGGGCGTAGAGCTTGTTAGAAGCTTGAACCACTATAAATTATTGTGTCCCATTGTCTATCTTTTAGATTTACTTCCAAAATTTTTAAAATAGCCAATTCACCCCTCTTGGCCAACATCGACATTGATTGATTATCTCAACAGTTACTTTGCTTTCCACCCGGGGTTTACGCCTTGTAACACCCCAAACCTGGATGCTACATTTAGGCTACAAGCCCAAAACACTCCCTTAAAATTTTTTATTTGTAAATCCAATAAGTATAATTCGTCAAGTCCAAACTATAATAGTTCCAAAATATTAAGTTCAACAATATTTAAAACATTCATAAGGAGCTCCAAATAACCAACATTTAAAACATTTGACCAATACAAATTTAATTTAAATAGAGTTACAAATACAAGGGTCTTACGAATACATAACCCCAATATATCTAAGTACTTGTACTCAACCACAAAGGCCAATGCTGAATTTCTCACTTCGATGGTGCTCCGCAACATACGATCAACCTATCTACTTACAAATGGAAACAATGATTCGAACGCTGAGATAACAAAGCTCAGTGGATACATAACCACTCGACTATGCTTCAGGTGAATCATAATTAAGAGCATGCTAGATGATATTATATCAAGGTAAGATAAAGTAATGGTGCTACCATAACCACCTAAACACATGTTATGCACAATACAACATCTCAAATAACATAAGCACATCAATTAACAAACCAAGAGTGAGGCTCAATGTCACCTGACACTGGGAAACCCACTCATACTCGAAATTTTACATCGAGCTGCTCAGAATCTCACATCGAACGAATATACTTGGAATCTCACATCGAGTGGGGCTCAGAATCTCGCATCGAGCAAATATCATCACCCGAAATCTCATATCGGATGACCTTCATTCCATCCTTCAGAACCTCACATCGAGTGACCTTATTATGTTGCAACACTCACTCACTAGGTATCTAGATCCCACCAAACAAAGACACATAACCAAACAAGTGCCTACACATTGCACAACCATATATATCCCTAGATTTGCTAACACAAGCAATTCCCTTTTATTCAAACACATTATTGTCCAAATAATTCACATAAGAAGTTAGAAACACATTTTCTTAGTTTTACTACTCATTTTACATCATAAGAGACCCATTGGGACCTTAACCACAAATTATAGAACCTTCAAACTCAAAACGTAAAATCTTGGGCAGACTGTTCAGGCCGTACCGATACGCCTCCATGAGTATTGATACCCAGCTTTGGTTCAAAAGAGTTTGTCAGCAAGTCGTATCGATACGCCTTCATGGTGTATCAAAACCCAACATCAGTACGCATACCCTGCGTACCAATCCCTAAGCCCATATCGAAATACCTATGTAGTGTATCGAAGCCAAATATCGGTACACTCGTCTTACGTACTGATCCTGAATCTCGTACCGATATACCCACTTGGCAGACCGATACCCATTTTGGTCATTGGAAACTGTAATGGAACGCTAGTATCGATACTCCGCTAGGCGTACCGATACTCATTTACAATTTTTCCTGGAAGACTCATCTTTTATAAGGGTATATCGATACGGGCAGGAACCGTACCGATACTCGAACTTAGATTTCATGCTCTAGAGCTCAAAAATACCTTGGTTTTGCCCTTACCCTTAACCATTAAACCCCAAATCATTCCTACATGTTATGAGGAGTTATTTAGGTGTATTTCTATCAATTTTTATCCCCAAACAACAACAATTATAGATTTTTACCATAGATGATCAACCAAGCTCTAACTTGACTAAAACATCATATTTCAAGCAAACATACCAAAATAATAATGCACATGAACACATAGAAGTTAGAAGTGTTATAACCTCAAATTATAGGTTAAAAAAAGCTTTTGGCACTCCTCTAAGCCTTTTCCTTCCTCAAGCCTTTGGAAGGTTCTTTCACCTCTTTCACTACAAGGAAGATTGTCAAAGGATTACTACACCATTGGAGAAGTTTTAGAAACCTGAAAACTCACATTAAACCATAAAATGAAGCTCCCCAAAACACACCCTCGTTCGTCCTCAATAACCCTTACTAAAACCTTAACCCCTACCATTTAAAACCATTCTTACCTTGCTTTATAGATCCTTGAATGCTGATAAAACTTCCTTCTACAAGCCCAACGTTATTCAATAGGCTAAACTTTAAAATCTTACCTTTAGTGATGGTGTTTGAAGGGGAGAATGGGTTTATGAAAGAGGAAGAAGACATAAAGATGGTGATATCATCAAATTCTGCACAATACAGAAAAATTAAGGCTTTCCCCCTCTTTTTTTACCTAATTTTGGCTTTTACCAAAATGTCCTTATGTCATATTCTCAAGCCCACACTCAAACTAAAAACCCAAGCCTAAAAAGGTTCATAAGGCCCAATAACATGGCTTAAACACGAGGTACTTGCCTCGGGTTAACCCAATACTCGAGTTTAAAGCTCGGGTCGTGACATGCCTCATATTATCTACCACTATCCAAGGGCCATAAAGTTCCGTGCCCCGAGACGCTAGAGTAGGAAGACGAATCTCATGTGTTTCAGTTTTATCTTTTCCATCATCGGTACCATCCTTACCATAGCTCTTCTTAGAGTGTCTGTAGACCCCACAAGAGAAATAAATGCTATGTAACCCTTCATACTCTAACTTTTGTACAAACCCATCTATTCCAATACAAGGAGTCAGAGGCTTATTGATGTCAACCACAATCACGAGTTGAGCAAACTTACCCCGGTCGCCAGCTAAAGTATTATAATCCACCTTCACAACCTTACCCACAATGGCCGCTATGCGTCGAAATAGGCTCTTCGTGTAATACCTATAAGACAGTCCGGGTAAGCGAACCCAAACCAACACCTGAAACGGGTGTTTTTCTGAAGTAAAAAAAGAGCGGCTCCAAGAAGTAATTCCCATATATTGTCCTAGTACCTGCCGTTAGTGCTTTGATATAGTCTTGCTCATTGGCAAATTTCACCAAGTTAATAGTTATTATCAAGGTCGATCAGTTGAAACTCACCCACCGAATTCCAAAGCACCGTAATACATGCCAACATGGTCTTATAACCAATAGAACAACCAAGAAGTCGAACTATCAATGTCTGTTTCATGCATTGATCAATTATATCATGCACACGATCTGAAAATCTAATGGTTGGGAAAGAACCAGTGTTTTCCACAATACAATCTTCATCAAGTATTTCAACTTCATCTTGATTCAACGATCCTGCCATGTTAACCTTACCACCTTGCAGATTCCCAGCAACCATATTTGCATAAGTCGGCCTAGACGAATCTACGCCAGTCTTCCCAGCATGAACCGGTATTCCATCTTCCTCCATATTAGTGGATTCCTCCCCATAGAAACCTTCCGTTTCAACATTATGAAAATATTGTTTTTTGGGATCCCTTGAATCCTCAAGCGGAGAACCAGGTCTTTCTAATATTGGAAGCGCTGACACGTTCTGTAAAGGATCTGGTGGCCTACCAATCTGACCATCATGGTAGCCATCGTTAGGGTTTGTGCTAGAGTTTTCGAGAGCCATATATCGCTCCAATAGATACCTTGAAAAGGTAAAATTTTAATTTCTCAAAAATTTAAAGTTTCAAGTTTAAATAATGATAAAATTATATTTTGACACTATACTTTAATTTTAAAAACTTTATATTATTATTTCTGCCCTAGAAAATTCCTACTTCGCCCCTGATTTGAGTGAGACTACTTTGAAATTAAAAGCTAGAAACAAAACAAAGCCTTATTAATCAAAACATTTTAGGAACTGGAAGCCCATGGGCCCTAATTCTGAATGGACCTAAAAAGTAATTGTTTTGACCCAAAAGAATCCCGAGAAAATTGGTCCCTATTTGAAATTGGTTTCCTGCTAACCTGCTTCTGGTTTTGGCGCTAATCCACATAAATTGGAAAAACAAAGTTTACCCAGAAACGAAGCTTTACCCTCTTAGGGTTTGCTTTTCTTTTTGGAGATACAAAGAAATTGCGATGATGGACGTCGATGAGCCACTCGATTTTGAATTAGAAGATTCACTTCTTATCAATCCCGCTGTCTCCAACAAAAGGTGTTTTTCCTGCTACCCATTTTTAACTTATTTTCTTCCGATAAATTTCTCTATTATATTCATTTTTTTTCTGTACAGTTGAGTGGTTTGGGTTTCTAGGGTTTTGTTTTCCTCTATTTTTCAGTTTGGATTTACACTTGGGAAGTTGACTCAGGACCCATCAGTTCGAACATGGTCAATTCCATGAAGACAGTAGCTTGTTAATGTTCTTTTATAAATCCAATCGGATTTTAGGACTCATTTACAGTAATCATGCAGTTCTGTTTGTTCCTTTGTAGTAATATATTTTGTAAAATTGGTATTTAGGAAAAGGCTTATGGGACTGGATGAGCTTTTGACTGAACACTACAAGGAGCAAAGCAAACTTATTGAGAATGAAGCCAAGAAACAGGCGAAAGCTCAGAAAAACTATGATTCTGATGAGGATAATAATTGCAAAGCTATGCTCGCAAGTCTTCTTGATGATTGCCAAAAACAGGCATAAAACAACCTTTCCTTCTTTCTCATTTGCTCTGATATTGTTCCTTTTTGAGTTGATTGAAAGTACTTGCATTCTTCTTTCATAGGTGAAAGCAATTAGCAGCGGGGAAGAGATGTCCGAGTGGGGCTTATGTGTCTTTGGACAGCAGGTGGTCTCGTGAGTAATTTAATTTGTCCTGCTTGACCAGATATTTCCAGTGACTGAAAATTCTCTACTTTTGGTTTATTTGTCTAAATTACAGAAGGTTACACCACCTCTATCTTTTCCTAAGCTTGGGAGTTGGTCAATTTTTCAGTCATTCGTGAATAATGAGCTCAACTCTCTGGTGGAGCTTACTTCAGAGCAAGGTCTTTCACTTTCTTGTACTTGCTTTCTCATACCCCCTTTAATTTGGGTTGCTGATTGCATCAATTATGGTTTCCATAATATGCAATCTGTTATGCGAGAAGCAATATTCCTGAATATACCATTAACCTCTTTCACTTGTGTTCTTTCAGTCTGCTCTTTCCTTGAAGGGTTATTAAAAAATGGACGGCTCTTAAGATTGATCTTAAAATGTGGTCGTGTAGAAAAAACAATAGCTGTGTGGACCTTTTCTTTGAGTGAGTATATCCTTTACACTTGGCCCCAGCTTCTTCCTTTAACAATCAGCAGATGTCATGTACTAATCTCTTGGTTTTGTTAGTGCTATATTCATCAAAAGAAGAGTTGAGGTCATCTGCTTGCGAGTTTTGGTGTGCCATTCTTTCATCAAAAATTCAGGTGACTTGAAATTTATCTTGAAGAACTGAAAAAACGATCTTGATATACGTAAAATTAATATTTCTTTTGTAGAAAAGCAATTTTCTAGCTTTAGGAAAAACTAATTAACGAATAAAAATAAAGCAGAATTTAAGTTTCTGCAAAAAAAGAAGAAGAAAACAGAATTGATTTTCTGTTATTGAATATTTTTAAAAAAAATTACATCCCTTTACAGTGAATTTATAGACTCAAGTATTGGACTTTAGTTACAATTAGGAGTCCTAAGTACACAAGACATCTAACTCTATCTTTTAGGAAGTAAACTTTAATTTAAACTACTATTTACACGAGGACTCTAACTCTATCTTTAAACTTTAATTTAAACTACTATTTACATAAGAACTCTAACTCTATCGGATAATCTAACATCTATTTTATTTGGATCTTTGAATTAATTGTTGTGTGCCTGCCATAATCTTATCCAGATCGGTGCACTACCCATTGAAATTGATTGGTACCCCAACTATTCTGAACTAAAGAGAGCTCTTGAAATTTATGGGTTTCTTTTCAATTCTTCATCCAGCATATCTGCTGAAAACAGTAAGTTCTTTCATCTCTTCTCATGCTTCTAGTCCAATTCGTTTAGCTCATAATTGGTTTGGTTCATCTTTTATCTGCTATAGACTATGATCATACATATTCTACATGTCAACTTAGGATGCATGATATTTTTTTTGAATGGTAGAAAGTTTATTTAGATGCCAAGTTTATTGATGTTGTTGGAGAAAGTTTGCTTTATAGTTTATTTACTATGATATTGCTAACTTTTTTTTCAGAACATGCATTGCTTTCTAATATCCGATTCTTCAATTAGTTTCTTATGGACACGATCCAGTTGTAAAAATCGATTATATATGGTGTAACACTTTACTGCTAACGTCTAATATGATATGTTTATTTGCTTTCCTTTTTGTGAATATATTTTTTCTGCCCTTTTCCGTTTCTTTCTTGTTTCTACATACTATTTTTTTGTTCCAATCCTGTGTTTACATTCAATGATTCAATTTTTGAACTCTTGTCATCTGACTTTGCGTACACTATGCATTGGGAATTCTGTCTTCCTTTATTCAATTTATTGAATTTAATGTATTGGCTCATTAGTTAACACTCTTGGGGTCCATGCCTCATTGGAGTTGTGCCTTTTTTTCTTTCTTTCCTTTTTCCGGTAATTAAGGGATATTTAATTTTCATATCTTTCTCACATGAAATTTGGTGCTTAGGTTCTGGTTGTAAAGGGCCACCTCAAAATATCATAACCTGGATCAAATTTACAGCTGTTTATTGTCAAATAAGGTACGTGAAAGTGGAGTTTTAGTATCAAAATGTCGGTACTTTTTATTTAGAGCTGTTTAGGACCTTGTGGTTGATCTGTAAGCGGAATGCAACTGGTAGTGGTAATTAATGCTCAACATGTGATCCCAAAATGTTGAATGGCTGCCACATATCCTGAGTGTTTGAGATTAAGAAAATTTTGTGATATATAGTTGAAAGGATAGCCCCTTAGTGTTTTATTGCTGTCTGAAAGAAACCACCTGTTGAAATCAGATGTGTATTGGATTTCATACATGTTGGATGTTCAATGCTAGATTTTCGGTGTGATTGTAGTTACATGGTACTCTCAATACAACGCTTTTCCCTTCTCAAATATTGTTGATATCGAGGTTCAGTATGACATTTGTTCTCTTTGCAGGTGCAAGCAGTCGGTCCTTCTGACTTCAGACTGTCAAGAGCTAGCAGCAGTTATCATTTGTCTATTTTTAGACCGGCAACTTCAAGGTCTCTCTGTTCTTATGAGGGACTGTATGCAGTCAGTTATAAGTTCGTTCACAGACGAAGAATGGATTAACAGCTATTCTAGAATTGCAAAATCTGTTGCCTCAAGGTTATTATTCTTTAGTAATTGTTTCTTAGCACAACCCCAATGGTGCCCGCTCCATGCTTGAGTGCATATTCTTGGTTGCATTAACTTTCATTTTGCTGTTTACTTCTCCCTACTCTCTTTCTTATGCCTGCCTCACATGGATGCAGAGTTCCTCTGGACCTGAACTGCTTGCGAGCAGTGCAATGCATTTCTGGAGTTGATACTCGTACCAAGCATCTCAAAAGCGTTGTGGCCTTTGAAATTCTTGTTAATTGTTTTGATGATAAGGTATGCCTCTATTCTTGCTTTTGTTTGAAAGTTCTTTTTTGTTTTAGCAAATTTCTTCCAACTTGAGGTTATAGTCATGATAAGATATTGTTTTCCAGGAGTATACCAGCAGCATCCAAAAATAGTAATCATACTGCATTATCTATTCATAATCTATAAATATACGTGTGTGTATGGAGAATCTTTTCAATTGACAAAAAATATGTTTTATTGTTTATTATAGTACTATATTGATATTTGAATAATATTTTTTTTATTACTTTTTGCATACTAGAAAAATATTTTATTAAATCTAAATTTATACTTTGTATCTATATTAAATTACACTTTTACTGGTATTTGAATAAATATAAAACTAAGAATTATCAATGATAAATAGATGCATTAACATTCAGCATTAAAATGTTTTCGTTTAATTAGTAGATATAAAGATCAGAGTTTGAATATATTATTGTTTTCATTTAGAATTTAATTATGATTCGAAGGTTTTGTTGTTGTAATATTTTATTTAGGCTTAAGGGCTACTTTTTTCCCTGTAGTAGTCTCAATTTATCGATTTCGCCCCTATAGTATTTTTGTATCAATTTGGCGAATTGCATCACCTTTTAAGGTTTGAGAATACTTTTATGTTTCATAATCATTTTATATTGATAAAATTTTTGATTAGGGTTTGAGATTTATAAATTAGGGTTAGAGTGTCAGTCAAGGGGCAAACAGTAATGCAATTCGATTACTTCAAGGGCCAAATTAATGCGAAAATACCATAGGGGCGAAATCAATAAATTGAGACTACTACAAGAGCAAAAGTAGCCCTTAAGCCTTTTGTTTATCTTCAACAATTTAAATAATAATACATCATATTAATTTTATGAATTAAAAGTATATCATGTAATGAATTAAAAAAGTAAACACAAAGCATGTGACAGTAATTTGTTTAAAACAAACAATATGCTATAGCTTACTGGTTGACTTTGTCATTCTTCTCAGGTTGCCAATGAAGAAGGAATCCTGACTTTGGTTCTCTCAATAAACGTGAAAGAAAAGGCCTGTGATTTCTTCAAGATGTACATCTTTGTGGTTCTTGCTGAAAATTGGCTTCGGTGCGATGAAATGTTTAGCGAGAAGCCAGTAATTCGTGAAATGTGGGGGCTTTTTCTTCGAAACTGTTCTTGCCAAATAAGCAGCACAGATTTGAGGCCTAATGCATCAAAAGTATGGAACCAGAAAATTCTTCTTATCTGACTCTGATGCCAGCATGTCTCTGTTTATTAATTTGCTTACCACCTCGCAGGTTCGAAACAAAGCTGCGTATCTTCTACAAGTCATTGGCAACAGTTAATCAAGTAAGAATTCTAATCCATCTCAATAAATGATGAAGATGTTTGATAAGAAAGCTACCATTAGAAGTTAACCATATTCTCTCGCTCCCTCACTGTAATATAATCAACGCTTGAATAAAGGACCTTCAAATCCATTTTCCTTTGCTCCTATGAGCACCCTCTACCATTTTCAACAAAAAATTAAATAAAATCTGTAAAAATTTTCAGAAAAAAATTTAGGATTTATGTTTTTGAATATATATGTGTGTGTATTTAAAATTGTAATTATGCTTAACTTATTTTATTAAAAGCATAAAAAATTAAATATATAAAAATTTCAGTAAAATTCTGGAAAATGTCAAAAATTATGTAAAAAATGAGTGCTTTTAATAAATTTTGGATTTCTAGAGATCTTTTTATGATTCTATTTGAATTTTTTTAAAAATATATTTCAATGTTTTTTTTCTTTTACACTGGCTAAATTATCATTGGTCCAAGATCATTTTTTTAAAGGAAATGGTCAAGGGGATAAGCTAATGTGATAATGAAATGAAAGTACATGATAAATTTTCAAAAAATAACAATAAAAGGGTCAAAGTGAGAATTTTACTATAATATAAGGGTCAAAATTGGTATTTTTAAATTATAATTTTTGGTGGAATTTGATCTTTTGCAGGCAAGGGTGCATATGTTGATAGAATCACCTGGATGCTTCTGAAGATTCTTGTTTTTGTTTTTTTGGAATAATTCATTCTATTTGATGGTTATTCCAAAATGAATCGGGTTTAGTGGATCCAATCATGTAGTAATTTAAGAATGACTGCAACCTCGTACACAGGCGTTATGAGGATGTAATTTGATTAGCAGTTAATGTATCAATTAATCAAATGTTGTTTCATTAACTTTTGTTTTTTCCCCTTTCTATCTAAATTCAAATCCGAACTAATAGTATAATCCAATGCATGTTTCTGCTTTTTAATCTGCAAAAAATAAACAAAAATTAAGTAAAATAAAATTCTTGATAAAAGAAACTAATAAAAAGCAAAAAAAAAAAAAAAAGACGGGTAAGGAACGGAACAAGGTTCGGAAATTTAAATTTAGGTTCGGGAGCCACTCAACCGCCTTTGGGGATTAGCTTCGGGAAGCCGTTAGAGAGCTGCTTCCTCTTTATTTTCCCTCTTCATTTCTTTCATGGCTTTATTCTCTGGGAATCCAATTCTTCCCTTTGCATAGCCAAAAAGAAACCAATCAACTTTATTTTAGAAGAACAAATCCTCTTCTTTTCAATATATAATTTTCCAACTTCCATCAAAATTCCCCCCCCCCCATTTTTTTCGTTTTCATTAAGCTTCTTCAATCCTTCCAGTTTTAGAAGCTTTGAGAGAGTTTTGGCAGAATGGGAGGTGAAAAAATGGCCAAAAGATCATCTTTCGGAAGCATGGTGAGGAAGAGATTGTCTGATATCACCAATTCCCAGTCACAACCCAAGCCTTCAACCCAACACGAAATTCCTCAACAGACTTCTCCCGTTGCTCAAGACTACATTAACCAGTTAATTATGGTATTTTCTTATCTGGGTCTTGTTTGTTTTTAAGGGAAACTCATTTAACAATTATGTAATTTTCTTTGTTATATTGTTGTTTACATTTAAACCAGGAAAAGATGACACTGAAGAAACTTATTGAGGAGAGAAAGTATCCTTCTTTTTTTCTCTTCTTTTCCTTTCAGTTTTGTAGCATTGATTAAATGGATGGATATTTGTCCCCTTAATTTTGATTAATCAGCAAGATTATTGAATTGAGTGGAACCGAGTTGCAGAATCTGAGAATCTGTTTACAAAAATTACAGCTACAAAATTGGAACCTTGCCCAATCAAACACTCAGATGTTAGCGGTCTGTTTGCCTGCCTTGAATTTTTTTCTCTCTCTAATTTCTGAAGTACTTGGTTGCTATTATTAATACTGATTTCCCTTGGTTGGTTTTTCAGGAGCTTAATTTAGGGAAAGATAGGGTAAGTTTGTTTCAAACATTTTAATCCTCTAGAAAAGGGAATTTGGTGTTTTTGGTTTTGGTTCCTGGAGAATTAAACCTATTTTAATTTGGGGTTAATAAATTTCAGGTGAAGGCTCTGCAGCATGAGCTTGTATGCAAGGATGCTTTACTTAAAGCCAAAAACCTGGATAAAAAGGTCAACATTATAATCTTACTTTTCATCATTACTAGCACTGTAGTTATAAACATTAAGGTTGAATTTGTGGTTTTGATCCTCTTTTATGCTTAATTTTGTCATTAAATCCTTGTACTTTAATTTGACATATTCAATCCCTTTTATAATATTATTAGTTAGTCTCAATAGTTAACACCGGTTCAAATTATGCCACATGACATAGGGAAAAAATACCAATTTAAGCATGATATAGCAACCAAAATGGAAATTTGACCAAACACTTCACATTGGTCAAATTCTATCATTAGTCCCTATTGTATGCATCAGTTGTGGATCTAATCCCTATACTCTAATTTACTCAATTTTAATCCTTTATTTTTTTATTTTTGAAATTTTAGTCCCAACTCAAATAATACGAGGGCTAAAATTGATCACATTTGAGAAGTGAAACTAAATCTACAACTTACACCTAGTATACGAACTAATCACATAATTTAATTTAACAGATTTAATGACTATTGTTCGAGTCAAGAGTAAAATGATTAAATGCAGAGTACAAAGAGTAATAGATCTGCAACTTCTGCATAGCACAAAACTAGGAGTCAAATTTGACCTTTCACATTCAATATGGCTATAATAGATTAGGAAAATTTCACATTGTTAGTAATTGAATTCTGGCAGCTGAACCATTTTCTTTACCCCTAAAGAGTTAACCCTCTGGTTTTCTTGTATTATGAGAGCAGGGAAATGTGGATAGCAGCTGCCAAAATAACTCACATGGGGGACAACAAGGAGCTGAAGAATGCATAGCTAAAGCTAACGATGACGACAAGCATCGTGCTCGAAACAGAAGACGAAATGTTAGAAGTCAATGTAATCTTTTACATGTTCTGTACTAACTGGCTTCCATTTCCCTTTTTTGTTCCTCTAAATCTGTTGAATTGACATCTGGGATTTGTGAGCCAATTGTGCAGCTATGGCCCCTTCAACTACAAGCCAAAGAGGTGGAGGAGACAAAGAGAGGATTGAAAACAAAAGGTCAGCTAACACACTTATGTAACCATGGACATACACATCATAAAAAACAATCTTGTCATATCAGGGTTCTAAAAGCACTGCAACTTTTGGTTTTTGCAGACAATGTTTGAGAAGGCAATCTGCTAGATTGAAATCCCAAGAGCGAGTGCCTCGAGAAAACCTATTTGAACTCACGATATTGGCTTTGCAGACACTCCAATGCATGAAGATGGTCCAACCATTACATCTGAAAGATGTTCAATTGGAAGACTGTTGCGCAGAGCAGTTGAAAAGGTACAATCCTACAAAGAATTTCCACTGAATGTTAAAATGAGAAGAACAGATTGAACTGCAGTAAACCTATGTATTATTGTTGTTTATGGAACTTGTGTGTTTTGTAATGTTAGAAGGGTTTGCTGTTATAGAATGTTTTGGCCAAATGTGTAATCAGAAAGGAATGGAGTGTTTGAATTAAAGTGAATTTGATTCCATCCCATCAATATTTAAATCAGTGTTGGATTCCTGATGTTGCTAGCTTATTCATAAACAACTGGATTTTGTCCTGTTTAACTACTGAATTAAAAAAAGTAATGATAAACAAAATAGAAAATCTTGCACTGTCATTGTGTAAGATATCTTCTTTGATTTGTCATTTGATTCTCTGCTTTGTTGTTATGTTGTTGGTTAAATTGCTTGACAAGTCCCTATAATATAGAGTTTAACAGTGAATTAATCACTTTTATTGCATAAGTGAACGATTTAACCCCTGCGCTGTACTCAAACTCTCAACTTCATATGTTTTTATCATGTTTTATACATGAAACCTTTAGGTACGCGATAATTACATAAATTTAATTTGTATATTCTTTTCTATTTTACTAGTAGTATTAACATGAACTATAAATTCTTATGGCTCATCATTCATATATATGATTTATTTTGAAATAATTCTTCGATTCAAGGAAGAAATGATCCCTTCTCTCGCTATTTTCCTGCTTGTGTCACTTGCTAACAACATATAATATTAGCCAAATAAGTACAACTTTTAAATCATTTGTAATTTTGTCGATCAAGCTCATTGATTAGTGGTGATTTTTTGTTAGAATAAAATTTTGATTGGTATTAAATTTGAATTTTGTTTTTGGATAATTCATTCTATTTTATATGGTAAGAAAAAGAAATATTATAATTTCATCCGTTTAATTTTTTTTATAGAACTCATCAAGTGGTCCCAGTGAAGGAATGTTATAATTTTTAGGCGACTCAGATTCGGATAGCTTATCTACACAGTGTTAGTGTATTATTAAAAGGCTAGGATAAATAAACAAATATTATCTTATAATCGCAACTTGAAAAAATCTTATAAAATTCTATCATTTACGCTACTATATTAATTATATATTATGAGGGTGAAATGAAAAACTATTTGGGGATGAAATTAGAATGTTCGAAAGTTTAGGGACTAATTTAGAATGAGTCATAGTTGGGGATGAAATTGAAACATTTAAAAATTTTGGGGCCAATTTAGAATGATAGTCATAGTTGGAGGATGAATGTTAAAATATTTGGGGAATAATTACACGATCATTCTTTAAAATCTAAATCCCTAACTCTAAGACCTTATATCTTAAACTCTAAACTATATCCCTAAATCCTAAATTCTACAGCCTAAACCCATAAATTCCTAACCCTAAACTAAACCCCTAACCCCCTAAATTTGACAAGCATGTGAAACTAAAGTTTACATAAGCCTGTGTATCAATTTTTTTCTATTTTTTATACACAAGTTGTTTATTTTAGGCTTAAACCAAAAAACAGTCCTCAAACTATGTCTTTTTCCTGTTTTTAGCCCTTAAACTATGATTTGGGCAAAATAGGCCCTTAAACTATCATTTTTGTCACTTTAAGTCCCTAAACTATGATTTGGGCAAAATAAGCCCTTAAACAATCATTTTTGGTCCCTTTAAGTCCACGATTACAAAAATATCACTTTTTGTCAAAATAAGTACCTAAACTATGTCATTTTTCTTCTTTTAGTCCCCAAAACTATCAATTGGTTAAAAAATCTTTGTGATGTGTCAACATCTTAGTAGTTGAAATAATTTTCTTTTGACTTAAATAACTATCGGACTTAAAATGACCAGAAATGATAGTTTAGGGGCTTATTATGATATATAATATTTTAAAATTTAAAAAGAACATAAATATTTATATATGTTAGAAAAGCCTATAAAATGATATTTTTGTAACCATAGGCTTAAAGTGACCAAAAATGATAGTTTAAGGGCTTATTTTGTCCAAATCATAAAGTGACCAATAATGATAGTTTAATGGTCTATTTTGCCCAAACCATAATTTAAGGGCTAAAAGCAGAAAAAAGAATAGTTTGAGGGCTATTTTTTTAGTTTAAGCCTAAATCTTAAACCCTAAAATTCTAAATCTTAAATTTTAAACTATAAATTCTAAATTTTAAACTTAAATCTTTAAACCCTAAAAAGAATTTTAAACTCTAGAATTTGTAGGCTTGTATAAACTTTACGTATCAAAATATTATATACTTATATATGATATATATGATAATCTTTTATAACTTAGATGATTAATAAAGTGATATAGTATTACGTCAAAAAATAACAACGTGATATAGTCAAAGGAATATTAGTAAATTTCTATCTAACCTTTATAGAACTAATATTCTCCTAAGGTGGACCCGACTCTGTTTGATACGAAAGATAAAAAAAATATATGATGCATAAAAAATGTTAATTAAATTATTAACATTTATAAATATTTTCGTATTTTTAAGCTTAGTCATAAAATTAACAAATATTCCATTCTTATTATTTTTATTTTCATATCAAATAAAACAAAAAAAAATCTGACACCTTCAAAATATAATTTTATTTAAAAAAACCCATCAATTTACGATTTGCTTCTTTTACGACTTCATTACAACTTTAAAGTCCCCATGATTGATTCAGTGAAATGAACGTTTCCTTTATTTCTTTTTACAAAAATAAGGAAATGGGTCTCTCCAAATTCCTCACACACATATAATTATATTTATATTTTTGGCTTAATAGCCAAATAGGTGCCCAAACTATATATGTGGCTCACTTTTGGTGCCTAAATTATTTTGTTGCTCTAAATAGGTGACTAAAATTTTGTTTTGGTCATTTTGCGTGCCTAATCATTAACTACCGTTATTTTTTTTAATAATTTATTTTATTTATTTTATTTTATTTCTTTTTAAATTTAATTTATTTTTAACTTAATTTTAAAAACCCTAAATTTCTCAGAACTCACAAAATGACCCCCAAATTCAAAATCCTTAACTTCCCCAATCGATTTTGCCGCCGATGGTCATGCCGCCACTCACCATATCGGTCTTCGGACCACCACAACCATTCCCCCAACCACCCATCGCAAGCAACCAACGGCAGGTGAGCCAATCGACTTTCTAACGTCGAAGGAAGTCAAAGTCGCAAAAAAGGAAGTCAGTCGGCACACCTACCGTCTGCTATCGACGATGGGTGGTTGGGGAAAATGGTCGTGGTGGTCCGGCGGCGGTAGTGGTGGTCTCTGACGAGGCAGTCAACAGCGACAATGATGACAATTTGAGGATTTGGGCTAGGGATTTGGGACTATTTTTGTAAAAATTAAAAATGTTGTTTTTAAAAAAAAATTGAAATTTGAATTTTATTTAAGAATTAATTAAAAGAAATTAAAAATTTAAACATGCCACGTGTCACATTTTAATTGGTTAACTGTTTTTTTAACAGTCAGGCACCTAAAATGACCAAAATGAAACTTTAGGCATTTATTTAAAATAAAAAAATAGTTTAGACACCAAAAGTGAGCCACATGTATAGTTTGGGCACCTATTTGGCTATTAAGCCTATGTTTTTCAATGAAAATATGATTGTTTTAAAGCATGGTATAATGTTGGTAAAGTTAATCCTATAATGATGAATCAAGGGTTTTAGTTATATGAGAAAATTTTAAAATTATAGGGTTTATTAAAATAATAATTATTGTTATTATGAATGTCATGATTAATTATATAATTATTTAACGGCCAAAAAATGGCTTAGGCAAGCAAGTGATTGTTTGGAAGATATATTTGGAGATTCTTTTGCATAATCAATCATCACAAACAAACAACCTCCCATTTCAACTCTATTTGATGATTTAATATATCTTAAAGGCTAAAACAATCATCCAACGCCCCACTAAATATTGTTTGGGTTGGCATGCAATCATGCATATAATTTTCATTAAAGAGATTCCAAAACTTTATAGTTTTAAACGGGTCGTATCGGAGGAGTAACATGAGCTTTCGTTTAGGGCTTTCATCTTTTATCTTAATAGATTTTGCAATTTTTCAAGTGAAAAATTTGTATGTTAGTGATTGTTCCTTATTGTTTTAGTGTAATTAAGGTGTTTTCTTAACAAAATAATAAAAAATAATGGTTTATTAATAAAATATTAAATTAATTATTTAAAATAATATAATATGCTTTTGTTTTATAAGTACTTATTTTTTATTTTCAAATTTTTACTCAGGCCCCCAAAATGTCCAAGAAGACTCTGATGTTCAACTTACTAAGGATTTTTTTCCATATTCTTTTTATTTTTTCTCTTTTATTATCGAGAAAGATAATATTGTCAATCTTTGACTAAACAACCGTCTTTGTCGTAATATTTATTGTGTTATCTTTTATCTTGTTTTTCTTTTTCTGTCTCTTTAATTTTTGTTTATGCATATTCCTCTTCCTGTTATTTTGTTTAATAATTTTTTTATTTTTTCTGCCCTTGTAGCACGTTTTTTTTAGGTTGAATTTGGCGTCGTCTTTTCAGTTGAGATTTATTTGGTTATTTTGTTGATCTCATCTTGATTTGGGCCATCAAGATGTTTCTCTCATATTGATAGGTGCCCACAATCACCCTAAATAAGTGCGGTAGAATATAAAGTCAGTTGTTAGCATAACATCATCGTTATAATCATATTCATATTAGTGTTGATGGAGTTTATCTTTGTAATCACTCATTTTTACCCGATTTGTAAATAATGTTAATATATTAGTATAATAATTAATAGATATTATTATCGCATGTATGCATATATTATATTAGTATGTGTGTACGTGGGATTAGCATGTGCGTAAAATATGTGTGAGCGCGTGTACATTATATATATTGTGTATGTGTACGTGTTAATATTTATTATGGTATATGTGTGTCATATTGTTTGTATGTGCACATTGTGTGTGTGCGAACAAATATATGCTTGTGTGTTATGAGTTCAAACGTAATATAATGTATAGGATAATGTTGCATATACGTGTGTATGTATGTTATTTAAATATTATGTGCATGTGTGTATGTAGGTATATGTGTGGGTGTTTGCATGTATGTATATTAATTTGTATGTACATATATTATATGTGTGTGTACGCACATATTATTATTATTACTATTGTTATTATTATTACTATTATTATTAATGCTATAGGGCTAAAATTAAAATAAGATAAAAAGTATATTAAAATCCAAATTAGATATCCAGTCTTTAATTACAAAACTCACTTAAGTTTACATGGCATAACCGGCCCAAACCCAGATCCAACGTCCTAAAAACCCTAACCCATATCAGACTTAATAGCCCTAATACCCTCACTTTATTTTGCTCAGTTGCACGAGGGCCGTTGGATCAGATCTAGATCCAACGACCACGGTTGAAGCATGAAGACCTCTCATCTGCCGCGCGTAAGCCCACTCGCCATCCAGCTGACTTTCACGCGCGTGTGTGGAGCACGCACTGGCCTTTCAGATCATCGTACGCCACGTGGCATCATCGGGTGCAATCTCGCCTGTTCAAGCACGCATCTGGGCCGTTCAATCATCAAACCATCTTAGCCGTTGGATCAGATCTGATGCAACAACCAAGAATATTTTTGGCTAAGATAGCCTTTTCGTCTTCCAGATGCCAATCCACGTGGTTGCCGCTGTACACCATCCTTGCACCAGTCCTCCAACCACCAAGCATGGTCGGGCATGCCAAAAACACAAATAAATGGAGAGGCGTCAGAACAAAAATTAGATCCAAAAAATATCTTATGTATTAGTTTACCAAACGAAAAAGCCAGAGAGATATATGTAACTCAAAAACAAAATCAAAGGGGAGTTTTTTCAGTTTCTGAAATACAAACAAAAACAAAGAAGGTTTCAGGGTAATCCACTTTTTCTTTTTTCATGCATGCGTAAACCAAGAACCATATATCAAAAAAAAAGAAAAAAATTCTTTACTTTAGTCAGTTCGAATCTTGCTAGCGATGAACCCTCGGGGGTAAGCCGTTTCAGGGAGGGTTTATTTTGATTTTAAAACAAAGGTTTTAGGTAAAAGGGGAGTGTGTCCAGAGAGGTTTTTTTGTTCAAATGAGTGATCTGGGTGGCCAGAAGTGCTGGTCTGGGAAGGCTCGAGGCGGCCGTTGAGGCCGAGCCTCGCCTGAGCACGGCGGTGTTGAAGGGTTTTAGATTTTGGGGGGATTGTTTTCTGGAAAAAAAACCAGAGAATATGAGAGTTTTCTCTCTTAAGGGCTAAAAAATGAAAAAGAGGGAAATGTGAGGCCGATTAGGGTTTTTTATAAGCAATTTTTTTAAAAAACGGTATAATTACCTATTAAGGAGTCCCACGTTTTTGTTCTTTTTAAATCGGGCCTGCCCCTTGGTAGATTTACAACATTAATCCCCCGTTCTTTCTCAAACATTTTAATCTGGTCCTCAAATTAAACAGATTCTGAGTTTAAATGGTGAAATTACCGCTTTAGTCATTCCGCATTTTCAATGTTTTCAAAGCTATCTCGACGCATGGGTTTATTACAAGTTTGGTCCTCGCAAGTCGATTCTAGTTTACAATTCGATCCTTAAATATGCCTTTTGTTCTTTTAATTTTTGCCCTCTATTTTTCTTGTTAATGCAATTCGGTCCTCTTTCATGTTTAGATGTTTATGTCATTTTTATCATGTTTTAATATGTTCATGTCATTCATTTGGTGCTTGTATGTGTTTTATAGCATGATTAATTTATGTCTTTGTAACATGTGTATTAAAGTATGGTATATCTTGTTTCCATGTCTTATTTTATTTATTCATGTTGTATATACGTTCGTCTCGTGCTATGTTTCGGTTTAGTTAGTATGTATGTTTGTGCGTTTACTTGTTTTTATCCCTTTTGTCTTTAGGTTATATGTTAGTGTGTTTTTTTTCCTTTTACATGGTGTATTATTTTTTTATTGTATTGTGATGTGCAAAAAAAATGCCATATGTATGTTTTAATTGTATTATCATGACACTGATGTTTCATTAATCTAGCATCATGTTATTTATATCATGCACATGTTTTAGTTGTGGATCGTATTTATCTAGCTAGGCATGTTAGATTTAATTAATTAATTTTGGAAAGCATGTTTTTCTTTTTATGTTTATGTGCATACTTAGTTTTACTATTGCGATATATTATGTTCATGCATTTAATTATTTTGTTTAAATTTTGTAATATTCATATTTTTATGTCTCTTAAATTGTCATGTTAATGTGATTTGTTTATTTTATATTTTACTTCCTAAGATTGCATCTCGAGATATATTAATTGTCAATGCGGTGCCCTTTTATCCGAGCGTAAACGGGGCCAGTATCAGGCGTAGTGATGGTGGTTAGGCGTTTACTCTCGGATAACGGGGCCCTTAAAATTTACTCGCACTTATAACCAAATTTTAATTTAATCGTCACTTTAATCCGGAAAGTTTAATTTTAATAAAGCGGTAATTATTAAAGTACCAATTTTGGGCAGTGTGGGGGTGCTAATCCTTCCACATCCGTAACCGACTCTCGAACCCAACAGTTTTAAAAATCTCTGGTTTTATGGTGTCCGGCCTACTTTAGTGGCCGGTGGCGACTCCATTTTTTTATTTATAAAATACGGTTTTTACAAAATCCCACAGAAGACATTATTTTCAAAACAAAACAATAGATAAAAAACTTTTAGCGTAAAAGGACATTGCTACAAAGATTTTTTAGCGTAAAAGGACATCGCTACAGATGGCAACTCCGTTGGGGACATTTTTTTTTCAAACAAAATAATGTGAGTCAAGCTTTTTAAATAATTACCGCTTTATTAATATTAGAAATTCCGGATTAAAGTGACTATTAAACTAACATTCGGTTATAACTCATTTAGAATATGGCATATAAACCCGTTTTTAAGTGGGGGAAAACGCTAATGCTTTTGTGGAGATATCGTTCTCCCGTGTAGGCCTAGCAAGTACCTTCGGGGCTCGAGTACCTTAGGCTTTCGTAAGGATATCGTTCCTTCGTGCAGGCATAAGCGAATGGGTCCCCTGAATTGAACTCGGTTGAAAGGAGCCAATAATGGGTGATGATCAGGGGCCTTGCTACTCTTAGTAGAGGACAGCAAGGACAATTCGGGTACCTCCTAGCACCAACACTGCATGTAGAGAACACATAGAAACCCACTCCTTTAGAGCCATGCGGATAACCTAGGTGTTTTAGACATGATGTAAATAGGGTTGTTTTGTGTGTTTATCCTATTTAATCCGTCCTTTTATTTATATATTTATTAGTTTTATCTGGTATTGACTTGTTTTCTTTTTTGTTTTTCTTTTTTGCATACATTATTGCATTTGCATTACATAAAGGTACTGGATCAAGTGGTTTACCCGATCCGAAAGTCTTTCACCATGGAAAAAATGGTATCTTAGGAAAGAAGAGCTTAACTTGTCAGTCAGGCATTGGTCAGAGGTCAATCAGAAGGCCCAAAGGGACAGTTTGCTGAGCGAGCGCATAGTAGCAGGGTACACCTACGTGAGTCTTCAACAAAACGACTTATGGGATCTTCAAAGCATTTGGTAAGGATGGGACCGAAGACTACAAGACATGTTCTGTGATAGTTATAGTGACATTGCACAGCTGTTATACGTTCGAGTCAACCAGCCCTTACTCCGAGCTATTTTCAGTTCTGGAATCCTGGTTTTTGCTGCTTAACCTTCAATGAACAGGACATGATGCCTACAGTAGAAGAGTACACTGCCTTACTTAATCAGAATAACGTTCAGGAAGATTGGATCTATGCAAAACCGCCGAGGAATCAGAATTACACTTCGAAGCTCAAAACCTTTGCCAGGATGACTGACGATTGGGTTAATGGCCTGATTCGACTTCGAGGAGACAGTACAGTCTTTCCATGGGAGAGTATTCGAGACATCATACCCGCATATCCAGATGAGGGGAAGAAGCTAGACCTATTTACCTTGGGGATATATGGTTTGGTAATATTTTCGAGAACTCTTGGAAACATTGATGTAGCCATTCTAGATATGTTTGAGCATATGAAACAAAGGGCAAACTCAGTACCACCAATCCTGACCGAGACCTTCATTTCTTTAAATGTCAATCGAAAGCACGAAGAATGATGTTTTCGAGGATGTGCACGGCTGTTACAGGTATGAATTCGGAGCCACATGTGGAAGACACCGACGAGGGTCCTACCAGGGATATCATTTCAAGGCTTTTCGCCCTTACATGAGTACTTAGCAAAAGAGTGGCGAGAAAACTTGAAGACAAAGAAATGGTCCAGTTTCTTCAGGAACATTCAAGATGAAGACATAGTATGGAGGGTTCCGTGGCTCGGTAGAGTTAATTACTTCTTGTACAGTTGCGGTGATTATGACTGGTTGATGATGTTGGGGCTGCACTGTGGGATTGTTTGTGCTCCGCTTCTGGTGTTCCGACAGTTCAGATCACGATAGTTTGTTCCCAATACCACCGAATTGAGACAAAGTGAATTTTCTTTCAAAGGTGAGTTCAAGGAAAAAGTTCAGACTATCATGAGGGCTTGGGACCATTGTTACCAGTCAGAGTGGAATGAGACACCGAGCGTATGATCACCCTAGACTATGATCTTTGGAGACGTTTGAGGATTAATGATAAGATTCCTGAACCCGATCAGGGACTAGCTGTGTCACTTGAGGAGCTTATGAGAGTAGTACCGTATGAAGCTAATATTTTACGAAATGAACTCGAAGAAATCAAGAGGAAGATGGAAACCCAACAAACTCAGCATGCGGTAAGCGTTATAAAACGAGTTTAGAGGCCAACGAGCGGGATAAGATCATTAGGCAATTGAAGAAACTGAATGCGGATTTGAGCGAGAAGAACGCTCTTTACCAGAAGAATACCCTTCTACTCCAAGAGAAAGTACAGAAGGCCAACGAAGTCAGTTCATAGCCGTGGAAAAGGAAAGGATGAATGGTATCCGTTTGGTGGAAGAAGAACGAGAGATTGGCAAGCGAGCGATCAAGAAAGAGATAGAAAGCTACAGGTTAGCTACCGAGGAGGAAAGACGGTCTTTCAAGGAGGCCATCGATCAAGAGAGGGAAAGAACTAGGCAAGAGATCAGCAAAGGAAAACAAACAGTCAGCTACGAAAGAGAGAACACCGCCGCTTGGAAAAGAAGGTCTATGGATAGCAGGAATAGACTGTTAGAGATGCAGAGATTGTACGACGACACCATCCAAAGCCTGAATCAGAGCCAAAGTCAGAATGTCGAGTTAGAGGGAAGGTTGGCAGGATTAGAACACTCATTTCAGACTTACCGTCAGAGGAATGGCTTCATCAAACTACAAGAAAGGGAGCGTGAAGTTGGCACGTTGCGAGCCCGAATTGAGTCGCTTGAAACAACTGTTCAGGATTATAGGGAAAGAATCAGAGTATTCGAAGAAGCTGCAGCTGGAGGAGACAATTATTGGCAAAGAAGACTGCGTGATGCTGCCCAGATGGTGTAGGATAGAGACCAATATTACACGAACCTAATGGTGGACATACAGCGAGTTGCAAGGCATGTGAGTGACTTAGTTGCCGAAGTCGAAACTCTCATACCTTTCGTAGCCGCAGGCATGGAAGAAGCTCCCAGGTTCATCAAGTTGCTCAGGGCTATTGGAAAGTTAGGGGATAGAGCTAAGGCTTATCTGTAGGACTCCGTGTTGTAATTAGGACTCTTTTGTATTGGGAACCCTCCTTTTGTAATGTGAACTCTATTGTAATCTAGATCCTTTAATTCCCGTGAAAGTAGTTCCAAAGGGTGATTACCAGTGGAATCAATACCTTTATTTGCATATATTCATGCATTGCATCATGACATTTGCATCATTATACATGCATTTATTTTCTTTGCAATCATATTAATATTGTAAATATTGTGGCAGTGTGAAATTAGAAGTTAAGCCGCAATCATTCATCATCCATACCTTACCCGACTACAAAGCAAACTCATAGAAGATAGGATAATCAGTGTAGAGAAAGGACAGAGAGATCTAGAAGCAAGATTTGATGAGGCCCAGAGAAGCCTCAGTGACCAGATTGCTCAGTCACAAGTGTGTCTGACATAACTGTGTTGTTGGCTAAGAGCCTCGAAAAAAGAGTCGAAGGTGAAGTCGCTCAAGAGCCGGAAGGTACCCCAGCTCACAGTAAGGTTCAACCGGCTACGCCAAATCTGGCCAGAAGGGTATATATTGACCCTGCTGGGATGTCTACTAATCTTCAGGTAGGGGCATCTGAAAATCAACCCATTGACACGGAAGCACTCTACGAGGAGGAGGTGTCAGACCTGAACTTGGTCAAAAAGATCAGGACAAAGGTAGAAAAGAAATGGGAAGAGAGGTTTTGCCTCATGGAAGAAAGATTTAAAGCCCTGCAAACTACAGAAGAATCGGGAAGCGATGCCAGTGACTTAAGTTTGGTATCCGACCTTGTCCTGCCACCAAAGTTTAAAACACTGAAGTTCGAAAAATACGATGCAACCACGTGTCCCTCCGCACACGTGACAATTTATTGCCGGAAGATGACGACCCACCTCAAGGATAAGAAACTTTTAATTCATTGTTTCTTGGACAGCTTGACTGGGGCGACGCTGCGGTGGTATACCAGTTGAGCCGAGTAAACATTAAAACCTGGAAAGATCTTTCAAGAGCATTCATCGAGTAATACAAGCACATGACGGACACGACGCCCAGCAGAATTATGCTAGAAAATATGGGGCAGAAATCCAACGAAAGTCTACGACAGTATGCCAGAGGTGGCGAGAAGTGGCCGCCCAGATTCAGCCACCCATCCCCGAACATGAAATTACACCTTTATTTTTTAATACTCTGAAGGGGACACTGTTTGATCGCCTCATTAATAACATAACTCAGAGTTTTGCTGATTTAATTAGGACCGGGGAGTCCCTTGAATTGGCAATCAAGAGCGGTAGAATTGATAGTAGGGAAAGTTCTCAGAAGTACAACAAGAAGAATAAGGTGAACACTGCCAGTACTTACACCGCCCCAAAGAATTTCACAGTCTCACAACCACAGACGTCTACTGGGAAAGCACAAAACTCCAATCAAAGAGAGGAGAGAACCCTGAGAAAGGAGAAAGAGAGGCAAACTTTTACTCCATTACCTGTTTCGTACTCTGAGCTTTACACTCAGTTGCACAAAGCGGATTTGGTCCGTCCATACTACGTTACTCTGTTCAAACCGCCATTCTCGTCCTGGTATAACCCGAACGCGCATTGCGATTATCACAGTGGTGCCCCTGGTCATCCTACAGATAACTGGCTTGCTTTTAAGAAGCTTGTGCAGAGTCTAATCAATTCTGGGATACTGAAGTTTGAAGAACAAAGTGTAGCTGCTAACCCATTGCCTAATCACGGGAACAAAGGAGTGAATGCTATTGAGGAGTACTCTACCAGGAAGGTTAAGGAGAATGTGTCAGAAATCAAGTCTCCTTTGCGGTGGATATTTCAGCAATTGTGCATGGCCTACTTGATCAACAAGGGCATGGTAGTAGTGCAGAAGGGATGTGGAGTGTACTGTGAATTCCATCAGGACCGAGGACACGACATCCAACAGTGCAACGTGTTTAAGAGATTGGTGCAGCAATTGATGAACGATAAGCAAATAGAGTTCTTTGAAGAACCTACAAGAAGGAAGGGGTTAGACGTACATATGACGGACAACCCCAACATTAAATACGGGAGAGACAGACTTTTTGTCATCTCCTCCAGGCCAGAGAGTGCAAGTTCCTCCCAAGGATAAGCTACTAAGGTTACTCCCAAGATCATCATCTCAGCACCATCCCCGTTCCCAATCAAGGATATGCGGCAAACTCTCTGGAACTATGTTGTGAATGTGACTATACCAGAAAAGCCAGAATATGAAGTAAAAGAACAGAAAGTTGAAGAAGAGCCTACACCGAAAGACGAGCAAGCCAAGAGTGATGAGAATGTCGGTGAGGTAGGCCACTTCAAGAGGAGCGACAAATGTTACTCCTCAGAAACCTTGAAGGCTGCTGAAGTTTCCAAGGATAAAGGAAAAGATACATCGGTTACCCCCGAGCAGATATTCGGTGAGGAACCACCTCCAAAGATAAATGAACCAGTAACCGAGGCTCAGGCCAAAGAATTTCTGAAATTCCTGAGACATAGTGAATACAGTGTAGTGGAACAACTACGAAGGCAACCGGTAAGGATTACAGTGCTAGAGTTTCTCATGAGTTCAGAAAAGCACCGTGAGGCACTCTTAAAAGTACTAAACCAGACTTTTCTATATCAAAGTTGGACAGGATAGTGGGGCATATCACCGCCTATAACCATATAACATCCAGTGATGACGAGATCCCTGGAGGAGGAATAGGGTCCACCAAGGTTCTTAACATCACAACCCACTGCAAGGGGTATGTGTTACCTGGGGTATTGATTGACAACGGGTCAGCACTGAACGTACTACCTATGGTGACTCTACAAAAGCTACCAATCAATGATTCTCATCTAAAGCCCTGTCATAACTCCGTGAGAGCCTTCGACGGCACACAAAGAGGAACACTTGGAAGGATTGAGGTGCCTCTATTGATTGGACCGACTGAGTACGTGATCGACTTCATGGTGATGGACATAAAACCATCCTACATCTGCTTATTGGGAAGGCCATAGATCCACTCTGCAGGAGCTATCCCCTCATCACTGCATCAGAAATTAAAATTTGTGATCTAAGGCAAGTTGGTCACAGTGGAGGTTGAGCAAGAGACCATTGATGCCCCCTACATTCAAAATGATGAGGATGCTGCAGAATGCTATTTTTGAGCATTAGAGCTGGTGAATACCATATTCATCACGGAAGGTAATCGGATCCTCTGCCCTAGATTATCTATTTGCACCAAGATGACCGTTACTGAAACTTTGGGCCGAGGAGCCAAAGCAAGAAGAGGGCTAGGGAGAAGGTTGCAAGGGAGCCTACGAGCTAGGAGAGTAATAACCAAGAAGGATCGTTTCGGGCTGGGTTACAAACCAAGTGTCCAGGAGAGAAATGAAGAGTACAAGAGAAAAGAAGAACAGAGAAGAGCCAGATTTAAGGGAGATGACGTTCCATGGAGACCAATGTCTTTCCCTCGATTGAGAAATACTTTTGTCTCCAGAGGATTCAACCGACCAGGACAGGAGGTTGAAGAAGCAATTAAGGAAAATGACATACTCAATGAGAAAGAAATGTTTAGTGAATCACTCGAGGGGATGTCCATCAACATGATAGCTGGAAATGGTCATGACAGCAGCGTGTTGACCAACATCCGCCCCTACCGCCCTGGGGAGACTCTTGATAATTGGAGCTACGTTGACCTACCTGTGGTTTTTAGGGCTAGATTAGAGTAATGCTCTGAATCAACCTTTTTGTTTTTGCCCATAAGCAATGGGGATCTTTTGTATACGGCACCTATGTTAACTTTTTGTTTGAAATGAAAAGATATCTTCCTCGTTTTCTCAAATGGCAAACATCTCATTTCATTCATTCATTCTTTATTCATACCCATTCACTTCATATAAAATTATTCTTTTCCCAATACAATCGTTCTTATTTAATGTAGGGTTCCCATAATTAACTGTATGAATGATGTTGAGTCTAATCCCGAGGTAGATTTTGAATGCCCCGAGATCTCAGCAGGAATTGAAGAAAAGGATAATGAGATAGAATACGAGGTCCCTGCAGAGCTGATGAGCATGATGGCCAATGAAGAGAAGATAATCATGCCCCACCAAGAAGAAATAGAAGTTGTAAACTTGGGGACTGAAGAAGAGAGAAAAGAAGTAAAGACCGGGACTACATTTTCCTCGAAAACCAGGCACGAACTGATAGCCCTACTCCAGGAATTCAAGGATGTTTTCGCCTGGACTTATCAAGATATGCCGGGTTTGAATACTAACATAGTGGTACACAAACTGCCGACGAAACCATAATGCAAACTAATACAGTAAAAACTTAGGAGAATGAGACCGAACATGTTGTTAAAGATCAGAGAATAGGTGAAAAAGTAGTTTGATGTTGGCTTCTTGGAAGTGGCCAAGTACCCTGAATGGGTTGCAAACATTGTTCTAGTACCAAAGAAGGGTGGGAAGGTCCATATGTGTGTAGATTATAGGGATCTCAACCGAGCTAGCCCTAAAGACAACTTCCCTCTGCCACATATTGACACGCTAGTTGACAACACCGCGGGGCACTCATAGTTCTCATTCATGGACGGCTTCTCAGGGTACAACCAGATAAAGATGGGCTCGGATGACATGGAGAAAACCATATTCATGACCATGTGGGGCACTTTTTGTTACAAGGTGATGTCTTTCGGACTCAAGAACGCGAGAGCGACTTATCAAAGAGCGATGGTGACTCTTTTCCATGACATGATGCACAAAGAAATAGAGGTATACATGGATGATATGATCGCTAAGTCCCTAACAGAAGAAGAGCACCTGCAGAACTTGAGAAAATTATTCCAAAGACTACAGAAATACCAGCTGAAGCTTAACCCGGCCAAATGCACCTTTGCCGTTACATCTAGAAAACTCTTGGGGTTCGTAGTGAGCAGAAGAGGGATTGAGATTGATCCAGATAAGGTGAAAGCCATCCAGGATCTCCCACTTCCCCATACTCAGAAGGAAGTTCGAGGTTTCCTGGAGAGGTTAAATTACATCTCCCGTTTCATCTTCCAGTTAACAGATAGGTGTGGCCCAGTCTTCAGACTACTTAGAAAGAATAATCTCGGTGTCTAGGATGAGGAATGTCAAGAAGCCTTAGAGAAGATCAAAAGGTACTTGACGAATGCTCCGATTTTAGTCGCGCCGGTACCAAGCAGGCCTTTAATCCTCTACCTAACAGTCTTTGAGAATTCAATGGGTTGCGTATTGGGGCAACACGATGAGTTTGGGAAGAAAGAAAAAGCCATCTACTACCTAAGCAAAAAGTTCAATGATTGCGAAACATGGTACCCGCCAATTCAGAAGCTATGTTGTGCTTTGGTTTGGGCCACCAAGAGGCTTAGGCAGTACATGCTATACCATACCACATGGTTGATATCCAAGCTAGACCCCTTGAAGTTCCTAATGGAAGCTCCGGCATTAACATGGAGGATAGCCCACTGACAGATGCTCTTATCCGAGTTCGACATTGTGTATGTAAGTCAGAAAGCCGTGAAGGGAAGCGCTATAGCGGATTTCTTAGCTAGTCGTGCTTCGAATGATTATGAATCGTTAAACTTTAAGTATTACAACTGAGGAAAATGTTTCAGATGATAATTCATGGAAGCTTTACTTTGATGGAGCCTCCAACGCCCTCGGACACGGGATAAAGATCGTGTTAATTTACCAGCAGACTAGAATTCTTCTGCACCAACAATATAGCTGAATATGAAGCCTGTGTTATGGGTCTGAACGCAACTATTAAAAGAAATATTAAGGAACTTCGAGTATTCAGAGATTCATCCTTAGTGATTTACCAGTTGCGCGGAGAATGAGAAACTAGGGATTCAAAGCTGGTGAAATATTATGAATGAGCTCACCAATGAGTTTGAAAAGATCAGTTTCACTTCCCTTCCCAGAGAAGAAAATCAGATGGCAGACGCCTAGGCAACCTTGGCTTCCATGTTCAAAGCGAACACGGGGGCAGAAATGAAGCCAATTGAGATGCAGACTTTTGAAGGGCCGGCTCATTGTTGTAATGTGCAAGAAGAGATAGATGGCAACCCTTGGTATTATGACATCTTGCAATATGTCAAGTTTCAAAAGTATCCCGAAGGGGCAAATGACAATGACAGGAAAACACTTAGAAAAATGGCAGCGAGATATGTTCTGGTGGGGAGATTCTATATAAAAGAAGCCATGATCAGACATTATTGAGAAGTGTGGATGCCCGGGAGGCGAATGAGATTTTGGCATAGGTACACAATGGTCTATGTGGGATGCACGCCAATGGGCTGTCTATAGCTTGAAAAATTATGAGATATGGCTATTTCTGGTCGACCATGGAGGGAGATTGCATCGATTACGCCAGGAAATGCCAAATTTATGCTGAAAAGATTCACGCTCCTCCGTTACCTTTACACACCATGAATTCTTCGTGGCTTTTTGCAGCGTGGGGCATGAACGTCATTGGGCAGATTCACCCGAAGGCTTCCAACGGACACCACTTTATTTTGGTCGCCATAGACTACTTCACTAAATGGGTGGAGGCAGCATCTTATGCCAACATCACAAGGATGACGGTATACAAATTCCTAAAGAATGAAATCATTTGTCGATACGGTTTGCCAGAAAGGATTTTCACCGACAACGCTTCCAATCTGAATAACAAATTGATGACGGAGGTGTGCAACCAGTTCAAGATAACGCACCATAACTCCACAGCATATCGCCCTAAGATGAATGGGGCAGTGGAAGCAGCAAACAAGAACATAAATAAGATCATCGCGAAGATGACAGATACCTACAAGGATTAGCATGAGAAGCTGCCATTCGCTCTTTTCACCTATAGGACATCTGTTCGCACATCGACTGGGGCAACGCCCTATTCTTTAGCATATGGTACAAAAGCAGTACTTCCCATTGAGGTTGAGATTTCGTCGCTCCGGGTCCTTAATGAAGTAAAGTTTGAAGAGTCCGAATGGGTGCAAGCCAAATTCGACCAGTTGAATCTCATTGAATAAAAGAGGCTAAAGGCCATCTGCCATGGTCAAATGTACCAAAAACGGATGATGTGGGCATACGACAAGAAGGTGTGCCCGAGAGAATTCAGAGAGGGAGATCTGGTACTTAAGAGGATCCTCCCGATTCAGAAAGATTTTCGGGGAAAGTGGATGCCCAATTGGGAAGGGCCATACGTTGTCAAGAAGGCCTTTTCAAGAGGAGCATTAATATTAACCGAAATGGATGGAGACGAGTTAAAAAATCCTGTGAATTCTGATGCAATTAAGAAATACTATATTTGAAAAAAAAGGGAAAAAAGAAAAAAAGAAGAGAGGTAGAGCGAAAACCCAAGAGGGCGTTCCAAAAAAAGGTGAAGAGCTCAAGGCGAAAACCCAAAAAAAGATGTCATGAAGCAAAGGAAGGATCCGAGTCAAAAACTCGTAAAGGGCGACTCAGATAAATTTTGAGGTTGGACCTCCGGCGAGAAGAGTCGTCCCCACGAGTACCAGAAGAAGAAGCTCCAAGCAAAGATTCTACTCCGGTTGACGGGATCACGCATCATTTATACTGTGGATACTAGGAGGTTTTGCATTTCATGTTTTGCTTTTCCTCATGTTTGCCATGACCATCTCAAAATTGTTCCAAATCCTTAATCGTAATAAAATCACATTTTTGAGCTCTCGTTCCTTGTCTTCTTGTTAGTTGCCATAAACATCATGCAGATAAGTTAACATAGGCTTATGATAAGCAAGAGATTTCTGAGCATTACTGTGATCTAACCCTGAAGATGCAGGTGATTAGAAAAATAGTATTAACCATGCCCTCCAGCTGCCTACATGATGTATGTTGAAGCGGGACGAGCAGAAGGCTTCGAGCACCAGGGTAAGATGACCGATGTCACATACCCCGCTTGTTTAAAGAAAGCATTCGAGACAACAAGAGAGATTTCCCAGCTGAAAACCCAGAAGAGTACCTAAAAAAACAAACAAACAAAAAAACTCTAAAGTGAAAACCCGAAAGGGCACTTTAGAACCCCAACCAAAAATTCAAAAAAGAAAGGTTAAAATGGTTGAACCCGACAGTGAAATGGGGTATCGCCACTAGAAGAAGAAAAAAAGGAGAAAACAAGCAGTAGAGAGTCGAGATTGACTGATGGCCGAAGCAGACGCACCAAGATATTGACACTCATGCATCATGTATAGTTAGACATCCCTAGGATTAGGAGCATGCTAACTCATTTGTCATAGCATTCTGTCTATTCTAGACAGGTATCCGTAGATTTAAAGAAGCATGGGCATCCTTAGTAGCGTGAGTCCAGAGATAATAGCAGCCTTGGTAGCGTAAGGCCAGATCGGTAGCCATTTTGGCGTGAATCCCAAATGTGAAGATAAAGGTTCTATAATAGGAAGGGCTTATATTTTCAAGTGCCCACAGCGAGGGGTTCTATATAGGAAGAATTCGTCGCTCTGAGGCTTCAGGAGCTGTAAGTTTTATATAGGAAGGGCTTGCGGCTCTATGGTGAAGACTAGCAGTTCTATATAGGAAGAACTCCCAGCCGAAGGAATTCACCCATGACGCAGAAGGTTTTATATAGGAAAAACCTGCGTTGAAGGCGAAGAGTTCTATATAGGAAGGACTCCATGCTTCACCGTCTCAGAGTGAAAAGTTCTATATAGGAGAGACTCGTAACTCAAGGCTCCAGAACGAAAGGTTCTATATAGGAGGGGCCTGTAGTTCCAAGATCGGAAGGTGAAGAAGTTCTATATAGGAAGAACTTACGAGCCTGAAGATTCAGCTGAGGAAAAGCGGAGAGTTCCAGAAGAACACGTGATTCTGAAGCCACGAACAGGAAAGTCGGATAAAAATGAGTGCTTTTGGCCTTTGCTTTGTTCTCGTTTCACAAGAACGAGCAAAGAGGGGCAATTGTAATCACTCATTTTTACCCGGTTTGTAAATAATGTTAATATATTAGTATAATAATTAATAGATATTATTATCGCATGTATGCATATATTATATTAGTATGTGTGTACGTACGATTAGCATGTGCGTAAAATATGTGTGATATGTGTGAGCGTTTGTACATTATATATATTATGTATGTGTACGTGTACGTGTTAATATTTATTATGGTATATGTGTGTTATATTGTTTGTATGTGCACATTGTGTGTGTGTGAACAAATATATGCTTGTGTGTTATGAGTTCAAACGTATATAATGTATAGGATAATGTTGCATATACGTGTGTATGTATGTTATTTAAATATTATGTGCATGTGTGTATGTAGGTATATGTGTGGGTGTTTGCATGTATGTATATTAATTTGTATGTACATATATTATATATGTGTGTACGCATATATTATTATTATTATTATTATTATTACTATTATTAATAATGCTATAGAGCTAAAATTAAAATAACATAAAAAGTATATTAAAATCCAAATTAGATATCCAGTCCTTAATTACAAAAACCACTTAAGTTTACATGGCATAATCGACCCAAACCCAAATCCAACGTCCTAAAAACCCTAACCCATATCAGACTTAATAGCCCTAATACCCTCCCTTTATTTTGCGCAGCTGCACGAGGGCCGTTGGATCAGATCTAGATCCAACAGCCACGGTTAAAGCATGAAGACCTCGCATCTGCCGCGCGTAAGCCCACTCGCCATCCAGCTGACTTCCACGCGCCTGTGTGGAGCACGCACTGGCCTTTCAGATCACCGTACTCCACGTGGCATCATCGGGTGCAATCTCTCCCGTTCAAGCACGCATCTAGATTGTTCAATCATCAAACCATATTAGCTGTTGGATCAGATCTGATCCAACAGCCAAGAATATTTCTGGCTAAGATAGCCTTTTCGTCTTCCAGATGCCAATCTACGTGGTTGCCGCCGTACACCGTCCTTGCATCAGTCCTCCAACCACCAAGCATGTCCAGGCATGCCAAAGACACAAAGAAATGGTGAGGCGTCAGAGCAAAAATCATATCCAAAAAATATCTTATGTATTAGTTTACCAAACGAAAAAGCCAGAGAGATATATGTAACTCAAAAACAAAATCAAAGAGGAGTTTTTTTCAGTTTCTGAAATACAAACAAAAACAAAGAAGGTTTCAGGGTAATCCTCTTTTTTTATGTATGCGTAAACCAAGAACCATATAACAAAAAAATAAAAAGAAAAAAATTCTTTACCTGAGTCAGTTCGAATCTTGCCGGCGATGAACCTTCGGGGGTAAGCCGTTTCAAGGAGGGTTTATTTTGGTTTTAAAACAAAGGTTTCGGGTAAAAGGGGAGTGTGTCCAGAGAGGATTTTTTGTTCAAATGAGTGATCTGGGTGGTCAGAAGTGCTGGTCTGGGAAGGCTCGAGGCGGCCGTTGAGGTCGAGCCTCGCCTGAGACCGCCTTAGCACGACGGCGGTGTTGAAGGATTTTAGATTTTAGATTTTAGGGGATTGATTTCTGAAAAAAAAACAGAGAATTTGAGAGTTTTCTCTCTTAAGGGCTAAAAAATGAAAAAGAGGGAAAGGTGAGGCCGGTTAGGGTTTTTTATAAACAATTTTTTTTTAAAACGGTATAATTACCCATTAAGGAGTCCCGCGTTTTTTTTCTTTTCAAGTCGGGCCTGCCCCTTGGTAGATTTACAACATTAATCCCCCGTTCTTTCTCAAACATTTTAATCTGGTCCCCAAATTAAATAGATTCTGAGTTTAAATGGTGAAATTACCGCTTTAGTCATTCCGCGTTTTCAATGTTTTCAAAGCTATCTCGCTGCATGGGTTTATTACAAGTTTAGTCCTCGCAAGTTGATTCCAGTTTACAATTTGATCCTTAAATGTGCCTTTTGTTCTTTTAACTTTTGCCCTCTATTTTTCTTGTTAATGCAATTCGGTCCTCTTTCATGTTTAGATATTTATGTCATTTTTATCATGTTTTAATATGTTCATGTCATTCATTTGGTGCTTGTATGTGTTTTATAGCATGATTAATTTATGTCTTTGTAACATGTGTATTAAAGTATGGTATATCTTGTTTCCATGTCTTATTTTATCTATTCATGTTGTATATACGTTCGTTTCGTGCTATGTTTCGGTTTAGATAATATGTATGTTTGTGCGTTTACTTGTTTTTATCCCTTTGTCTTTAGGTTATATGTTAGTGTGTTTTTTTTCCTTTTACATGGTGTATTGTTTTTTTATTGTATTGTGATGTGCAAAAAAAATGCCGTATGTATGTTTTAATTGTATTATCATGACACTGATGTTTCATTAATCTAGCATCATGTTATTTATATCATGCACGTGTTTTAGTTGTGGATCGTATTTATCTAGCTAGGCATGTTAAATTTAATTAATTAATTTTGGAAAGCATGTTTTTCTTTTTATGTTTATGTGCATACTTAGTTTTACTATTGCGATATATTATGTTCATGCATTTAATTATTTTGTTTAAATTTTGTAATATTCATATTTTTATGTCTCTTAAATTGTCATGTTAATGTGATTTGTTTGTTTTATATTTTGCTTCCTAAGATTGCATCTCGAGATATATTAATTGTCAATGTGGTGCCCTTTTATCCGAGCGTAAACGGGGCCAGTATCAGGCGTAGTGATGGTGGTTAGGCGTTTACTCTCGGATAACGGGGCCCTTAAAATTTACTCCCACTTATAATCAATTTTTAATTTAATCGTCACTTTAATCCGGAAAGTTTAATTTTAATAAAGTGGTAATTATTAAAGTACCAATTTTGGGCGGTGTGGGGGTGCTAATCCTTCCCCATCCGTAACCGACTCCCGAACCCAACAGCTTTAAAAATCTCTGGTTTTATGGTGTCCGGCCTACCTTAGTGGCCGGTGGCGACTCCATTTTTTTTTATAAAATACGGTTTTTACAAAATCTCACGGAAGACATTATTTTCAAAACAAAACAATAGATAAAAAACTTTTAGCGTAAAAGGACATCGCTACAGAGATTTTTTTAGCGTAAAAGGACATCGCTACAATCTTTTATTATCGATGGTGGTGTTTGTTCGTATCTTTTGTTTTTCGAGTTGTTGGATTGAGTTTTTTAGGGGAAATGATTGGTTAATCAGACTAGTCTATTTCGGTTTTGTAAGTTTTTCTTTTTTAAGAATATAATTTTACTGTATTTTTCTTTTTTTGGTAAAATGATATGATTTCATATATAGAGAACCATACATGGGGTATTACCACATACCTCATTAAAAACCTCCTTAAACCTAGTTGGAGAAAAATAGTGTAACAACCCTTTCCCGTACTGAATACGAGTCAGAGATGTCACATTACTAATGTCTTATCTTGTTTTATCCATATACGTTTAATCATCAAACTGATTAATTCTCTATATGTTTAGCTTAATTTCATGCATCATACTCTACTAGTAATCAAATAATTACATGCCCACTAGAGATTATCATAAGCTAGAATATCTTACTGATGTTTTGCAGATTGAAGCTTGATCAGCATGCTTACTCCTCTTCAAGTACTCCACCTAAACCTACGTGTGAATCAAGCACACGCAAAGTTTTCACTTAGTAAGGCAATAAACAAAATTAATAATAATTTAAACTTATTAAACTTTATGGATACATTTATATAGCATGATATATGCCAATGTATTAACTTTTATATATAGAGAGAAACTTAAGTATGCGAGATCGGTACTCCCAGAGTACTAGTCACCGAAGTGATGATAAACATATGGACACATAAAGTGCCGGTAACATATAGACACATAAGGTCGTGCCCACCATCCGCACGTAAGACAATGCTAACCATTCGCACATTTATAAGACTGTGCTAACCATCCGCACGTTTATAAGGCTATGTTAACCATCCGCACATTTATAAGGCTGTACTAACCATCTGCACATAAGGTTGTGCTAACCATCTGCACATAAGGTTGTGCTAACCATCCGCACAAAGTGTCATTTACATACACTATAGTGCTAAATCGTATATTCAGCGTGCTGCTGGACTCTATGGCATGCCAACTATATCATGTCCCTTAATAACTTACTTGGGCATGTATTTCATATTCCATAGTCATTTCATCCATGGCCATATATATATCAACATAATTCAACTTGGGCAGTTCATACCGAAATAACATTCATAATATAACATCATATATAACTAGTGACCCATGTATTTATATTTAACTTTTGAAATATTTAGAACATGTCAAATATATGATTATGACATAAATACCATGCCAATATAAACAATGTAGACTTATCGCAAGTCTTCTTAATAATGTATAAAACATCAATGTATCATGTTATGTATGCATTGCACTCATCTGGGCCATTTATTAGCTTGCTTCACTAAGCTCTATTCGATCCTTTCTTTTATAGTACCTCGAACCTTCTTTTGATTTGGATCCTAATCTCAAAACCCCCAATGTAGTTGAGGAGATTACCTGAAAGTCGAGTTTCAGGGCTTGAATCGAGCTTGGAAAATTTCTCCCCTTTTCCCTCTAATTTTCGAAATTTAGAAGATGAAGAAGACTTCAACTTTTGGCCTTTAACTTTTTAATCTCTACAATTATGCCACTTGTAAATTTAAATGAATTTTAAATTCATTTAAATAGTGAAATTACTAAAATACCCTTTTAATCTAATGGTTGAGATTGATCTTATCATCAATCAAGGTCTAAGATTAAATATCCCATTTTTGTCTTCAAAAATGCCCTTGTAACTTTTAAATATTTCAAGATTGCCATTGGGCCAAATGACCAATTTGCCCTTCAACTAGTTTTTATTTACTAGTTTGCCATTCTTGTAAAAATTCAACTAAATCTAGTTGGAATCCAACCAACTATAATAAAATATTCATAAAATAGTATTTTATGACTTTTTCATGGCTTTTGGACCAGTCTCTTATTTTCCATTCGATCCGATATATCGATATTCATTACATACTTCTACTGCGATTTTACCTTTTCTGAGCTATCAGATTTATTTCGAAAATTCTATATTTCCATAGTCGGGAAATCCACACTACCATCTCATAAAAATTTCATTTCATAAGGACTTAGACTAAATTTTCCTAACTCAGTATATTATTCTGATAATTATCGAAAATCTTTACAGAATAAAATTTCTCTTAGAAATCCTTTATCGATAATTCATATGAATATTCTCTACTCTTATTGAGTCCAAAATATCGATGAGAAACACTTTTATGGGACCTTCCCGAAGGTCACCCATCCTAATATTTCCTTGGCCCGAGTACGCTTAACAATTTTATTCGATCCAAATTTAATACCTTTTACTGCATCTTAATTCTTAAAACCGATATCAAGGTACTTATTTCGATACGATTCACTCTTATACTCACTTATTGGGGAAATTTACACGTTAGTCCCTAAACTTTTCCAAAGTTTATACTTTTAACCCCAAAACTTTCAAAATTTACAATTTGGTCATTGGCCAAAATTTGGGGTATTACAATTCCTCCCCCTTTAAAAAAATTCGTCCTCAAATTTTCAACGCATTCCAGTTTCAAACAATTGCAGATATTGCTCCCTCATTTTCTTCTCAAACTCTCAAGTAGCTTCTTCGACCTTGTGATTTCTTTTTAGGGCCTTGACCAATGTAATTTTTCTTATTCCTTAATTCTTTAATTCCGTAAACCAATATTTCTAATAACACCCATTCATGTATCAAGTCTAATTGCAGTTCTTTTTCCTCAGGAGTTATAAGATAACACGTAACTAAATTAATCAATGTCTCCAAAACATAAGTACATATACTATAAACTTTGCTCTCTTCTGGAGATAAAATCCATTAATTATGCCCTTGGTCCAACTCTTTCACAATTTCTTAAGGTATGATAATTCTGAAACCAAGTTTTTTCCTTTTTGACTTGCACAAATCATCTTTTCTCAAAGTGGTACATTTCCTTTTTTTCTCTTCCTTTAGCTTTTAACTGATAATATCTTGACTAAAGATCAACCTTCCATTTTCATCTTACTTCTATGTTAGTCATAGGTAACCAATTTATCTTAAATTTGGTCTTAAATTCTCAGATTACAAGCTTTGTTCCCAGCTTTACTAACAATCAGTTCTTATAATTTCTTGTAATTCTTGTGCTATACTGCAAATCATTTCTTAGCAGTCATACTAGAATATTCCAGTTAAAATTATTCCCTTGACATACTGGCTTAACCCACTGATCTCACACTACTTCTCATAAAAAATACGAGTACCTTATCAGAATTCAGAAATCAATGAAATAATTTTCTTATAAACTAATCATCAAATCCAATCTCTAACACTTTTCCAGGAAGCTTTCCAAGCTACTTCCTCTATATCAATATCACATCTTATAACCTTTTAGTGTTAATATGTCTCAGATTTTCTATAGGAGTTAACTTCCATGCTTATTTTACTGTATCATATCCGCTATGAGTCCTTTCTAAACCTTCTAGATTCGTCAACTGACGAATTCCATCATCGTTTTACTTTCCATATTCTAATCTCATTCCATCTTATACTAATGAGGAGCAGCATCAAGTCATACAATCAGCACATCAGTAATATGATATCCTAGGGGCATGTATTTACTAGAAAATTTATATGCAAACTCAGTTTAGCATCCAGAACCGGCTAAACCTTTGCTCTAATATCATTAAATGTAACACCCCTTTCTCGTACTGAATACGAGCTAGAGATGTAACATTACTAATGCCTTATCTTGTTTTATCCATATACATTTCATCATCAAACTGATTAATTCTATATATGTTTAGCTTAATTTCATGCATCATACTCTACTAGTAATCAAATAATTACATGCCCACTAGAGATTATCATAAGCTAGAATATCTTACTGATGTTTTGCAGATTTAAGCTTGATCAACATGCTTATTCCTCTTCAAGTACTCCACCTTAACCTACGTGTGAATCAAACACACGCTAAGTTTTCGCTTAGTGAGGCAATAAACAAAATTAATAATTTAAACTTATTAAAATTTATGGCTACATTTATATAGCATGATATATGCCAATGTATTAACTTTTATATAGAGAGAAACTTAAGTATGGGAGATCGGTACTCCATAGTACTAGTCACCGAAGTGACGATAAATATATGGACACATAAAGTGCTGGTAACATATAGACACATAAGTGTCGATATCATATAGACACATAAGGTCGTGCCCACCATCCGCACGTAAGACCGTGCTAACCATCCGCACATTTATAAGGCAGTGCTAACCATCCGCACGTTTATAAGGTCGTGCTAACCATCCGCACATTTATAAGGCTGTGATAACCATCTGCACATAAGGTTGTGCTAACCATCCGCACTACATGTCCTTTATATACACTATAGTGCTAAATCGTATATTCAGCGTGCTGCTGGACTCTATGGCATGCCAACTATATCATGTCCCTTAATAACTTACTTGGGTATGTATTTCATATTCCATAATCATTTTATCCATGGCCATATATATATCAACATAATTTAACTTGGGCAGTTCATACCCGAAATAACCTTCATAATATAACATCATATATAACTAGTAATCCATGCATTTATATTTAACTTTTGACATATTTAGAACATGTCAAATATATGATTATGACATAAATATCATGCCAATATAAACAATGTAGACTTATCTCAAGTCTTCTTAATAATGTATAAAACATCCATGTATCATGTTATGAATGCATTGCACTCACCTGTGCCATTTATTAGCTTGCCTCACTAAGCTCTATTCGATCCTTTCTTTTATAGTATCTCGAACCTTCTTTTAATTTGGATCCAAACTTCATTAACCACATGAATGTAAACAACATTTGTTAGATTCAAATCTAACAATTCCTCAAACATGCTATCAAATCTAATCATTCGAATATACAAATTTCCTCCCTTTCATATACTTTCCAAAACTCATTTTTGGTCCTTAATGACCATTTTGAACTTCAAATAATTCCTCCAAGCTTGCTAACTAACATTAGATACAAAATGTCTCAATTTCCATGTTCTGGCAGTTTGCACTACCTTCAAAGATGTATTTCTATAAAATGATCTAAAACTTGGAATTCAATTCCGTTTGTTTTAAAAGAAACTAGATTTAATAAGCTTTTCAACCATATAAACTAATAGCCCAAATTCAACTTGTACGATTTATGGCGAATTTTCAAAGTCAATTACAATGCTGGAATTCGGAACAGACTGTTGTTCTGTTTTCTAACATTTCGTCACTTAAAAATTCATATCTTTTGACTCAGAACTCAAAATCAGTTTCCGTTTGTTGGAAACGAAACTAGACGAACAAATCTTTACATTGGTATAAAATTCACCATCTAGCCATTTATGTAGAATTTATGGTGAATTTTCGAACTTACTGCCATAATCCAGTTTTCTACACTGCTTCCATAAATAACTCCAAACTTTATACTAACTTTTCCTTACTTCTCTACTTTTCAATTTAGTCCAATTACTTGCTTTAAACCACCAACTTATCACTATCTTCATCAAGTAATTATTCTAAAATAATTCCCTTTAATTTTCCTCCTTTACCGAAATAGTCACTAAAATGCAAAGATAAAGATTTAAGCTTCTTAACTTTGCAAATTAGTCCTCAATTCAACATTACTACCTTAATTCTATTATTTCAACTAAAATTCAGATTTAATCCTCATCCAAAATTCCCTTTCCGAAATGGTCACTTAACTTTGACAAATTGTCAAAATGGTCACTAATTCAATTCAACATCGGTTAGCATTCTATCATCAATTTCACATCTCCAACATTATTAATAACATAAATAGACTTCAAAATTATAAAAATTCAAATTAGTCCTCTAACTTTTAGAATTTCTGAAATGGTCCCTATCTAATAACTTTAGGGTTTGGCTTCCAAATAACAATTCAAGCTTACTAGATCATTAATTCAACATCACAAACCCTAAATTAAACTTGAATCCATAAACCCTAATCATCTTCATAGTAATCAAAATATGTAGAGTTTAAATCTCAACTCTATAACATGATTTTAACATCACAATAGCTTGATTTCAACTTGGATTTCAACATAAAATCTCAAAACCCCCAATTTAGTCCATAAACCCTAATTTCTTCTCATACAAAATTCTCATCAATCAAGCATGTTTTCCATGAATTATTTACACCAAAAGATAGAGCTTGATGAGTAAAACAACTTTGTAGTTGAGGAGATTACCTGAAAATCGAGTTTCGGGGCTTGAGTCGAGCTTGGAAAATTTCTCCCCTTTTTTCCTCTAATTTTCGAAATTTAGAAGATGAATAAGACTTCATCTTTGGGCCTTTAACTTTTTAATCTCTACAATTATGCCACTTGTAAATATAAATGAATTTTAAATTCATTTAAATAGTGAAATTACTAAAGTGCCTTTTTAATCTAATGGTTGAGATTGATCTTATCATCAATCGAGGGCTAAGATTAAATCTCCCATTTCTGTCTTCCAAAAATGCCCTTGTAACTTTTTAAATATTTCAAAATTGTCATTGGGGCCAAATGACCAATTTGCCCTTCAACTAGTTTTTACTTACTAGTTTGCCATTCTTGTAAAAATTCAACTAAATCTAGTTGGAATCCAACCAACTATAATAAAATATTCATAAAATAGTATTTTATGACTTTTCCATGGCTTTTGGATCAATCTCTTATTTTCCATTCGATCCGATATATCGATATTCATTAACTACTTCTACTGTGATTTTACCTTTTCCGAGCTATCAGATTTATTTCGAAAATTATATATTTCCATATTCGGGAAATCCACACTACCATATCATAAAAATTTCCTTTCCCAAGGACTTAGACTAAATTTTCTTAACTTGGTCTATTATTCCTATAATTATCGAAAATATTTATAGAATAAAATTTCTCCTAGAAATCCTTTATCGATAATCCATACGAATATTCTCTACTCTTACTGAGTCTAAAATATCGATCAGAAAAACTTTTATAGGACTTTCCCGAAGGTCACCCATCCTAATATTTTCGTAGCCTGGACACGCTTAATAATTTTATTCGATCCAAATCCAGTACCTTTTACTGCATCTTAATTCTTAAAAATGATATCAAGGTACTTATTTCGATCTGATTCACTCTTATACTGAATAAAATTACTTATTGGGGAAATTTGCACTTTAGTCCTTAAACTTTTTTAAAGCTTATACTTTTAACCCCAAAACTTTCAAAATTTACAATTTGGTCACTGAGCAAAATTTGGGATATTACAAAGAGTACATGTGATAACACTTGAACAAATAAACACAAAATCAATAAAACAAAACACAACTGGAACTAAAAACTAATCAAACAGCAAATCCTTATGAAGTAATTGAACAGCTGACGCTGGCGGCTCGGCGATTAACACAGGCTCGAGACTATCAAAGTTGGCAACCCTAGCTAGAGTATCCTTATTGTATTTCCTCTTTAATCATTCAATAAAACTGGTTGTCTATATTAGTTTTAAAAACTTACTACAACTTAAGGGTATATTTAACTTCAACTCCATTAATTATTTTAATTTCATTTTGAATCCAGGATTCAATATTCAATGACGATTTGATAACAATGTTATTAGGAGTGAATTGGACTGGTTCGGTTGGGTTTTTTTAATTTTATAATCGTTTATAATAATTTGATTCAAATCACTTTTTTTTTTTTTTATTGATATTAGGTTTCTTCTTTTTATACTTCATTCTGACCCCAAAAAAATTGTTTTATTGTTTTTTGATATTATTCGATAAAGTTTCAATACTTTTTCCATAAATATTTCTAAAATATAATTTTTGAAGAAAATGAAAATAATTAATTAGTATTCTTAAAATCATTCTCATTATTCTAAATATAAAATGCTTATTTTATTTTATAAAAATTAAATATAAAATATAATAAGCCTAAACACTACAATTCAACCCATTTTTGGTTATTTGTTCACCCCTAAATCGTACAAGTCTTTTGTCATTATATAAGTGATGTATTGACACTCTAAATTAAATATTTACAAAATGTATGATTGAAGTTGAGGTATATATATCCAATAAGCATTGAGCCAATGTAATATTTATATGTAAGCAAATTATGGGTAAAACATCGTCTAACTGCATTAAGAACACAATTTATAGGATAATCGTTATAGTAATTTGGTTAACCATGGATACACATGTTCAGAAAGGAAGAAAAAGAGGAGGCAAGGGTAGGACGAGTCATAATTATCTTGGTGTGATGCTTGAGTTTGCCGTTTCCTAAGGCAAGCCCTCACACACATATAGTAGAAGAGTTGATTTTGATAAAGTTGAGACACAATAATACAATAATGCCCATGGACAATACATGATCATTCAAAATTAAATACTATGCTAAAAACTATCCCCTTATTAAGGCTAAACCCTTTAAATTAATCACTTTTAAGGGTTTGGGTTACATGATTTATATAGGAGAAGTATTTGATTAGGGTTGTTTGAGAAGAAAGGGTCTTGGATTAGTAAAATGGAAGTGTTCTCACTTTCCTACAAGGTGGACTTTAATGTGCAACATTGGGTCCATTAGCTTCCTTTTGCAAATATTGGTGGGAAAGTTTGGTTACCAGCTCCCATGTTTGCACCAATAATCACACAATATATCAACCACTGACTCCAATATATATATGAACATGATTGAGAGATGCAGACACAATGAAAGAGAAATGTCGGATGGAAAAATGTCTACTTTTTAGGGTTCCAATCTGTGTACTAATCTCTCCCTCTCTTACACACAGTCAAAAATTAGCTCTTTGGGTTGAAAAATTAATGTGTGATTAGACCAAAGGAATGTTACTAAATTATTTTAAAAGGATTATTTTGATCACCTGAACTTTCAAAAATTACAAAATAGACATTAAACTTTAGATTTTGTTATAAAACGGCATCGAGCCATTAGATGCCGTTAACAAGCTGACTAGGCAATTAAAGTGATATGTTAGTTATTACAAAATGGTCAATGAAATTTATAAATGTTACATAATGATCATTGAACTATTTAATTGTTAAAAAAGTGTTACGAAATGGTTATTGAACTATGTAATTGTTACAATTTGGTTGGTTATTATATGTTATTATAAGTTACAGAATGGTTGTAACAATTAATATATTATTTTGATTGCTCCAGTCGGTATGCCGTTAGACTGTTAGCGGCATCTAACATCTCAATGTCCATTTTATAATAAAATCTAAAGTTTAGTGCTCATTTGTAACTTTTAAAAGATCAGTGACTAAAATAATTATTTTAAAATAGTTTAGTGATCATTGTCAATTTTACCTTAAACTAACTAGTTTAGTGTACGTTTAGTTTTTGTAATTTACATAATTTTATTCAAAAACCGTTGCTAGTTGTGTATACCAACGACCCTTGCAAATATCAAGTTATCCGCCCTATCCGGTAGTTCTGTTTGAATTTAATTATAAAATTATATAATATTAGTAAAATACTTTTAATATTGAATTATTATTTTTCTATCAATTATTATATTTAAGGTAAGCGTCAAATATGGGTACATAATCAATACTCGTATATTTATTTTTATATGATTGAATGATTTTTTGGTCCTTCAACTTTATCAGTTTAGTTATTTAAGTTTTTTTTGTTAGATTGACCCCAAACATAAGAGAATTGTTAAGTTGATGTCAGCTATTTTTTTTATTTAAATGTAGACATCAACTATAATCTTTTTCACGTTATAAAAAAATCAAAATAATATTAACAATTATAAAAAAGAAATAGTTGATATCAACATTTCATTAAGGGCAAAATATCTTATGTCATATTAATGACGTTTTTTTCTAATCCGTCACAATTGGATCAATTTGACAAAAAAAATTCAAGGGCCAAAAAGAATATAACAAAAGTTTAAGGGATAAAACGACTAAATTGATAAAGTTTGGGACAAAAAAATCATTGCCTTTTATATATTTGAAATCTTTTTTATACATTTATGTACATTATTCATTAAATGAAAAATATATTCCTATAGGTCAATATAAAACAAAAAAAAAATCATTTCCAATTTCCAAGTGAAAGCTAAAGTTTTCTACCTAAAATCAGTATACCATGACTTTGTGTTGATTATATTATATATATATATATATATAAGGAAAATACTTTGATACACAATACTTTCAATTTTAGGGTTTAGAAATTTAAGTTGTAGTGTGTAGAATTTAAGGTTTATGGTTAAAATTTAGAGTTTATAGTTTAAGGTTTAAGCTTTAAGGTGTTTAGACTAAGGATTTAGATTTTAGATTTTATAGCTTAAATAAAGGATTGTGTAAAATTACACGACTTGTATTAAAATATAACTCATAATATAATATATGTGTTTGTACATAAAAGCAGCATATAACATAAAACATGGCCTTGGTCAAGATTGTTGGGCATTTTGAGAGAACTTTTCCATTTATTATAAGGGAAAATATCATATATAAGATTGTTGGGCATCTTAATTAGAGTACAAAATTCAGCCTGTATTCAACTCGTGTTGATTTTAATAGTGCTTAATCTTTACACGTGGCAAGCTTTTCCGCATCAGACTATTTGGTTATGGTAAAAATATTGATATTTATGAACAAATATAAAGTATATTTTTTCTACCTTAATCAGTGATCGAGGTTCAATTCTCGTCCTGAGTAAAAGTAACTTTAAAATTTGTAATCAACGTCTGCCTCTTATATATGTTAACATACGCGAAAAAATTAGTCATTAAACTTGTTTTAGTGGATACATTAAGAAACCAAAAAAAATATAACCTATGTTTTCTTTTTGTAAAAAAATCTAAAAAATGAGATTGAAAATAAAAGACATCACTCTTCCAATTAATCCACGAAGCAGAAAATCTGTAGCATGTAACTTAGTTTAATGATGCCAAGAACTAAGCATTGAAAGTGTATGTATTTTAAGTAATAATAATTGAATAGCATATAATAGAAGCATTTCGAAAGTGAATATTACATGTCCCTTGAATTAATTTCAATGTTTAATTTAGATATAAAATTATTTCAGTATATCATGTGCGTAGACTATGGAAACTTGACCCATTAATTTTATTGTCCTGTGGAAGGCAAAACAGAGTTTTTCCCTTGGTTTTCAGAGTGGTTCAAAAGTAAAGATAAATAAACAAATGTAAAATTAGGTTGTTGGATTATTACAATATCAGTATTCTTCTTTCTTTCTTATTAAAGGTAGTATGAATTCCAAGTTGAATTTTCTTAGGTTACTGAAAAGATGCAAAGCGACATGGAAATGGGTATATAGTCAGTAAAAGAACAAAGAGAGGCGACTGGTTTTCTTTTATCCTCCCACTATTATCTGAATGATTCTTAAAGCACGCTGGCGTTGAATGTCCATGTCTCATTGCTGCATGCATGCATGGTGCATGCTTCATGCATGGGTTAAGACAAGAAACCCTGGTGTTGAATGTTGATGCATATACATCATGCATGGCATGGCATGGCATGACATGGTGTGGACTGAAAAACAAAAGTGAAAATATCTTTTGAAGAGCAACCAAAATGAATGGCATTGGAAGAGAGGATAGAATTGGCCAATTTGGCAGCGTTTTGGCCTTTTGTGCTTTTGTCCAACCCGCGCGGTACCAAAAATGAAAAAAGAGAGCGAGTGAAAGAGACGCACCCAAAATAAATAAATAATAAATTTGGACTTTCCTTATATTAATTCTGAATTTATCAGCACATTTTAATTTGATATAATTAGATTTTTATTTTATTTTTTAAGTATTAATTCAGTCCAAATCATTAATATTATTAGAGATTTTATAAGTCTGAAATTTATAAGAAAAGAAAACTACATCCATGATCACCTAACTATAGTTCTAATACTATTTTGATCACCGACCTTTTAATTTTTTTCAATCAGGATACTCAACTATTTAAATTGTATCTATTTAGGTAAAGACATGGTGTATTATTAACATGACTTAATTGATAGTACCATTTAAATAGTTGAGTGGTCTAATTGATAAAATTGAAAGGTCAGTGGTTAAAATAATATCATACCTATAATTGAGTGGTCATGGATATAATTTTCCCGAAAAATATAATCCAATAACCGACCTGCAATTTATATAATTGTAATTATCAAAAGTTATTTTATTTATAGGACTTCTAGGTTTTGGATTTAAAAATACAAGATCAGTCGATTAATGATTTTCTTAAACAAATGTAGTAGTTTAAACTAGGGGTAATTATTTCATGCACACGCGTTTGTTGAAATTTTATTTCCACAAGCGCTTTAGTTTTAGGATTTAGAGATTTCATTTAGGGTCTAGTGTTTAGGGATTTAAGTGTACGAATTTTAAATTTAAGAGATGCGGATAGAATTTAGATTTTTAAGTTAAAATTTAGAGTTTATAGGTTAAAACCTAAATCCCTAACCATATTACCTTAAACTTAAACTCTAACCTCTAAATTTTAAACACTAAACAATAAACCCTAAAACCTAAATTTTAAACTCATACACTTAAACCCCTAACCCATAAACCCTAAATCAAATCCTTAAAACTTAAAACTAAGGTGCTTGTGGAAACTTTTTGTTTCTACGGTCAGTGTTGTGATATTTTCTCTTAAATTAAAGCATGTCATTAATAATAGTAGAATGATTAAATTATGTCAAACTAAAATACTTAAGTTAGGCATATCATTAAGGAACAAATTCTCAAACTAAAATACATGGATTAAACTCTAAAGTTGAGTATAGCATAAGGACTAACTACACTTTGACAAGAAAAGTAGTTGCTGTTGCTATCCTGTTTACCGTCCCTTGTTATTTATAAGCTTGGAAGAAACCACTCATAGACCCCACCTTTGGTTGATCCTCTGTTCCTCTCTAAATAGGAAAAGTTTCTTTTTAAAGTTCACTTCTTTTGAGGGTATCCAACTCTGATACTGATAGCATGGATACTCATAGAGGTTCCCCTCTTAGCTGGTCTTATCTTTGTCAAGGAAGGGTAATTTAATGCCCATTTCTTCTTTTAATCTGTTTTCAGTGTTACCTTTCTTTCCTTTTTGGCTTGATTATCCATAATTTGGGATTAATTGTTTGTTAATTGGGTGTTATAAATTTTGCAGACTGTGGAAGAGCTTAAGCATTCTCTGCTGTATACTACCATGGAGCTGGAACAAACGAGATTGCTAGTTCAGGAGGAGCTTAGAAAGAGAGATGATCAATTAGATGAACTCAAAGGGTTGCTGAGCAAGGCCATGAAAGACAGAGATGAAGCTCACCACAAGTGCCAAACACTTCTCCTCGAGAAACTACTGCTTCACCAGCAGCAGCAAGTTGCTGCTGCTGCTCCTCTCTCCGGAGTTTCCAGCATCGAAGACGAACCCAGGAGAGGGATTGACTCCAACAATGGTTTCTCATCATCTGATTGTGAGGAAAGCATTGTTTCGTCTCCTGTTGTCGACCCAATTCAACGACCGCAGCTGCCGGCACAAGCTGCCATAGAGCTGGTGCCTAGAAAGCCATTGCCTGAAAAGGGAAAGCTTTTACAGGCGGTGATGAAAGCGGGTCCTCTATTGCAAACCCTTCTTTTAGCTGGACCGTTGCCTGAATGGAGACACCCACCACCACCGCTTGAGTCCTTTGAGATCCCACCGGTGACCATTCCTTCACCACCACCACAACGCCTCCACCAGGACTCCTTGATCAGCATCAACGGTTGCAACAACACATGTGGTAAAGTTGACAGAAAAAGGAGTCATTTTGATGGATCTGATTCTCCCAGAGAGACCAAGTACCAGAGATTAGTCCTCCAATGACTGCTGCTACAAGCAATACTATTGTTATAGTATAATGTAATTTATCATGTTTACATATATTGTCAGGGATCTAGCATTTTAGTACAATGGTTTGCTTTAGAGAAGCAACCATCCAATTTCCTAATTACCCTTCGGAGAGCTTTCATTAGCTTGGCATTTTGCCATAGATTTCGGGTGAAGATATTTGTCCTTATGTACCCCTTTTTTCTTCACATTTTGTATTTGCTCCATGATGTGAAAGGGAGCCTTGATTTTTCTCCAAGATTGCTGTGGAATGTAAAAAATGACTAGTATGCTAGGGTTTGTGCGATTGGGTGTGGAGTTGTTGAAACCAACCAACAAACCAAGAAGGGGTTGCTTTGAGTGGATCCCACGAATCGCCGCCTATGATTATGTTTCCCTCCTTCCCTGCTTAATGCTAATATTACTATTACCCAGTTTTCTGCCTTGTCAAATTTGAATTTTGGGAGATTAGGGTTATAGTTTTAGCTTCAAATCCCAATTGGAGGGGATGAAATTGGTTGGAAAGCAGCAAGTCCCAATCAAAACATGGTTATGGTTTGCCTCTTCGCATATACCTTATCAATGAGGGAAGCGGCTGTTACAGAGTCAAGTTCATTGAAAATATGGATGGATGGATTTCATTGGAACTGAATGAGCTACCAACTTGTTCCTACTCTCCTCAACTAATAATATACCCTTAACTATGCCATTGACACACATAGAATCTGAGGCAACAAACCTACTAAATATCTAAACCAGACTTGTCTTAAATTACCTTCTAAATATCCAAATTTAGTATTCCAAAGGATAGCATATTCTAATATCAAAATTTATTTAACAAGAATTATAGCAAATTTGACTAATAGACATCCATATAATAGCGAACTTGAATATCCACACTATAACTATAGGCTATAGCCATCCCTAAGCAGACTCCCCTTTTACAGGTTAACATCGGATTCGGCAAGCCCTGAAAGGTCAAGCCCAATGTGCGGTCCGGATAATGACACACGTTCATTTTCCTGCTTATTTAAAGACAACCCAAACTGGTTCGAGTATAAACATGGTTAAAGAATTGTGGGCTAACTTGCTGTTCCATGATCAAATTCAAGCGCAATAAAACGGGAAATATAGCAAGTATTGAAGCAGTACGGCCATGAATTTTTCAATTTTCAAGCCACTTACTAACAGAAAAAGAAAGGCTGCATCCAAGTGCAGCTCATGCAAGACTTTGATTGAAAAATTAGGCAGAAAGATTGGGATTAAAATCAAGACCTGTTTTTTCTTCTTCTTTTCCAGGGAATTGTCCATTCCACACGGCATGTTTTACATGACTGAAGACTCAATCCTGCCTCCAATGAGCGGCACCTTCATATGACCGAGTCTTTGCTTCTAGGTCCTCCACTTGGAGAGTCTAGAACAACATCTATACCCTGTTAGTTTCAGGTCAAGACGGATGCCTAAATACTTCGATGATTCCCATCAAAAAGGGCAATCATTCCTGGCTAGACCGAAAATGGCAGACATTATCTGCATCATAAGAACAAGGCTCTAATACAATGAACATGATAAATCAAAAGCAATACTCGTCAACAATTCCAACATGATTTTTCAATATAGGCAGCGAACTGCATTAAAATACTGACAGCCTCTATCTTTCAAGAAAACTGGTAAAGAAATTAGACTACCCAGCAATAGGAACCTTCTTGAATGTAACCAAGAAGAGGAGTATCCGAATTTACATTGCAAGGTTTAGAAACTGGAGACACCAGTCCCCCTCACACACAAAATTATTGCTATTCACCTACCGGGGGAGGAATATTGAGACGCATCAGAATACTTCAATCATCCTCACCATCTTCATCATTATTAGGATGATTGTTTTTTTTTTTATCATTAACGGTCTCAGCGTCCTCACCATTGTCATAACCCGTTTTTATCCGAGTAACCCGGTTAACCCATTAACTAAACCCAAATCAATTAAAAATCCAAAAATTCCACACAAAAAAACATGTCATATTAAAATCAATATCCACATGTCCATTTTACATTAAACCAAAACCTCTACCCATTTACATTACCATAACCCGATATAATTAAACCCTAAATTAACCTCAAATAAAAAATTAACCCTAAACCTAGTAACCCATTCTATTATCCTCACCACTACAGCTGACATCACCCTACTCAACAACCCTTATGCAATTCTAACCCTAGCCACCATCATCATCACCAACTCTAAGCCCCTCAACCACTCAACGGACATATCCCACGAGATCCAGCTTCAACAGCACTCGACATGGGCATGAAACGACCAAGCTAAGCCCTCATTCTTCTATAAATCGACCTGCATCAACAAAAAGAGGGGGATTTTTTGTAACGCCCCGGTTTTGGGCCTAGCAGTTTTGAGGCTTGTTAGACGGTCCGGTGGACCGGGCTAGAAATTCGAGTCGAATTAGGGACCGTATATTTTTCGGTAAGATAAAATATGAAAAAAAATTTGTTAAAAATCATCTTTTAATATATGATTAATATTGGTGAAATCAATTTTTGAAAATGAGAAGTGTGACATTTTGGCTAGTGACCAAAATGCGATTTTCGAAAATTGTTTTTAAAGGTGACTAAAATGAAAAGGATCAAATTCTTAGAATCCTTAAGGATCTATTTTACCAAGTTTTTGCTGGTGATTTCTCTCTTCAATTCAATCATTTTAACATGTGTTTTAAAAGTTAATTAAAAGGGGAATTTGGTTATTAAAAGTTAGTTATTACTTTAAAGAAAATTTACGTAACTTTTCTCTCAACTTCTTTTCTGCCAAACACTCAAGTTTTCATCAAAAACCAGAGGTGAAAGATCATTTTACTCAGATTATTGATTTGTAATTGATCCTTTGACTTTTATTTACAAAACCTCATTGAAATCTTGTGTTTAGCTTTAAACAAGCCAATTGAGGGAGAAATCACACAATAGGGGTAAGGTCCATGATCTCCTCTATTGAATGGTTCTTTATTGATATTCCCAAGTGTTTGATCCTTGATTTATGGTTTATAATCTGATTTTGTGTTTTTATATTGAATTAATTAATTTAATTGGATAAATTTGATGAAATAGTGAAAGATCCATATTGGATCTGTTTTCCAGTGTAGAAGATTGATTTTAAACATATTTTGGATGTATTATAATGTTGTTAAGTTGATTTTAACAATGGAATCTCGAAACTCTTGAATCTCTAATTGTTTAGGTTGTTAGAATTGTATTTTTGTGAAGTTGTGGTGGCTGCTTAGCTGCTAGAAGTGTTTGGATGTTTTGATCTTTTTTTTAGGTGTTGATTTATGATAATGAAAGAGTTTAATTGTTAGACTATGGTTGGGTTGTGTTTGGAAAGGATTAGATGATGTTTTCGGTTGTTGTGGTTGGTAATTGTGAAAGGAATGTGAGAATCCGTGAAGGATTGATGTTGCAGTGTTTGAATGCACTGAGATGCATTAATCCTCTGTTGTATTGTGGTTAAAACATGTGAGGTTGATCCGAAAGTGATCGGCGAAGCTTTGGAGGCTTCGGACGTGTGATTTCATGTCGACGAATTGAGGTTTTGCGTATCGGTGAGTGAGAACGTGGATTCCAGCTTTGGAATGTTTTAAATGTGGTTTAGGGGAGTTTAAACTTAGCTTGAAACGCTGGTTTAAGCTCAAAAGTAAGTATAAAGTGGCTTTTTCTCTCAATCATGCTTTTACGAAATAGTTTCATGCACTTATTTTGGTTTACAATGTACCTACTGTTTAAGCATGTTTTAAAATGTGTGAAATATTGCTTTTGATCATTAAATGATGATGGATGCACGTGGTAAGTGATCCATGTAAGTATATGGTTTATACTTGTGGTTTAAAGAATGGTATGTTGCTTTGGAAATGATTTGGTTTAATGCTTGGAGAAACAGCAAGGTAAAGGGTAAATGGTTAATTATATTGGCAAGTGATGTGGTTTTAAAATTGTTATCAAATATAGTTGGCCGGCCATAGGATTGATAGTGCATTATAATAAGTCGCCTTCGATGTTGAGGGGTTTTGATCCGTGTACCATAAACTCCATCCAAGTACCTAACGGTAGAGGGGTTATATGGTACCGTGAACTTTCGTTAGTAGATTAAGCATCTAACCGATGGAAGGGTGATAAGTGTTCAAAAGTACTATTTTTCTTACCCTTTTTACTCATATTATTGTTAGACTTAGGCTCATATTAGTTGCATAATTAGCCATTCATGCATTAATCCATGTTTCCTTCCATCGTTGAGCTTGATTACATAACTTGGTAGTCTTTGTGGGAAAAGATGATGCTTTGGTGTGTTTTGTGTGTATATGCAGGATCACTTGCCAAAGCAAGGCTAGAGCTAGTTGCCAGGGCAATGCATGAAAGAGACGCCGAGCCAGTTGCCAGGGCAATTGTCGACAAAGAACAAGGTGATATGGTAGTCAAAATTGATGACTAGACAAACCCAAGATGACGTGGAGCAAAGCTAAATCCCAAAGGAGTTTGATTTCCATGAAGAGATTAAAGAAGAATTAAATTCCAAGAAGATAGGAGAAGTTCTAGAAGGAATATAATTATAATAAAGAATTATATTCTTTAAAGATAATTTAATTCCAACTTAACTTCCTCCTCAAAGAAGGACTTTGACCTAGCCCTATAAATTAGAGGAATTTCGACAACTCCAAGAGAAAGCAAGAGGAGAGAATTTTCGACAAGCATCTAGGGCAAGGAGGATTTCGAAAAGCTTCATCCTTCATCTTTTTCTTTCTTGTTCAATTAGGTTCATGCTAGGGATTATTTATCTTGTGTTTCTTTAGAACCTAGCCATGAACTAAATCTATTTGGCTATGGTTATTGTGTTTTATGGTTGTGAGAAACTATTGGATTTTGTTTAGGTAATAAGAGTTTGCACTTTTCGATTCAAGGTTTATTCATTCTTGGCTCTTATTCTTGTTTGCGAGTGAATTGGGAGAGGATCTCGTAACTTCATCTATTTATCTAATATCGGGAGAGTTAGATTCAAGAAATGAATGAATATGATATTTATTCAATCTATTGATGGTGAAGATTAATCCGGCTTAGGAATAAGTTAAGGATTTCAACGGCTAAGAGGGGCGTAAGATTGGTTGTTGTTCACCCTTGATTCACGCAGGGATGTATTATCAAGGCATGCACAAGTAGCTAGAGTTTCGACTTAGGGATAAGAAGAAACCATTGAAGAACGCTCTGCCGAACCTTGAAGATTGCTGCCCAGATGCCCAAGTAGTTGCCCAACTAGTCACCCAGGCGACCATCGATTAGTTGCCAAGGCAACCCCGTTGTGCAAGTTGCCACGGCAACTGAGTTGCCCGTGCACTCTTTTACCAAGACGATCCAATCGGCTATCACACCTCAACTCACGATAACATGGCCTATCTCTCTCATTTGATCTCATTTATTCTTTTACTTTATTGCCTTCTAGTTTAGTTATTAGTTAAACTCCTATAATCTTCTATTTGTTTTTTTACTTTTTACAGTGCAAGAGACTAGATTCTTGAAGTGGCATCAATCTCTGTGGAGACGATATCTTTTATATTATAAATTGCAACGTGTATACTTGCACAATTGCGTAGCACTTATTACGCGCAACAAGTTTTTGGCGCCGTTGCCGGGAATTGGCAATAGCGACTTTGTTTTTATTTTCTTGCACTTTCTTTTTACTTTTCTTGTTTAATATTCAAAAGGGTAACAAACTTTGGTTTTGCATTGATATATGACCAGGGCGAGACCGATTACGCCAGAATATCCCTTTGATCCAGAAATCGAACGAACCTTACAAAGACTTAGACGAAGGATAAGAGTAGCAATGGCTAATCAAGACAGCAATATGAATCAAGATGTTCCAGCAAGAGGAGGAGTGATTCTTGCACGAAACAGAACTATTCGAGACTATCTTGAAGAAGATCTTGATGGACTTAATCCAGGAGTTGTCGCACCTGAAATTGAAGCTGACCACTTTGAGTTGAAACCGGTAATGTTTAATATGATCAACACAATTGGTCAATTTGGCGGCTCAGCAACTGAAGATGCACAGAAACATCTTAAATCTTTCCTCGAGATTTGCAACTCGTTCAAAATACACGGAGTCACCCCCGATGTCTTACGATTAAGATTATTCCCCTATTCACTGAGGGATAGGGAGAAAGCATGGTTGAATAGCATTCCTGCCGGATCAATAGCATCTTGGACCGATCTTTGTCGTGATTTCCTTGCTCGGTTTAATCCTACAAATTTGACTGATAAGCTTCGTAACAACATTACTTCTTTTCGGCAGGCAGATGATGAATCCATGTACGAGGCTTGGGAGCGATATAGAGAACTTCTACACAAATGCCCCCTACACGGTTTCTCGGTGTGGACTCAAGTAACAATGTTTTACAACGCCGTGAATACATTAACAAGGATGATGCTAGATGCCTCGGCAAACGGCATACTTCTAGATAAGTCGTCGGAGGAAGCAATACAAATTCTAAACATGCTGGCCAAGAATGATTATCAATTCACCTCTACTAGAAGAGGAGGAGTTAGACGCCAAGCCACAATACATGAACTAGGATCATCAGACTCAATTTCGGCACAATTGGCCACTTTAACCAAGATGGTCTAGAACATGCAAAAACCAAACAACACACATGAGGTCAAGGTAACGGATTCTTTTTGTGAGTTATGTAGTGATAACCATGATTCTTCTGAATACATGCAGAATCCGAAATCCAGCTTCTATGTGGGGAATTACAAACGGAACAACAATGTGCTGTCCAATACATACAATCCAGCTTGGAAGAAGCACCCGAATTTTTCATGGAGTAATCCCAACAATGCTCTAAACCAGAACAATCAAAATGCACAAGCATTGGGATTCCAGCAGAATATGCCACGGCAACAGTTACTGCAGCAACAACCGACAACATCTAGTTCTTTGGAAAATTCTCTAAATGCTTTTATGATGAAAACTGAATCTTATATGGCTGAGAATAGTAATTTCATAAAAAGAACTGATGCTTTTATTAACAGGACTAAGATGAGATTGCAAAACCAAGAGGCGGCAATCAAATCATTGGAAAATCAAGTCGGACAGTTTGCTAAAAACCTGAATACTAGACCGCAAGGAGGTTTACCTAGCGATACTGAAGTCGCAAGAGGAACTGGCCATGAGCAATGTAAGGCGATCACCACTAGAAGTGGCCAACAACTTAAAGAGGCTTAAGCCCGCTCATCAAACAAAACTCCACAAAAAGATCAAGACGAACCTAGCGGCAAAGCCTCAGATGCTGAACCAGGAATTGCCGCGGAAACCGATAATAAGCATGCCTCGGTAACCGACGATAATGATGCTTCGGCAACTTGTGATAAGCATGCCTCGGCAACCCCAATTGATAATGCCTCGGCAACTCCAGTTGTCCCGGCAATGCTGTCAATAAGGTTCCAAACCAATGAAAGGATCGAAGATATCCTACTTTCACCACCATTCCCACAAAGGTTGAAGTGACAAAAGCAAGACTATCAATTCAAGAAGTTTCTTGATATCCTAAAGCAAGTCCACATCAACTTGCCATTGGTGGAAGCAATTGAACAAATGCCAAACTATGCCAAGTTTCTTAAAGACATTGTGTCCAAGAGAATAAGGCTAGGAGAGTTTGAAACAGTTGCCACAACAGAGGGATGCATGGCAATGTTGCACAATCGTATGCCACCTAAGTTGAAGGATCCCGGAAGTTTCACAATACCCTGTTCCATTGGAAACCATTATGTCGGGAAAACATTATGCGACCTTGGGGCTAGCATAAACTTGATACCTAAATTGGTTTTCCAGAAACTAAGAATCAGGAAGGCAAGACCTACAACAGTTATGCTACAGCTAGCTGACAGATCCTATGTGCATCCAGAGGGAAAAATCGAGGATATACTGGTAAAAGTTGATAAATTTATTTTTCCCGCTGACTTTATTATTTTGGATTGTGAAGCAGATGAGCATGCACCTATCATTATCGGGAGACCATTCCTAGCAACAGGGAGAACCTTGATCGATGTTGAAAAGGGAGAACTCACAGTGAGGGTGAATGACCAGCAAGTTAAACTAAATGTGTTCCAAACACTAAGGCATGCCAGTGATCCAGAAGAATGCCAATTTCTTATGCCACGACAGAGTTTAACTTCGATGAGGAATTTAGTTGCCTCGGCAACTACATTGCCGAACAAGAGGAACCTAAGGAGTATGAAGAACCGGTCAATGAGGAACAACAAGAAAAGGCAAATTGGCTAGTCAATCGACCAGGAAAATAAGCTGATCAAAATGTTGATGCTACACAAGAAGGCAATAGGGAGGAGGACGCGGATCTAGAGATATGCGATGCATTCCCAGATGAACAAATTTTAGTTACCTAAAACAACCATGGACGCGCATGCCTCGGCAACCCTCGACACCTCGGCAACCATGGACCCGCACGCCTCAGCAATTTTGGGAGCAGTCGCCAAGGCAGCACATGCCTCGGCAATACCCTGGTACGCGGATTTAGTTAATTTCCTTGTTTGTGGTATTTTACCTTATGGCCTTACTCACCAAGGGAAGAAGCGGTTCCGCCATGATGCTAACCATTACTTTTGGGACGAGCCTCTTTTGTTTAAACAATATGCATATCAGGTTATACGCCGATGTGTCCCTGAAGAAGAGCAACAGAATGTACTCTGGCAATGCCATTTTCACCCTATGGAGGATATTTTGGAGGAACTCGTACCGCGGCCAAAGTTTTGCAATCCGGTTTGTATTGGCCAACATTGTACAAAGATGCCCAAAACTTTTACAAGCAATGTGATCGTTGCCAGAGGACGGGCAATATCTCTAGACGACATGAGATGTCGCTCCAGAACATCTTCGAGGTGGAATTGTTTGATGTATGGGGGATAGATTTTATGGGACCTTTTATATCTTCATTCGGCAATCTCTACATTCTACTTGCCGTCGACTACGTGTCTAAATGGGTTGAGGCAGCTGCAGTTCCCAACAACGATTCCAAGACCGTGCAATGATTATTGCAGAAAAATATATTTACACGGTTTGGGATGCCGAGAGCAATTATCAGTGACGAAGGCAAGCATTTTGACAACAGACTTATTGCCAAGATGTTGCAACACTTCGGCATATCACACAAGATCGCCACGACATATCACCTACAAACCAACGGGCAAGCAGAAATTTCCAACCGAGAATTGAAGGGTATACTCGAGAAAGTTGTAAATCCCTCTAGGAATGATTGGTCATTAAGACTAGATGACGCACTTTGGGCATACTGCACTGCATTCAAAACACCCTTAGGTATGTCCCCCTTCCGACTTGTCTATGGCAAAACATGCCATCTACCGGTGGAAATCGAACACAAGGCATATTAGGCAATCAAGACCATGAATATGGATTGGGAAAGTGCCGGACAAAAGCGTTTGTTGGATCTCAACGAGATAGAAGAATTTCGTGCACTCGCCTATAACAATGCACGAATCTACAAGGAGAAAGCAAAGCAATGGCATGACAAGAAACTATTGCAGCGGCAATTCATGCCAGGGCAACTAGTTCTCTTATTCAATTCTCGGCTAAAACTTTTCCCGGAAAAATTGAAATCAAGATGGTCGGGACCATTCGAAGTTGTCAAACCATTCTCCCATGGTGCCGTGATAATCAAGTCCATCACTGACAAACATGAATTCAAAGTTAATGGACAAAGATTGAAACACTACAATGGTGCCCATGTGGAACGTAACAAAGAAGTGGTCACCTTAGGAGATGCATGAGCATGCTCTCCTTTTGATATTTTATTTTTTTTATTTTTTTATTTTTTCGAACTATTTAATTTTTATTTCTATTTTTATTTTTTTATTATTTCTGATTATTATTATTATATTTTTAGGATAGATTTATTTTCCTTTTTTATCTTTTTAAGTTTAAGAATCCATTTACACATCTTTATTTATTTTCTTTTATTAGTCTATCTTTAATTTTAATCCTTATTTGATTTGTCTTTGAATTGTAGGAAAATAGTTCAAGATAAAGAGGAATTTTGATCCAAGAAGGAAAACATCTTCAACAAGGAAATTAATGGGTTGAATCTAAGGCTTATATAAAGCCTCCAACTTACCCTAATTAAACCCCCCTTGCCGTCACCCTCCCCCTAAACCAAAACCCTTTTTTTTCGTCGTCCCCTAATCCCACCCACCATATTTACCACCTATCTTTTCTATAAAACCCATCACCCTTAACCTATTCCTACTTTTTTATCTTGTAACTCTTTAGTTTCTTTTATTTTATTTATTTTTACAAAACTCACACCAAGATCATCCATGGCATCCAAAATTAAATTTTTGGTTCATCCAAGTTCCTCCAAAGAACCAAGATACAAGAAGTTTGCTACATCGGTGGTTCAAGAAAGATTTCACTCCAAGTTTGAAAGCCGGAAGATTTATGAAGAACAAGGCTTTGAGTACTCCAACTCTCATCAAGATTTCGGCCTTGAACCATTCATCTTCGAGAGGATTGCACATCAAAAGTGGCAAACCTTTTGCCATCAATCAGAACCGGGCAACATCTCATGGGTAAGAGAATTCTATGCTCACTCACCTAACCCGGATAATCCTTATGTTTTTGTTCGTGACAAGGCCATACTCATAAGCCCCGAAAACATCAACACCTTTTTACGGGCTTTACATTGAGAAGGACGAGCATCAAGCCTTCGTTGATCAAATCACGCCCAAGCAACTCGACAAGGTGCTTCAAGAACTCACTCAACCGGGAACTCATTGGAACGACGGTAAATACAAGGGCACGGTAAATCGCCTTCGGCTTAAACCCGAGATAAAACTATGGAATAAGTTTGTTAAAACTTCTTTAATGCCCACCACACACAATACTACCATTGATATACCACGTCTTTTGCTCATACATTCTATTTTGCATAATCGCATCATTAACATTGGAAAAATTATTTGTGATGAGATTTTTGTATGTAGCTCAAAGGATAAGGGTTCTCTTTTCTTCCCTTGCTTAATTTCTAATCTTTGCAAGGAGATGCATGTCCCAAGTGAGTCCACCGATGAAAAGGCCCTACCAAAGTCCGGTTGGAATCAAGCACAAATCTGAAAGCTAATGGGAGAGGCACCGGGAAAATCTCCAAGGCCTCCAATTGCCGCGGCAACTCCTGCCGCCCCGGCAATCCCTAATGCCCAATCACCTAACGCCCGGGCAACTCAGCCATCAACCCCGGGACACTTTGAAGCACTCTTGCAACCATTGGTGAGCCACCTAAGGCAAATTGAAAACCGGCAAATAATGTTCATGCGGTACATGAAGGAGCACAACAATGTCATCACCCAAGTCATCCTAGAAAAGTACCCGGACAATCGCGTGCCATTCCCAATCTTTCCTGCCGAGATCCTTGCCCCGGCAACCAATGAAGCAGTCGCCACAGCAACCGCAACAGATGATGCCGCGACAACCTACATCGTGCATGCACAAGCAGATGCCACGTCAACCAACCCTGAAGATGCCACGGCAACCAAAGCTAAAGACGTCCCGGCAACCACTGGAAAAACTAAAGGTAAAGCACCTATGCCCGAATCAACTCCTACAAAATCATTGTCTGATTTTTCAGATTCGGACGAGTCCTCCATTGCACCAACAAAGACCGCACCAATTGAATCCTTCAAGCGAAAAACCAATGACATTGATGAAGATGACGATGATGACAACCCCGTACGAGGATCAATTCCACCACCGGTAACAAGAAAACAACCATCGCGTTCAAGAAAGAGAATCAAGACACCGACCAAAAGAAAACTAATCATCCACGATGACGAACTCTCGGAGTAAGTCCTCGTTTGCATTTTATTTTTTGTTAATTTTATTTAATACATGCATTGAGGACAATGCCTCACTCGAGTTTGGGGGGGATTGTTATTAGTAGTTACCATGTTTAGTTACATTCATCTTAAGTATTACATTTAGGATACATAAATTGCTTGCCATGCCTTTAGTTGGAACAAGAATTGCTTAGATTTGATGAATATCCGATGATGACTTTGCCAATGCACTTAATTGATAGAATTTTTATTCTAGGATAACCATGGAAAAGCCTAGAATTTTACTATGATGCTAAATTTGATGAAACACTGTTGTGGTTTAATTGATTTAAGGAATTCTAGTGAACTTAGGTTGATAATTAAAGAAATTGGGGGATTAGAATAAAAATTGGATGAATGCTAGAGGTGCCCGAAATTGGCTCTAGCATGTGCTAAAAATTTGATTGCTAGAGGTGCCCGAAATTGGCTATAGCATGTGCTAAAAAATTGATCGCTAGAGGTGCCCGAAACCGGCTCTAGTCGAATAAATTAACTTAAGAAAACTAAAAACAAAACACTAGAGGTGCCCAAAACTGGCTCTAGTTAAAACATGTTAAAAAGAACCCAATGAAGTAATTTGAAAACCTCTTGCTTGCATAGAATCTGAAAAATCAACTTGCACACAACTCCGCACACACTCACAAGCATTATAGTTTGATTCCGAGTAACTCCTAAGTTTTCCAAAAAATGAAAAGCCAATCATACTTTGTGCCCCGGTTCTGAGAAGAAATCAAGTTCAAAGCTAAGTTTGTGAAAATTGAAGTTTTGGCAGGTAATTATTAGTTTGTATTGCTTGAGGACAAGCAATAGTTCGAGTTTGGGGGTGTGATAAGTGTTCAAAAGTACTATTTTTCTTACCCTTTTTACTCATATTATTGTTAGACTTAGGCCCATATTAGTTGCATAATTAGCCATTCATGCATTAATCCGTGTTTCCTTCCATCGTTGAGCTTCATTACATAACTTGGTAGTTTTTGTGGCAAAAGATGTTGCTTTGGTGTGTTTTGTGTGTATATGCAGGATCACTTGCCAAAGCAAGGCTAGAGCTAGTTGCCAGGGCAATGCATGAAGGAGACACCGAGCCAGTTGCAAGGGCAATTGTCGACAAAGAACAAGGTGATATGGTAGTCGAAATTGATGACTAGACAAGCCCAAGACGACGTAGAGCAAAGCTAAATCCCAAAGGAGTTTGATTTCCATGAAGAGATTAAAGAAGAATTAAATTCCAAGAAGATATGAGAAGTTCTAGAAGGAATATAATTATAATAAAGAATTATATTCTTTAAAGATAATTTAATTCCAACTTAACTTCCTCCTCAAAGAAGGACTTTGACCTAGCCCTATAAATTAGAGGAATTTCGACAACTCCAAGAGGGAGCAAGAGGAGAGAATTTTCGACAAGCATCTAGGGCAAGGAGGATTTCGGCAAGCTTCATCCTTCATCTTTTTCTTTCTTGTTCAATTAGGTTCATGCTAGGGATTATTTATCTTGTGTTTCTTTGGAAACTAGCCATTAACTAAATCTATTTGGCTATAGTTATTGTGTTTTGTGGTTTTGAGAAACTATTGGATTTTGTTTAGGTAATAAGAGTTTGCACTTTTCTATTCAAGGTTTATTCATTCTTGGTTCTTATTCTTGTTTGCGAGTGAATTGGGAGAGGATCTCGTAACTTCATCTATTTATCTAATGTCGGAAGAGTTAGATTCAAGAAATGAATGAATATGATCTTTATTCAATCTATTGATGGTGAAGATTAATCCGGCTTAGGAATAAGTTAAGGATTTCAACGGCTAAGAGGAGCGCAAGATTGGTTGTTGTTCACCCTTGATTCACGCAGGGATGTATTATCAAGGCATGCACAAGTAGCTAGAGTTTCGACTTAGGGATAAGAAGAAACCGTTGAAGAACGCTCTGCCGAACCTTGAAGATTGCTGCCCAGACGCCCAAGTAGTTGCCCAACTAGTCGCCCAGGCGACCATCGATTAGTTGCCAAGGCAACCCCGTTGTGCAAGTTGCCACGACAACTGAGTTGCCCGTGTACTCTTTTACCAAAACGATCCAATCGGCTATCACACCTCAACTCATGATAACCTAGCCTATCTCTCTCATTTGATCTCGTTTATTCTTTTACTTTATTGCCTTCTAGTTTAGTTATTAGTTAAACTCCTATAATCTCCTATTTGTGTTTTTACATTTTACAGTGCAAGAGACTAGATTCTTGAAGTGGCATCAATCCCTGTGGAGATGATATCTTTTATACTATAACTTGCAACATGTATACTTGCACAATTGCGTAGCACTTATTATGCACAACAAAGGGTTGGTGTCCCCATGGGTTGAAAGTGTACCCGATTGTTAATGTACCATGATTGTGATTGTATCGCTATTCCAGTTGCGATGGCTTAAAGTGTTGCGAGGACGCTTGTTGAATCCGTGTATCTGATTAACTATTTTGGGAAATGGAACTTGGTTATTGATCACTTGTGAGCCAATATAATTGTTGATGTATCATTGAAAGGTTTATGTTGTATAATGTGAGTTATACATGTTTACTCTTTAAGCTTTGCATATGGGTGTTATGCATGGGAAGGCTTAAATTGAGGTTTAGCAATGGGATTTGCTATTGGTTAATGATACATGTTGTATATGGTTTAATATGTTGGTTTTTAAAGATGTAAAGTGCATGGTTTTCAAAGCATTATGTAGACTCTCTAAGTGAATGCTGGAAAAAGAGGCAGAAAATATGTATTGGAAAAGTATAAAACAATGCCAAGATGAGTCTTTTGTGTGCAAGTATACACGGTCTGCAAGTAATACAACAGTAAGCTGAGTATCGATCCCACAGAGATTGACTTGGAATTCAATTGCCTTGATTGTTACTTGCCTTAAGAAAAAGTTGATTTGTTTTGAAGTTGGTTTTGGAAATAATTGAAAAGAAAATAAATAAAAGTAAAGTAAAGACATTGGCAAGGAATGTGCTTTAATAAATGATGAGTGTTGGCAGGGAATGTCTGGTTTTAACGCTATTCATGTCGTGCCAACCTTTAATAACAACTTGTCTTGGCATTGTACGCCGAGCATATTCAAAATTAGCAAAGCCTCTCTCGATGGTCATTGCCCTAAATTGATCATGTAAAAACCTATATATCTCTATAGTGCATGCTTTTAAATAAACCAATTTGATTAAGATCAAATCTATACTCCTAAGGGGTAGATTTCACTCCCGAAGTAAGTTCATCTACTTGAACGAATTCTCTCGAAGCTTCTCTCCTTAGTATTCAACAACTTAATCATTGCCACCCGAAGTCTGTTAAGATATTGAGGAGTAATAGGCTAACAGTGCCAGCTCTCGCTTGGCATAGTATTTAGAAAACATTAAAGTATGTCGAATAGATAAAACAATGCCAAAGGCATGTTTATTATTAAAAACTAAAACATAAAATAGTGTTCAATGCAAAACATCCCCCACCAACTATTAGATTAGTTTATGGTGAGGGATTTAACCAAAAAACCATAAACATTTTCCAAATACACCATCATTAAAAAGAATTCAAAACAACTTAAAATAAGAGAATGGGCGAGAGGGGTCTCTCGATCCAGCCCTCAAGATCCAGGCTCTCGACCAAGCTGGTCGAACCACCCTCATTGGTGCGGCCGATTGTCAATCATCGCACTCCAACTCCTCACTCCGATCACTCATGATCAAGCACCACCAAAAACCACTCATCAGATGCTTGCTTGGTTGGTCTTTAAATAGGCGTGCAATTAGGGCATAGGATAAGCCTTTGAATTTGAATGCTCAAGGGATAAGGGATGTGATCATCTTATCCAAATTTTAAGTGATGAGCTAATAAGGAGATAAGCTGATCAAGTTTTCACTAGGGCTGATGTCATATGCCATCGATCATTTGGCAGCCGAGCATGGCATAAATCTGCCAACCAATCTTGGCACCATCTTATTCGTTATTTTTTCGGAGATTGATCCAATTGCTGTCTTTTCGAAGCCTGATCTTATCCTATTTTTTGGGGGTCCAACAGCTTCTTGGCATTGCATCAAATTTACTTATTTGCCAACCAGTGCTTGGCATTGTCTGGTCCATCTGTGCCAGCAGCACTCGGCATTCTCTCTGGCATTCATTACTGTGTTGTCTTTTTAGGCCAAATACTATGCCAAACCTTCAAAATTGCCAACAAAACAACCATTCACACTGCATAGACAGAATTCTAAACTCCTTATGCAAATGCATGATTTTAACAATCTTATGCAACTAAATGTACCTAAAAAGCAAAAGCATTGTAAGATTGGCATTAAAAACAGTACTTTTGGAGAGGTAACACATGCTAATGTTTTAATTGATGTTTAAAAGATAATTGAAATGGGATTTCAATGTATTGTACAAAGATGGTTTTAATGCATTGATGGTGTGTTGTTTTTTAGCACTCCTCACTAAGCCTAGTTTGCTTACGCTCTCTTTGCCCATCAATATAGAGAATTAAGGTCTCAAAAGGCAGCGAGAAGCAAGGGATCATTACAAGACTTCGTAACCAAAGTATGTTTTGAACTAGACTATAAGTAATAAGGGCAATGGGGTTTCCGTTGTTATTTGGGAGATACTTTGTTGAACTCCCTATTGACCAAGTTTATTTAGCTGCTATTGAATTGTAAATGGCATTTATGGTTTGATTTTGGTGATGGTTTAGAGTTTCATATTTTACTTGTTTGGTTTCCTAGGTTGCATGCATATAGATTTACATTTGATGCAAGATGCCATGAAATGATGTTGAATCTGTGATGTAATATTGTGGTTTGATTTTAGATTATGTTGGTTGTGTGTTAGGTGTATGTTAGGATGTTTTGGAATGGTCGAATGTATGATAAACCAGCTAAAAGTGAGATTACAGGCCCAAGTGTACCGATATGCGAAGGACCGTATTGGTACGGCTAGGCAATTTTAGGCTCTGGGTTTCGGTACAGGCTAGAGTGTGCTGATATAGTTCTACGCCACTGGAATCCCACTTTTTGAGTTAAAACCCGCGTATAGAAACACCTTTAAGCCGTATCGATACAGGTATTAAATATTTTAAAATAAAGCCTATTTTCCAGCTAAGTGTACCAGTACGGTACTTAGTGTACCAAAATAGGGCTGAACATGATTGAACACCGTATCGATACGGCTGCCCGCGTATCGATACGATTGGCCGTTAATTCGATTAATGTTATGGAAGTGAAGTTCTAATTTCTTATATTTTGGTCCCTGATTATTGTGGATGCAAAGGAATGAGCTTGGATGATCATTTTAAACTGATTTTTGACGTGTAAGCATGAATTCTGTCTAATTAAAGGTTGGTAACATAAATTAGATTAAGTTCTTGTAATTTTATGAAATTGCAATTTGATACCTAAATGACAATTGTAGTCAATTGGATATTGATTTGTTGCCCGATTGAGTTGGGTTTTCACCTGAGACCAGTATGTACATGTAGGATGATAATTGTGCATCTAGACAAGATAAAAGAAAAAATAGATATCTTTTGGGTTTCTTCTTCACAGTTTACATCGGTAAACCTAATATAAATCACTCGGTTCGGTCTTGCAACTAGGCCGGGTCGATGGGGTTATATTTGGTGGTATCAGAGTCAGGTTTGCGATAATTGGAAGTTGGTATGGTTGTTGCAATGTTGTTGTAAGTTTTACTCTATTGCTTGTTATGCACAGTGATTGTAATATGCACGTTGGTTGCTTTATGCCATATTGGGGGGAAATTCGGAAAACCATTGCCTTATTATTATAGTCTGAAATGTTATGATTTTGAAATAGAGGTCTTGGATCCTTGCTTGAAGTTGGCCTGGCTATTTTTGTTTTGAAATGATTATCATGCCTTAGAAAATGTGTTATGTTACGACCGAGAGGAGAAATGAGAACTAGCATGATGTTATTGCCTTTGGGCAGTGAGTTGAGGAGAGTGTTGTGTCTCCTAGGGGTTTGTCACCCCCAAAGTATGTATCACCTATACTGGTTGGGCCAGGGCTGGGTGATATGATGTCTTGATATATGCGATATTTTGAGCTTTAAAGTTATTGTTGCTGGAATGCGTGTGTATGCACCGGCTGTTGAGCAAACAAGGTTGTCATTGGAATATCCATGTAGTTTGGGAGAAGTTGAGTATCGTGGGTTGTCACATGAGGCATCTGAGACATGTATGACCAGTGTTGTTCAGGTTATGGATTGGGCGTGAAACCCCATGATGTGGATTGTGAGTCTTTTCATGTTGTTTTTAAGAGGATGTATCTAGGGTTTAGATACTTAGATGAAAAATAAATGAGAGTTTGTGGCTTGGGTTCAGGACCGTATGTATGTGGTTGAGTTTAGGGTATAGTTTGTTTGGTTAAGCCAGTATGCCCTTGAACTGGTACAGGTAGAGAGGTATCGTTGTGATCGATTTTGTTATGAATTGGTACAGAATGTTAATGTGTACATGTTGACTTCTAACTATACCATTTTCGATGTGTTGGTACACGGTTGAAGTACATCAAGCAAAACCTGGGTTTATTGGTTTCGTGTAGGAGGTTCTGGCTCTGGCAAGAGAATCGTAGGATCTAGTTTCGGCAGTGTTCAGTTTGAAAAGAAGTGTGATAAAAGATATCGCCCTGAGTTAAGGCGAGGTGATGATAGTACTGTGTGAGGACCGCGGGGTCAAAGTATCTAGACTAGAATAGTATTTAAGACATTTTGGGCATGTGGATCATGTGATCTCATGAGGCGGGATTATCCGCATTTGATATGTGGGGTGTAAACTCTTGTGCTTGTCGTTGTTACGTTTGTGGGAATTATAGTTTGAACGATCATCTTGTAAGTGTTAGATGTAGGAATGTAAGTGGATAGTTCCTCAGGTGAGACGGTTGTTGCGAGAAGAATGTTTGAAAATGTCCATTGATGAGTTAAGGTCTTGAGGATGCTATTGTTTTGTTGGAGTTGCCGCTCTATGATTTTTGATGTAATCCTGGGTTTGGATTAGTGGCTGAAACACAGAGCTGTGGTTGATTTTAAATCCTAGCAAGTTTTAAGAAACTTGCTGATGATTACGAGGTTGTAATCACGGGCGAGAATGTTAAATTCTTGTTTAATGTTGTTTGACCCTGGAGGCAAGTCATTTGGTGGATTTTAGTTACAAGGTATTTCTAGCCTATGTTATGAATCCATGGTCAAAGAAAGTACGTGCCCAGGATATTCGTACGGTATGTGAGTTTCTGGGTGTTTTCGAAGGAATAGTCAGGTTTGCCATTAGATTGATAGGTTGAGTTTGGCATTGAGTTGTATGAAAACACACCTCTGATGTCTATCGATCTCTATGCATGGATCGATAGAGTTGAAGGAGTTAAACATGCAAATTTAGGAGTTACTTTATTAGGCTTAGTGTTTTACCGGGGGTTACGCCGATGTTGTTATGGAAAAGAATTATGGCACGATGCGGATGTGCACTAGTTTTTGGTGGCTGAACAAGTTAATGTTCTGTTGGTTAGTTCAGGGATGCTTCGGTGGTTTGTAAGATTGGTTTGAAGTCTGGGTGTTATCTGTTGAAGGTAAAGGATATGGTTGTGTTTAGATTTGCCTTCTATGAGGGGTACGGCAGTGTGTGTTCTTGGTTATACTGTTGGTTTGATCAACGCATGGGTTGCGTTCATAGTTATGATGAGTTGGGTAGTCCATGAGTTTTTGGGTCAGTTGGTTGTTGTGTTTATTGATGGTCTTTCCGTGTACAGAAGCACCGAGAAGGGTTTTGATCGATAAGTATGGATGGTTTAGTAGATTTTTAGGGAGAAGTGAATGTTGCTCTTTGTTTGGGAAGTAGGAGTTTTAGGTATGTTGTAAAGAATTTTGGTTTTGAGAATGTTATTAGCAAGTGTGAACAGATAAACATGCACAATGCAAAAACACTTATATGTATATGTAAATATGTCAGTACATGCATACATTTGGGCATGACATTAGATGTTTTGCATACATACACATAGACATCTATGAGGGCATATAAGTAATCATGCATACATATGTTCACACTTACGGATGACTAATCGAAAATTAATGGAGTGATGGTGTAAGTAAGGTAGCGTATGTAGGTAGTTTTGGTAATATGGTTCTTAGAGTTCTCAAGGTTTTAAGAGGGTGTTAAATATTGATTCTTGGGAGATTGGTTTGTGCTAGTTTTTGAGCGACCAAAGTTAGAGTTGGCAGTTTGTGGATTTGCTAGATCGAGTTTTTAGTACCGAGGTTTGTTGAGGTTGGAGTATTGCAAATAAAGTTGTGGCTTATGCACCTAGATAGTTAAGGGTGCATGAGCGTTTGTCCTACGCATGATGTGAAGCTTATCGCGATGGTGGTTGTTTAAATGTTTTAGAGATACCAATTCTATGATGAAGAGTGTGTTGTATACACTGATCATGTATGGTCAGAAAAAAAAAGAATGATGATTTGAGTCTTTGACAACTTGGATGGTTGAAGTTGTTTAAGAGTTATAGTTTGATGATTGAATATCGTCCGAGATAAGGTTGTAGTCGATGCCTTGTATATAAGAATTACGGTGGAGATGAGGATGTTGTTTACGCGGTTGAGTATGATGCAAGATGCAGGCTTGATGGCCGAATTGCAAGTAAGACCATCCGGGACACAGTTGATAAGAGGAGGGCAACTTTGTGATGATGTGTTATTACCGCATGTCCAGGTTATCGGAGAAGAAAATTTGATAGATTTTTTCGTTAATGATGATAGGGTGTTGTGTTTTAAATATTGGAAAATGGTGTTTTTTAATGTTGAGTTGAGGTGTGTTGTTTTATCTGAAACGCATGGCAGTTCTTGTTGATTTGGTCTAAAGGAAGATATGGCTAATTTTGTTGATCGATACATGGTATGACAACGAGTGAGAGCTGAGCATCAATTTTTTTTGGGTTGTTACAACTGTTGAGGATACCGGAATAGAAGTGGAAAGAAATCACCATGGATTTTGTGTCTGGGTTGCCTTTGACACCGACCAAAAAGGATTCCATTTGGGTAGTTGTTGATTGAGTTGCGAAGTGTGCGCACCTATGTGGGTATACTTGCGATATGTGCTTTGGATAAGCTGGCAGATTTGTATCTTGTTGGGTTGGTGTGTTTATGCAATATGCTTGAGTCCATAATGTGGACAGAAATCTATGGTTTATAACGAGGTTCTGGGGGTGTTGTTTTGAGCTTAAGTGAATGATTGAGTTACAATCCTTCGTGTTATTCCCAGACGGATGAGCGTGAAATTCAGGTTTTGAATGATATGTTGAGTTGTTGTACCACTGAGTTTCAGGGAACGTGGGAAAAGCAGTTGATTTTGGTAGAGTTTGCTTTAATAGCACTCATTAGACAAGTATGCATGTGGCACCGTATGAGGCATTGTGTGGTAGGAAGTGACGTACGCTTGTGGGTTGGGCTGAAATAGGGGAAGGTACGTTCCCATGTCAGATGTGTTGAAAGGCACCAGTAAGAAAGTGAAGTTGATATGTGAGCGCTTGAGAGCAGCTCCAGATAGTCAGAAATTCTACGCAGATTTGAAGCGTAGTGTTATAGAATGTGTTGTTGATGATCGGGTAATCATGTTGGTGTCGCCTTGGAAGAATGTGATGTGTTTTGGGCAGAAAAGAAAGCTTAGCCTAGGTTTTGTGGACCATACGAGATTGTTGAGTGTGTAGGTCATGTTGCTTGTTGTTTGAGGTTACCTCCTGTATTAGAGGGGTTTCATGATGTGTTTTATATGACGATGTTGCGAAGGTATTGCTTGGATTCCTCACATGTTGTGTCGGTGGAAGGCATTGTGTTGGGATCAGATTTATCTTGTAATAAGGATCTGGTAGGGATCCTTGATGCCATCAGTAGGGTTCTGCGTGGTAAGATGGTTGAGCTTGTTAAGGTGTTGTGGAAACACTGTAGTGTTGAGGAAGCCACGTGAGAACGTAAGTCGGAGATGTTGGAGCAGCTTCTACTTTTGTTTTCTCTGGGAAAATTTCGGGGACGAAATTTCTTAAGTGGGGGAGAGTTGTAACGCTTCGATTTTAGGCCTAACAATTTTGAGGCTTGTTAGACGGTCTGGTGGACTGAACTAGAGATTCGAGTCAGATTCAGGACTGTATATTTTTGAATAAGATAAAATATGGAAAAATAGTTAAAAATCATCTTTCAAACCAAAATGTGATTTTTGAAAATTGTTTTTAAAGGTGACTAAAATGAAAATGATCAAATTCTTAGAATCCTTAAGGAGCTATTTTACCAAGTTTTTGCTGGTGATTTCTCTCTTCAATTAAATCATTTTAACATGTGTTTTAAAAGTTAATTAAAATGGGAATTTGGTTATTAAAAGTTAGTTATCACTTTAAAGAAAATTTACGTAACTTTTCTCTCCACTTCTTTTCTGCCAAACACTCAAGTTTTCATAAAAAAACAGAGGTGAGAGATAATTTTACTCAGATTATTGATTTGTAATTGATCTTTTGACTTTGATTTACAAAACCTCATTGAAATCTTGTGTTTAGCTTTAAACAAGCCAATTGAGGGAGAAATCACAGAATAGGGGTAAGGTCTGTGATCTCCTCTATTGAATGGTTCTTTATTAATATTTCCAAGTGTTTGATCCTTGATTTATGGTTTATAATCTGATTTTGTATTTTTATATTGAATAATTAATTTAATTGGGTAAATTTGATGAAATAGTGAAAGATCCATATAGATATGTTTTTCAGTGTTGAAGATTGATTTTAAACATATTTTGGATGTATTATAATGTTGTTAAGTTGATTTTAACAATGGATTCCCGAAACTCTTGAATCTCTAATTGTTTAGGTTGTTAGAATTGTATTTTGTGGAGTTGTGGTGGCTGCTTAGTTGCTAGAAGTGTTTAGATGTTTTGATCCTGATTTTAGGTGTTGATTGATGATATTGAAAGAGTTTAATTGTTAGATTATGGTTGGGTTGTGTTTGGAAAGGATTAGATGATATTTTCGGTTGTTGTGGTTGGGTAATTGTGAAAGGAATGTGAGAATCCGTGAAGGATTGATGTTGCAGTGTTTGAATGCATTGAGATGTATCAATCCTCTATTGTATTGTGGTTAAAACATATGAGGTTAATTCGGAAGTGATTAGTGAAGCTTTGGAGGCTTTGGACATGTGATTTCACGTCGGCGAATTGAGGTTTAGCGTATCGATGAGTAAGAACGTGGATTCCAGCTTTGGAATGTTTTAAAGGTGGTTTATGGGAGTTTAAACTTAGCTTGAAACTCTGGTTTAAGCTCGGGAGTAAGTATAAAGTGTTTTTCTCCCTCGGTCGTGCTTGTACGAAATGGTTTCATGCACTTGTTTTGGTTTACAATGTACCTACTATTTAAGGATGTTTTAAAGCGTGTGAAATACTGCTTTTGATCATTAAATGATGATGGATGCATGTGGTAAGTGATCCATATAAGTATATGGTTTATACTTGTGGTTTAAAGAATGGTATGTTGCTTTGGAAACGATTTGGTTTAATGCTTGGAAAAATAGTGAGGTAAAGGGAAATGGTTAATTATATTGGCAAGTGATGTAGTCTTAAAATTTTTATCGGATATAGTTGGCCGACCATAGGATTGATAATGCACTGTAATAAGTCGTCTTGGATGTTGAGGGGTTTTGATCCGTGTACCATAAACTTCGTCCAAGTACCCTAACGGTATAGGGTTATATGGTACCGTAAACTCCCGTTACTGGATTAAGCATCTAACCGATGGAAATGGTTGGTGTCCTCGTGGGTTGAAAGTGTACCCAGTTGTTAATGTACCGCGATTATGATTGTATCGCTATTCCGGTTGAGATGGCTTGAAGTGTTACGAGGACACTTGTTGAATCTGTGTATCCGATGAACTATTTTGGGAAATGGAACTTGGTTATTGATCACTTGTGAGCTAATATAATTGTTGATGTATCATTGAAAGGTTTATGTTGTATAATGTGAGTTATATATGTTTACTCTTTAAGCTTTGCATATGGGTGTTATGCATGGGAAGGCTTAAATTGAGGTTTAGCAATGGGATTTGTTGTTGGTTAATGATACATGCTGCATATGGTTTAATATGTTGGTTTTTAAAGATGTAAAGTGCATGGTTTTCAAGGCATGATAATGTTTTACTTGATGTTTAAAAGAAAATTGAAATGGGATTTCAATATATTGTACAAAGATGGTTTTAATGCATTGATGGTGTGTTGTTTTTTAGCACTCCGCACTAAGCCTAGTGTGGTTACGCTCTCTTTGCCCATCAATGCAGAGAATTAAGGTCTCGGAAGGCAGCGAGAAGCAAGGGATCGGTACAAGACTTAGTAACCAAAGTATGTTTTGAACTAGACTATAAGTAATAAGGGCAATGGGGGTTTCCGTTGTTATTTGGGAGATACTTTGTTGAACTCCTTGTTGAGCAAGCTTGTTTAGCTGCTCTTGAGTTTTAAATGGCCTTTATGGTTTGATTTTGGTGATGGTTTAGAGTTTCATGTTTTACTTGTTTGGTTTCCTAGGTTGCATGCCTATATATTTACATTTAATGCAAGATGCCATGAAATGATGTTGAATCGGTGATGTAATGTTGTGGTTTGATTTTAGATTATGTTGGTTGTGTGTTAGGTGCATGTTAGGATGTTTTGGAATGGTCGAATGTATGTTAAACCAGCTAAAAGTGACATTACAGGCCCAAGTGTACCGATACGCGGGGGACCGTATCGGTACGGCTAGGCAAATTTAGGCTCTAGGTTTCAATACAGGCTAAGGCGTACCAGTACAGTTCTACGCCACTGGAATCCTGCTTTTTGAGTTAAAACTCGTGTACCTAAACACCTTTAAGCAGTATCGGTACGGGTATTAAATATTTTAAAATAAAGCTTATTTTCCAGCTATGCGTACCGGTACGATACTTAGTGTACCGATACAGGGCTGAACATGATTGAACACCGTATCGATACGGCTGCCCGCGTATCAATACGGTTGGCTATTAATTTGGTTAATGTCATGGAAATGAAGTTCTGATTTCTTACGTTTTGGTCCCTGATTATTGTGGATGCAAAGGAATGAGCTTGGACTGATTTTTGACGTGTAAGCATGAATTTTGTCTAATTAAAGGTTGGTAACATAAATTAGAGTAAAGTCCTTATAATTTTATGAAATTGCAATTTGGTCCCTAAACGGTAATTGTGGTCAATTGGATATCGATTTGTTGCCCGATTGAGTTGGGTTTTTACCTGAGACCAGTATGTCCATGTAGGATGATAATTGTGCATCTAGACAAGATAAAAGGAAAAAAATGGACGTGTTTTGAGTTTTTTCTTCACGGTTTACTTCGGTAAACCTAATGTAGCTCGCTCGGTTCGGTCTTGCGACTAGGCCGAGTCGAGGGGGTTACATTTTTTAGACCGAAAAAGGGGAATTTGGCAATCATATTTTAGAGCAAAAAAATGAGGGTTTTTTAGAGATTGAAATTGAAAAAAATAGAGAGAAGAAAAGGGAAAATAAAAAATTGTAATTTATCAGTTTTCAATCAATACAAATAAAAAAAGAATGGCTTTTTCAGAGGTATCTCTCTACTTCTTTTTTGAGTTTTAAATAAAAGGTTAGAGTTTATACCTTTTCAATATCAGGCTGCCATGTACGGTTGAAGGGGATGCCACCGATGAATGACATCAATTTCTTCTCATTTGGCTTTCTGTTGATATTGATTATCGATTTTCAAAAGCACGTTTTAAGAAATCAAAGTTTTAAAAAATTAGAGTTTTGTTTTTTGTTTTTTTTTTTTTTGAGATTTTGGGTGAAGGAGACTTTATTTCGAAAATCAAATTCTGAATTTGGTTTCAGGAAAGGAACATTAGTCGTTTTAGTTGGGTTTAGAGCTCACCGACCGCCATCGAATGGTGGCCGGCACGGCAAAGAGACCGTCGATTTTTGAAAACCATGGCGGCGTTTTTGAGTTCTCATGAACTCTCAAGAACGGATGAGAGAACGTAAATGAGGCGTTTTGATCGATTTCGAGGGGGAATGAGAAAATAAAATATGTTTTTAACTTTTGGTTGTTATACCCATTTTTTAAAGTGGGTTTATTACCACATTAAGCCCCTCCGCCCAAGGGAAATGCTTTTTGTCCTTGCCCTTTTTTAAATCTTTACGATTTCGTCCTATTATTTCCGATTTATTTTGAAATATGTGGGATAATCACCCTTTTGGTCACTTGTTTATTTACCTTCATTGCCTCCTTTTATTCGCCTGATTGGGCTGTAATTTTAATAGTTTCATTTGCTTTAAAGAAATTCCCACTTTATCTTTGTTTTGTCTGTTTCTTTTTTATTTTATTCCATATTTTATATAATGTACATATTTTATTTTTAGACTATATATATACTTTTTATTTCCTCTCTTTTTTTGCATTATTCTCGTATGTTTTCACCATGCATTAATATATATATACATATATTGTAAATATTTACTAGCATTATTATTATGATTTCATACTTCATTTGTATACTTGTTTCTCACATATCATCTTTTTGTATACATGCACTAATAGCTTATTATACATTACTATATAAATTAACATGCACAATATTTATATATTTAAAATTTCTATCACATATATGTTATATTTTCTATGGTTCATGATATTCGTACGTGTATACCATCTTCATTATTTATTTGTTCATGCATTATATCTTGTTATATTTAGATCAAGTCCTTAAGGTTTTGACATTTCTATTGGGAGTGCCGTCTTGGGTCTCCGAGCGTCATCTCTTTTGGGTACCGTAAATCGTAGAGTTTTTTTATGTTCAAATAACATGACCATACATGCATGCATTTTTAGGGATCAACTATTAAATTAGAACCAAATTCAAATTACCCTTAGTAAATACGATACGAACCCTTAAGTATCGATTTTCGAGCTAGTAGGGGTGTGAAACCTTCCCCACTCGTAACTGACTCCCGAATCTAATTTTTCTCTGTTTTTTTGGTGCCTGGTCTACCTAAACCAAATGACTGGTGACTACTTCACAAATTTTAATTCAAAACTCAAACTTTTTCAAGATTTCCCCTGAAACCAAAATTTTTCAAGAAAAGTGGGAAACTGTCAGATTTTTTAGTCGCTACAGCATGGCAATTCCGCTGGGGATAATTTTTTTGTTTTCAAAAAAATATAGTCGAGCCTTAGTCAGGTTTGTATCGTGTTTACCAAGAAAAATTGAAATTTGGTCTAATTGAATTTTTAATCCCTATCCTTGTTTGTTTACCTCTTTTATTTGCACGGTGTTTGTTATATATTGCCATCATGCATGAGCTACCCGGGCTCTATGACCGCTAAGTGGGAGTGATTACTTTATCTCATGGGGTCTTCACCTCCGTATGGCATTGTAATTCACTTTCGGGGTACCAACCTTATATTTCGTGAGGTTTTCACCTCCGTATGGTATAAGGGGAAGTATCCTCCTGAATCGATGTCGTACGACAGTTTGAGTACCATTTTTCTCTAGATCCTAACCGCATATAGTGGCCCATAGAGCCCACCTTTTAAAGCCATATCGGTACTCTACTCGTTTAGCAGTAACCCTATTAGGCCTTGCTTGCTTATTTTATGCCTTTGTTTGCTATCTATATTCCATGTAAATATTCTAATCGCTTTAATTTTGACTTTTACAGCTATTTCATTCAATTCAATTTATCCATTTGATTATCTTCACCCTACTAACCTATTTGCTTTGGTGTTTGTTTTTTACATCACGAAGGCATTTAACATTAATTTCATTACTTTGCATCACAATTGTATGACATATCATAACATTTTAATTCTTGCATTTTACTAGCATGAAATGCTGATTCACAACTAGTTCCCAATTTGAAAAATTATCATCGGGAGAAAATCTAGTATGCTAGGTATCAATGCAATATTCAAAGTTGTGAATGAATCCCGTGAGTTCAGAGATTTGTGCCATGTGAACCATTTTTTAATCAGTACATTTGCATCTAGCACTTGCACCTTGCATTTACATGCATTTAAAATTTTGAGATTGATCATCAGGATGCCTTTGTCAGCAATACTGATAAAGACGGGAGATCAGTTAATTCAACATCCCTACAGAACAAGAAGCAAGATGAAGATGGTAAACGAAGATAGACTAGATAGGATCGAGAAGAATCAGAGGAACTTGCAAGCAGATTTAACCCAAAAATTAGAGGACCAGATAGTCAAGGATCAACAAGAGATGAGAGAAAATATCACGGGATCTCAACAAGATATGCTTGGCAAATTGGCACAAATGCTAGGATTTAAGTTTCCTGAACAAGGAGAGGCTCTGTTATCGGCCCTGAGATAGGTTTTGGATAGGGAAACAAAGATCTTATATATCTTTCAGGGTTAACCCCTACTCAGGCCAAAATTTAAACTAACCATCGGGTGGTGATTTCTGTGGAAAAATCTCAACTACCTCAGGATGGTACCTCTATCCCGAAAAATTTGCATGTCGTATCAGAAGCTAAATCGGGGAGCAATCAAGCTAAAAATTTTATCTCAGAGATGGATCAGTTGATCAAAACCAAGAAATCAAGGACAGATACCTCAAAAGAAATCAAAGAGCGCTGCAAGCGACTCAAGGAAAAGATGGAAGCCATAGAGATAGTGGATATTTTTAGTGGATTCGATGCCAATAAACTCAACCTTGTCCCGAATTTGGTGTTACCCCCTAAATTCAAGGTCTCGAAGTTTGAGAAATATGATGGAACGAGCTGCCTCACACTCACTTTACTATGTTCTGTCAGAAGATGATAGAATACGACAGAGATGATAAGCTATTGATACACTATTTTCAAGACAGTTTATCAGGATCCGCCACCAGATGATATAATCAATTGAGCCATCATCAGATAAAATCTTGGAAAGACTTGGCCAAGGCTTTTATGAAACAATACTGACACGTTAGTGATATGGTGTCAGACCATTGGGCTCTACAACACATGAAGCAGAAGTCTAATGAAAGCTTCAGGCAGTACGCTCAATGTTGGGGAGATATAGCAGCACAAGTCCAACCTCTTCTTGGCAAAAAGAGACAGTGGTCATATTCATCCAAATATTGCAGGGTCCAATATTAGATCGCCTTATAGGTAATGTAACTACCAATTTTGTCGATCTAGTGCTATTTGGTAAGCTCATCTAGAATGTTGTTAAGAATGGAAAGATCAACATCGGTGGAAGCTCGTCCCATAAGAAGCCATCATATGGAAAAAAGGACAATGAAGTAAACTCTTCAGGAGTTTATAATGTTGGTTATTCAAAGCTGGTGACAGTGATACAACCCAAAGCTGTAAGTTCCCATGGTTCCTCAAGCCAAGATTTCGGTTAGAGAAAGAATACTGAGAATATAGAGTTTGCTCCATTGCCAGTTTCTTATGAAGAACTGTACAAATAGTTGTACGATATTCATATGGTGGCTCCTTTCTACCAGGATCCATTACAACCTCTCTTCCCAAGATAGTATGATACCAACACAAGATGTGATTTTCACGGAGGACAAGTGGTCCACACAATCAAAAATTATATTGGTTTCAAAAATCTAGTGGAAAATTTTATTAAACTCAGGGTGATAAGCTTTGACGACTCGGTAAGAACAGCCACGAACAAATATCCCTTACCGGAGCATGAATACGCCAAATAAGAGTGTGCTAGTGATTTTTTGAACTAGGCTATGCTCGTCAGGCTTAAGTATTGCACTATCTTGACCATAGTAAGTCTCCTTATAGTTTTCATCACTTTCAAAGCAATGATTTTGTGTGAACAATTCTCACTTACCTAAGCCCGATGGCAGTGGAAATCTTTTGTAAAAGCTAAAAACTATAAGTTGAAATACAAGTATATTTTGTTCGTATCTGAGTCTTGAATGTCCAAAATGCATGAATAATTTCACTTTAAAGTTTAATTTCGAGCATCCTAAATTCAGAGCGTAGAAATTAGGGCGTATTTAAACTTGAGATCCCCTGACGTATTCGCTACCACTCCTCCAAAATTACACTTCTGTTTCTTAAAGAATTACTTTAATAATGAGCTATCGTGAACCTGCGGACTTGAACTGGGGACAACCTAATGTGATCCAAAGTTTCAAATTTGCTATAAGAGCGGTCTCAGATGATGGTACATAATGAAAAAAAATTGGGGTATGTACCTAGATGAGAGTTGATCCAAAGAAAGGTGATCGACCCTTAAGGAGGTTGAGGCACTGCCTCATGCAAAAGACCAATAGCCCGACATGACTAGTAGGAGTCAGGGGCATCCCTTTGAAGGCCAGAAAAGAATCATATATTCATGCATTTAGTTGCATTCATCTTGCGTTAAAACATTTTTGCATATATTGAAAAAAAAACATCGTGCATTTAGATTAAGTGCATATACATTTAGGCTAAACACATATATTAGACATAAAATTAGGTGCATTCATAATGCATTGATTTTCACTTGTACATACAAACATGTCCATGAAAGATCCCGAAGAACTTCAACTATAGGGGCAACGACACAATGGCCAACCTTAATCCTGAAGGAGAACAAATACACAAAAGAATTGAAACCTACAGACAAACGATATCATCGACAAATTTTTGAATAATTACTAACAAACATTTTTTTCCTTTTTAGGATCTCGTTTCTCTGACAGTGATGTGGCAGACACCAACATTTTTTAGATTCTCACTTCTGCCAATAGAAACAACTTTTTTCGGATCCTACCCCTCTGACATTGGAGTAGGAGAACAAATTTTTAGACGTTGTCTTGCCATTAGTGGCACATCAATCCATAATTTTGCAGATCATGCCTTCGGCAGTGGTGGTAGGCCAACTTTTGTTTGATCTCGCCTCTTCGTCGGTGGTGCAACGGACCAAACCCTTTTCCAGGTCTTGCTTTTTTGTCGGTGTTGTAGCTAGACCAAATTTCTTCTTCAAATCTTGTCTCTTCCTTATAGTTGTAGGTCAAGAAAAAATCAAAAAAAAGGGAAAAAATTAAAAAAGAGTAAAAAATCAAAAAAAATCAAAAAGTCAATAAATCAAAAATCAAAAGGGAAAAATCAAGTTGTTGTCATTCAATCTTGTCCCTCCGTTGATGGAGTGGTTGTATTCCAAGATGCTATTCGATCCAGTTCCTCTATTGATGGAGTGACTGGACCCAAAATGTTATCCTTCGGTCTTGCCTCTTCGTCGAGTGTTGTAGCTGGGCCAAATCTACTATTTCGATCCTACCTCTTCGTCAAGTGTTGTAGCTGGATCAATCCCACTAACTTTAGATCTTGCCTCTTTGTCGGGTGTTGTAGTGTGGTCAAATCTAACTTTCGGTTCTGCATATTCCTCGGTGTTGTAGCTGAACAAAATTTATTAACTTCCAGTCTTACCTCTTCGTTGGGTGTTGTAGCTGGACCAAATTTACTAACTTTCGATCATGCCTCTTCATCAGGTGTTGTAGCTTGGTCAAAATGTACTGACTTTTAAATTTCTCTTTATCGATGTTGTATATAAAAAAAAAAAGAAAAAAGAAAAAAAATTTAAAAAAGAAATGAGAAAAAAAGAAAAAGCGAAAAAAAGAAAAAAAAAGCAAAAAAAGAAGAAGGAAAAGAAAAAATAAAAAGTTTTCGATCTTCTTGGTCGTCTTTTTTCATTAGAGTTGTAGCTGGATTAGACATCAGAATCTTCATCCATAGATCCTGCCTCTTCGTCAGTGTTGCAGCTGGATCAAATTTTGTAGACCTTGCCTCTTCATTGGTGTTGTAGCTGGGTCGAATTTTCTTTAGGTATTATCTCGTCATCAATAATGTAGTAAGCCGAACTCATTTTGCTTCCTCAACCCTCATTTGAAGATTCTGCTTCCCCAAGAATAACAAAGTAGATCAATCAAGCCCTATGTTAAAGAAAAAAAATCTACCAAAGAAAAAAGACATGCGTCAAAGGAGGAGATGACTAGCCAGACCAGATAAAAACGGGTCATTTTAGTCTTTTCTCTGTTGTCGTTACACAACAACGAGCAAAGAGCGGCAGCTGTCATAACCTGTTTTTATTCGGATAACCTGGTTAACCCATTACCCAAACCCAAATCAATTAAAAATCCAAAGATTCTAAAAAAAACCATGTCATATTAAAACCAATGTCCACATGTCCATTTTACATTAAACCAAAACCACAACCCATTTACATTACCATCACCCGATATAACTAAACCCTAAATTAACCTCAAATAAAAATAACCCTAAACCTAATAACCCATTCTATCATCCTCGCCTCTACAGCCGACATCACCCTACTCAACAACCCTTTTGCAATTCTAACCCTAGCCACCACCATCATCACCAACCCTAAGTCTCTCAACCACTCAACAAACATATCTCACGAGATCCAGCTTCAACAGCACTTAGCATGGGCATGAAACGACCATGTCGAGCCCTCATTCTTTTATAGATCGACTTGTACCAACAAAAAGATGGGGGATTTTTTTAGACCAAAAAAGGGATTCGGCAATCATATTTCAAAGGAAAAAAGGGATTTTTTAGACTAGAATCGAAAAAATAGAGAGAAGAAAAAAGAAAATAAAAAAATCTTGTAATGTATCGGTTTTCAATCAATATAAAAAAAAAGACTTTTTCAGAGGTATCTCTCTTCTTCTTTTTTGAGTTTTAAATAAAAAGCTAGGGTTTATACCTTTCTGATCTCAGGCCATCGTGTGGTTGAGGGGGATGCCACCGATGAATGGTATCGATTTCTTCTCCTTTGGCTTTCTGTTGATGTTGATTTTCGATTTTCAAAAGTAGGTTTCAAGAAATCAGAGTTTCAAAAAATTAGGATTTTGGCTTCTATTTTTTCGAGATTTTGGGTGAAGGAGACTTTATTTGAAAATCGAATTCTGGATTTGGTTTCAGAAAAGGAACATGAGTCGTTTTAGTTTGGTTTAGAACTCATCAGCCGTTGTCGAATGGCGGTCGACACAGCGAAGAGACTGCCAATTTTTAAAAATCATGACGACATTCTTGAATTCTCATGAACTCTCAAGAACGAATGAGAGAACGTAAAGGAGGCTTTTTGATCGATTTTGAGGAGGAATTAGAAAATAAAATATGTATTTAACTTTTGGCTTTTATACCCGTTTTTTAAAATTGATTTATTACCTCATTAAGCCTCTCCGCCCAAGGGAAATGCTTTCCGCAGTCCTTGTCCTTTTTTTATTGATCACCTGTTTATTTACCTTCATTGCCTCCTTTTATTCGCCTGATTGGGTTTATAATTTTAGTAGTTTCATTTGGTTTAAATATATTCCCACTTTATCATTGTATTGTCTGTTTCTTTTTTATTTTATTCCATATTTTATGTAATGTATATATTTTCTTTTTAGACCATATATACTTTTTATTTCCTTTCCTTTTTGCATTATTCTCGTATGTTTTTACCATGCATTTATATATATACATATATTGTAAATATTCACTAGCATTATTATTATGATTTCATACTTCATTTGTATACTTGTTTCGCACATATCATCCTTTTGTATACATGCACTAATAGCTTATTATACATTACCAACATGCACAGTTTTTATATATTTAAAATTTCTGTCACATCTATATGTTATATTTTCTATGGTTCATGATATTCGTACATGTATACCATCTTCATTATTTATTTGTTCATGCATTATATCATGTTGCATTTAGATCAAGTCCTTAAGGTTTCAATATTTTTATTGGGAGTGTCATCCCGGGTCTCCAGACGTCATCTCTTTTGGGTACCCTAAATCGTGGAGTTTTTTTTGTTCAAATAACATGACCATACATGCATGCATATTTAGGGATTAACTATTAAATTAGAACTGAATTCAAATTATCCTTAGTAAATACGATACAAACTCTTGGGTACCGATTTTCGGGCATAGTAGGAGTGTAAAAACTTCCCCACTCGTAACAGACTCTCGTACCTAATTTTTCACTGGTTTTCTTTCGGTGTTCGGTCTACCTAAACCAAATGACCGATGGCGACTCCACAAATTTTAATTCAAAACTCAAAAAACCAAAAATTTTCAAGAAAAGTGGAAAACTGTCAGATTTTTTAGTCGCTACAACCATTGTCTTCATTGTTAGTTTGATTGTGCTTTTGAGCATTATACATCTCAGCGACCTGCAAAAATATTCAAGAAAAGAAAACGAGAATAAGTGAAGCATGCATACAGACACATATTGTTGCTCTGCCATAAATCACATGAACAAATTAACAGACAACTTTTTTGTTCTTCACCTGCTCGGATGATGTAGCTTGCTCTGGTGTCTTGTCTTCTCGAACACGAACTAAACGAGGAAACCGGAGAGATATACCCTTTTACCAAGAATAACAAGGAATTAGATGAGTTCATTTTCTAATAACAGAGAAAACTTTGATAAAAACAACAGTTGCAAGATCAAAACTAATGAGTTACCCTCCCCTATAATTCAGTAATCAAACAATACATACAGGACATTGAGAAATAAATTTAAAAAAATAAAACTAAAAGGCTTCAACATGCGACAACTTTTATCACACCTTAGCAGGATCCACAATCCCAATAGCAGCAGAATAAACAGGGCTAATGGTCAAGTCTGCCACTTTCACCTCCCAAACCTGCAAGAAGTTCAAGAAACATTTTTAAAAAAAGTACTGTGATGAACAGCAATAGTCTAAAGCTTATATAATCAGATTTATTGATGCAAATGGGAGTTTAGCAGACCTAGGTCGTTATAACAATAGATATAGGAACAAAAAAACAGAATACAATTCTTAATTCATTTAGGATCTAAAATATGTTAGAAATTTTGTAGAACCATCTGAATTGATTCAACAAAAACCATTTAATTTTTCAACGTGAGACAAAAACTACTGATATATTCTATAGAGGAATGCTCAGAACCCAGATTTCAACAAACAGAAGCAAGTTCACAATGAGAAATGATAAAAACTTTTACTAAAGTTCCACAAATTCAGTTTATAATTATTTCAAATGGTAGCAAGAAATGGATCCTTGAAGAAAAAAATCTCTACAAAATCCCTACAAGTCACGACATAGGCAGACAGAATGAAAGGAGAACATGGAGTAAAAAATGTGATAACAAATAGTGCAAGCATGCACCATGCAAACGAATACTGCAATTGAGAAAGTTCATCACTCTGATCTAGAAAACTGAGAATTCACTATCACTGTTTATGACATATGACATGCATAGGAATGGTGCTTTGCCCCACCAGATTAGAGAGTAAAGGCACACTTCCCACCAACCCTACTATGTAATAGGCTTGAGTCGGATCCTAACTACAGCTGTGGCAAGCAGCAACCTCCCAACCAATTGATCAAACCATTCCATACCTGATTTGATGCATCACGCAAGCATACCCCACTAAATAACAGCTTTGTCCATTACAGGAATGTAGTCATCATGGAACATGTAATTAACAAATTTACAAACCACAAAGATACTCAAAGAAGTGTGATTTTACCTCTGAAGTCTCAAACCATACATCTGGCTTTACCGCGCAACGATAGTATGACTGTAACCAATAAGAAAATCAGAATTTGTATACTTATCAAAATTATAAATTTGCGCACAATTTCCTTTCTTACAACAGAATATCAGGAGACAAACCTTTGGTTCAGGAATCACTTTAGAGCGTAGACTGGCAGAACATTCTTCAAGCTGTGCTTCAGAAAATCCTGTACCTATTGAGCATCAAAGAGAGAAGGAAAAGGGAAGGTGGGACAGTGGGTCATCAGCTGAAAGACAACCAATATGTCAAAAAGTAGCAATTCAAATTTCACTAACCAATTTTACAGATACTCTGGAACTCTTCATTTGTGTCATCGTAACATGCCAAGAGAAAGGCACCATAGATGCCTAAGGATAAACATGATTGCACCATCAACACAAATGAGACATCAATTAAAGACAGAATCACATGAAGACCAAGATGGGAGCAGAAATAATCAGCATAAGATAACACTATACATGCTACAATCATGGGATACAATATATAAACAAAAATGATTACCAGTCCGTTTCCCACGGCCATGGAAAGCCGCAATAGGTACTAGATCTAATGTGTCTCCGATATTGCATGGAACAGAGAAACACCAGAAGTTGCATATGCACAAAAAATACCCGATTTGCACCGAGAAGCAAACATTTCTAACACCTTACCTTTCCATATAGTCTTTCTTCAATTTTAGCCAGTTGAGTGACCGCTTCGATGGTTCATATGTAGCATCTCTATCCAATGTTTTGATAATTAAACCCTCGCAACTGAAAAGGAAGACTGATTAGCGTCACAGAAACCCAAAGTAATTTACGGAAAAAATAATATTATTTTCCTGATTTTCTTTTACAGTATTTGTAGGGATCATTCCAGCTGCCAGCTAAAAGTTTCGGGGAGAATTAAACAAACACCTTGAAGAAACAGCAGAATCAAGGAATTTTTGAATCTCCTCAAGATCGTTTGATGTTAAGGCTGTTGCAAACTGAAAAAATCCAGATTCTTCCTCAAATGAGTCATAAAGCCTCTGCAAATGACAAATACAAGAAGACCCTAGTGAATTGAATAGAACGAGATAAACACTTCCTCATCATAAATAACACTCCCAATCAATTATTCAACCATGCTGACCAACTCAGTCTCCTTGCCGCATAACACAAATCTTAATAGTGAATTCTTGTTAAAACTAATACAGTTGAAATTTTGGCATTTGAGATAAAGATGATGATATAGGCAGTCTAGCAAAGATATATGTTGTTGTAGTGATACAATCACTTTATAAATCCTGACGAACATTTTTTTTGACCAAAAATTCCAAAACCGTGTGTTGTAGCATAACACATACCTCTTTACGAACTTTAAGTTGTTCATGAAGAAGTGATTGCCCATTAAGATATAAGATGTCAAAAGCAAATATGCACACATCAACTTTGATTTCACTCACTACCACATTTTTCCGTGCTCTTGTACTAAGGATCTGCGTTTAAAAAAATCGTCAACAATATCACCTTCAGAAACCCTGGATTCAAACTAGTTCAGTAAACAACTTCTAAAACATCCCAAAGGAATTAGTCAACAGTTAACAGTGACAAAATATGGCCATTTTGACAAAAACAAAACTAATGCAAACATTTCAGAAATATGTTAATAGTGAAATGCCAGACAGCAAGATGTGTTTTGATTGTTGAAGGATCACCAACTAATACATAGTATTATAGTATTTTGAAGACAAATGAAGTTGTACACAAAATAGAACCAACATTGCACAATAAATTCTAAAGACATTACCTGAAAGGGTAAAATTTTCTTTTGAGCTCGATCATAAGCAACAAGCTCACAATCCAAAACAAATGATTTTACGGACGACTTCTTGAATCTACACGAGAAAGTAAATTTTAGTAACTAAACCAACATTTCAGAAGCAGTAGCAGTAGCATGCTACAATTGTTTGTAAGCACCCAAAAGTATCAAGGGACTATTGTCAAGCTCCTTGTTAGGATCCATAATATCGAATGCCAATATCTAATTTTTCACGTAAAAGTCAACGCCAGTCATAAAGTTTTCATTAGGTATTCTCTAGATAATTCTAGCAAGTCATACATTTTACAGAAGAGAAGACATTAGTAGATACCGCCTTAACAATAACAGGAAAAAGTACCTATAACTTATGACCATTACTACAAGTTTTTACTACCAATATACTTTGGACAGTGAAACCACAATATAATATGAAGCAATAAACTTAAATGGTAGGTACTATAATATTAGGTGGTAATAGCAGGGTTTTGATTAATTAGAAACTTTTTTTAACATGCGCTGTAAGGAATCGCTCAGAAGATAAGTTTTAGGCCAGTATGCTTTCTTTGGCGCAGGGGAGGCAAAGAAACCTTTAATCACCAAACATGAGAAATAAATAGCACAAATCAACAGAACAAGTCACCATAATAATAATAGAGGTCTACCTAGAAATTGCAGAAACAACATCAGGAAACTTTCCAGTGTTCCGTTCAGCATTTCGACTATATATCTCAACTGAACCATTCTCCATGTAGTGAATCTACAAAAGGCACGAAGTTTTTTTTTCTCCACATGATGAGTAGGAACTTAGAGAAACAAGAAGTAGCACTTTAAATTCTTACCTGTGCACGTTCTCCATCATACTTAAATTCACATACAAAGTCGATATCCTGAAATTTATTTACAATATCAGCAACACCTTTGGTAGGTTTTGCTAGCATAGGTCCAACAGGGACACCCGGCGTAAAGCTACAAGTCTTTGGAAGATCCCATACACCGCCAGTCAAAAGTGCAGGGACAATTATATCATACACCGGAAGGATAGAAAAAACTTGTTTGACAATCTTAGCAGCCTGCATGAGGGCCATCAGAGATAAATAACAGTGCATTAGTAAAGGTCAATATCGAAGAGCTAATGGTGAATCCACAACACACAGCTATACAAAGAAAAAAGCTAGCAAGCAGCAAAACAAGGTAAAAAGTACCAGCCCAGAGCAACAAAAACCTAATTTTCAAATTTTCAACCATGTGCAGGCCTTAATAGATGTCGACTTCTTTCACCAGCCAATATCGTTTTCCCCTTCACCACTATCAGTCTACAAAGGTCTTAATCAGATTTCATCTCTAACCTACCTCCCGAGAACACAGATGAAATACCAGAACACATCAAGCCAAGTTTTCCTCACCTCTAAATGTGATGACATGTCATTTCATGTACATCTACGCCTCATGCTTTCAATGATTTTGTGGAATTTTATAACATAATTCGTATGAATTAACTACAAAATGCATGATGCATTGAGCTGATAGACTACATTAATGATTCAAGAAAAAGTATAATGTTGAATTTCTGCGTCTATAAAATTTAGTTACCTCCTCTAATGGAGACTGAATGTTTGGAGGCGGTCTAGAATGGTGTTCATTATATACAGCAGCCTGTCCTAATGCAGCTAACAAAGTCTGCTCTGAAAATCCAATCCTCAACTTTGTCTGCAAGATGAACCCAAGAAATCTTAGAATCAAGGAATAAAATATAAACTAGTCCTAAATTTATTTCCTAGTTACAACTTACAACCTGAAGCAGACGAATCAAGTATAGAGGTTCACAGTCCATTGCAGCAACAAGAAGTGCCTTGATACGATTCTTTTTCTTTTCCTGACTATCCTTTCCAGATTCCTGTATAAGCAGACCAAAAAGGGGAAATCCAAACATTAAATGTATAAATATGCACCAACAAGAACCAATAACTAATGCATTCTCTTCCCCGCGTATTGGGCACGGCCGTACAGCAGAAGGCCCCAAGAATAATAAATGCATTAGCAATAGTAACATTGGAAACAGTTCACCTACTAATGCATGAACTGTGTATACCAGGTGAACAATTTAGGACAGCACAAATGGTGTAAAATATCCACTGTTACATCAACATGAATAGACGTTCAAAGAAGATGGGCGCATGCAGCATTCATCTAATGCAAGGTTCTAAACAGCCATTTCAACCTTGGTTGTCAAGATCAGAGACTAAGGTATAGTTTATGGGAACCAAATGCATCCTTCTATGGTAGAGTAATTCCATTCGAGAAAGAACATGGTGAACCTTAGCAATGAGCCGAAAGGAATCAAACACTTTGACAACAGTTAAAGGAGCAGGCCTGCGCATCATTGATTGAGATGAACGACTAGCTTGTGCAACAAGGCCCAGGTCTCCTTTTTCCTGTCAAAAAGTAAATCAACATAATTAGACGGCAAGCTCATATGTTAATCAATCCCCAAAATAAAGCGGAACGTAAAATTCAACCTTGTACTGAGCCTTGATATGTGGTTCAGTCCTCCCACAGGCCTCGGCCAGAGCCTTGATAATATAGGCATCTCCGATGCCCAGCTCTAACCCCTCGTGCGCCGGAGCAATCTTATTTGCTGACAAGTAAACCGTCGCCGCCAAATCATCCGGGGTGGTATCAATAACAGTCCTCAACATATTACAAACAATATCGGTTATCACAATGCGACCCGTCTCATTGGATATCAAATCAAACGCCAGGCTCAGAAACAAAAACGGCACCCTCTCTCCTTTCTCCCAACACGCCACCGTTTTTGGATCAAAATCAACCGGCTTCTTCTTCAATAGCCCAATTTTCCCCTTCAACTCCGCATTTCTCTCGGAGACACTCCCCGCCGCCTTCGGCTTCTTCGAATCCGCGGGTTTCTTCGTCTCATCTAAATTGGGTTTGGGCGAATCTTTAATGGGTTTTTCAAATCCACCGCTGGGGGTTTCTGGGACTGGTTTGACTTCGGTTGAGTCGGTGGCATTAGGGTTTGGTGTGGGCGACGGGGATTTGCGTTTCTTGGCGGGGGAAGAAGAAGATGAAGGGGTCTTCTTAGCCGCTAAACGGCGAGCATTGGACATGAGAGCATCAAAGGCGGAGGGGCGAGAAGACATGTTGGAGTAAGGGTTTAAAGAGGAAAGAGAGAGGGGGTTGGGGCGAAAGGAAAGGGATGAAGTGGGGGGGATGAGAAGGTTGAAGGGACGAGAAAGATAAGTACAGCGAAGGAGATGGGATGGACGAAGCGTTAGCATTCAACTCCAAAGAATTGAGAAAGAAATAAAAAAACAGAATCGGATAGAAAGAAAGAGAGTAGCGAAAGATTGAGAGATGAGTAGAAAAAATGGCGGGAAGTGGACTAAATCTTTTAGATTGATCCCTCCATTTTTGCACTCTTTTCAGGTTTATTTTCTCTATATTTGTCTGCTGGGCAGAAATAAGAATCTAAATGAGATGAGATCGTAAAGTATGATCCGAGTTTAAATTTGGTTAGAGTTTTTAATGAGTTGAGTTAAATTATATAATATAAAGCTTGCAAATTATTTAAAAATATAATATAATAATATTTTTATTTTTAAAAATAAAATAAATTAAAATATATATTGTTAGATAATAATAATAATATTAATATTAAATAAATTCACCATGTACTCGACTCGAGTTCTTATTGAATTCGACCGAACTGAAATGAAAAAAAAAATAAGACTTTTAATCATGCATTTAGGAATGTATTCCATCGCACAAAACAATAAATAATTTAATCACATTTTGGTAAAAAAAATTATATCACATAAAAATAAATTTGTAACGAGTTATATGTTATAATATAAACATTAAAAATATGTTAAATGGTGTTTGATTATATTCTAATGAAAATATATATAAGTATTATATATTATCAAAAAATATAATAATAGATCAACTAATTGGTTGAATAGTCAATAATGTTGTTTTATATTGTATGGTTCGTATCTTAACATTTGCTTTGAGAATGTAGTATATTTTTTATTAATAAAAAACTAACATAATAAGAAATATATAAATACCCCGTGAATAGGCCTAAAATGATATTAGATTAATTGTTTACAAATATAGACATATTTTTACAAATTTGAGGTTCATATTTTGCGATCGGGTTTTTAATTAAATATAGAATATACTAATATCATATATAGATCTGATGTGATCCATGAACATCTCTATTCTTATTTCTCTCATCACATGATTCTTAGTATCATGTAAAGATATTGATATGTTGGGTCGAAATAGTTCATATATGAATTTTTTTGTATAACTTTTAATATTTTATTTATTGCCTGACTAGTTCAAATTGAACATTGCAGAAGCTTATTATTGAGTGACACTTCAAACTCAATTTACTTTATTTATAACATTAAAATTTGAAATTTATTTTTCCTTAAAAGAACTTAATACTCCATTCCGTTAAACCAGCTTATAATTGATGCTCATATATGATATTAATGTTATACATATTGTCGTAGCTTGATTTGGTCCCCAATATGGGTTAAATTTTTCGAAGCCTGTGAGTTTAGTGCAAATGGGATACGAGATGGGTGGATGGTAAGAGAAATTGAGGTCCAGTGTAATAACGTAACCCACTTTCATTACTACCTTTGTACATGCATACAAGAGAATGGAACATTTATATATTACACATAGAAGACATAGGGATATAATATTTTTGAAATAAGAATCAAATTTTATTAAAAATAAAAAAGGTACAACAAAACACACCTCAAACATAAAAAGATATTTATGGACTATGTTTTCCAATAAATTATATAAAATAAATGATAAAATATGAAAATCCAAAGGGCGTGAAAAAAAAAACATTTCCTTGAACATGACGGTTATATAGTGCTATAGGAGAGGTAATGGACATAATCAATCTCGCAGATCTGTTCCGCTAATAGTTCTGATTACATTAGCAAACTGTCACAAGAATGATATATCCATATTAGATCGTCGACCAATCAGGAAAACGATTAAACCATTTGACAAGACATACAGCTTGTAGACAAAACGATTAAACATGAATCTCATAAAATGATCATCACCTATTTTTCTAGTAAGACCACTTTTTGAGTTTAAATTTCAAAAAATTTATATTAATTGATTAACCCGTAACACATAATAATAATAATAATAATAAACCATTAAAGTTTCTCTTTTATGCCGTGACTTTATTTTCAACATCTTGCCATCACTAGCAATATGTAAAAGGATTTGTATCTAAGGAAAATTTAATCATTTTGATTAATTAGAGATTCTTTTAAAAATAACATACATATTAAATAAGATGGCAATAACTTTGTATTGTCTATTTTCTTATTTGATATTTTAAACCCTAAACTCTAAAATAAATCTTTAAATCTTAAACACTAACCCTAAACTCTAAAATCCCATACCATAAAATTCTAAACCTAAATACTAAATCATAAACTCTAAATCCCAAATGCTAAAAACCATTAAACCCTAAAACCTCATAAAGTTTAAAATCATAACCCTAAATTAAAATCAAGAAATCATTTATTTTATTTAATAGGACTAATATTATTAATTATTACAATTATTGATAACTGAATTAAATGCTATCTTATTTAATTTGTATATTATTTTCAAGAGAATTTTTAATTAATCAAAGTCGTTAAATGTATCTTTCTACGAGACATATGTTAATAAAAGTATAAAACCTATGTAAAATTACACATTTTCAACATATTAAACATAAATCACAAGATTCCGTAGCCAACAATTTTTAGAGCAAGTGATTAAAAAACTCTCAGTTGACATTTTTTACTCTTATAAATTGTCAAATTTCTCATTCCCCTTTCCCAATTATTTAAAAAAATCATAAATCACAAGACAAAAAAGATTAATTCCACTAAACACCCTCAAATTCCAATACATGTTTTAAACTGATTTATAAATTTTAAAATACTCTAATTAAATCCTCAAACCATTAATATTATATCAACCAAGTCCTTCAAATCTTAGAAACCAATTCAAAATACAAGTGAGAGTGTAGGATATATTATGCAATTAACCTTTAAGAATATTAACGTTAGACACAAAACTTGTAAAAGGTAACATTTTTAATTCCTAATCTGATGTCTAATAGCATCTTCTTCTTTATTTTTCTCTTTGCTGTTAAAAGGAGCTTGCTTGTTCGCTTGTGTGCCTGACGCCCTGACCCAACAAAGCCCAAAGCTGAGTCCTCCAGAAACCGTCGGAAAGCAGCCGAAGAAGCTGAGTCCTCCGCAGTTTCCACCCACCCATTTCTTCCCATTTCCCTTTCTCCTTCCTTTTCACCCCACCAATCACTACCATCCAAACAACAATTTTTGGCATTAATTCCCACCATTCCCTTCCGTTGCTTTCTCCTCCGTAAAAAAGAAACGAAAAACTGGTTCCCTCTGTCCCTCTTCTTCTCCATTTCTTACAAAAAGTAACTGTCTTTCAGCCTTTATAAACCTTTTGTTTGTCTCTCTTTTGTTTGGTTGATTTATTTTATAAAATTTGATTTGGAGATTTAATGCTGTTTGGTTTTCGGGTTTTTGAAACCGATGTTTGGATCGGAAATGGAGGCAAGAATGAAGAAATACAGTCAAGTGACTCAACATCCATTTCCCGTATTTATCACCAAATACGAGTAAGTGATGTTATTAATCAATTTTAAACTCTATTATTTCTTTTCCTTAAGAAAACATGCAGCCTGCATTACTTTACTTAAAAATTTATATAAAAAAAATTATAGACATCGAAAGTTCATTCTGAAATTTTCGAATTAAATTAGATTCATTAAGCTTTCTAACCATATAAATTATTAACCTAAACTCATTACATAGAAATTCAAATAAATATTTGAATTCACGTCACAACCCCAAAATACTGAAATTCTACTGCCCTGTTTTCTGACATTCCATCGAATAAAAATTCATAACTTTTTACATATAAGTCGAAATTAGTCACCGTTAATTTTGTAAGAAACTAGACAAAATTTCCAGTTCATACATATGAGATTCACTGTCTAATTCCAATTGTGGAATTTATGCTGGTTTTTCAAACACACTGTTTTTACATATATTTTTCTGGACTGATGTTTAATCTTTCCATCTTAAAACTCATATTCACTAAAACTTAGTCCATTATCATTTATAGACATAATAGGACTCACTAGGTTCATTATCCACATTATAACAACTATTAACCAATCACATTTGGTAATAAGTTATTACAAACCCCACCAATTATACATGCCATCTAGTACATTTCCAAAAGGAAGGATAAATGTCAATACATTACTCTGAGTATGTAGATATACCTCCCAAAATAAGCAAGTGATGCTCGGCTACTCTTCATTTGCAGCTCCTTTAAAACCTACGCATGAAATTCATCTTATGCTAAGCATATTCTTAGTGAGGCAACAACATTTAATTCAAATACGACTTAACATTGATATCAATATAATAAAATAACAACGCATATAATCACTTTCATTTTATGCTTGCTAGCATATATGACATGATATGTATAACAACAACATATTACATGGTAATAACTTTAATTCTTACCAATACCATTGTCATATTTATCATCGAGCTTTCAAACTTTTCATCTTGTTTTCAATTCATTTAGCCCAAGTATCGATTTAAGAGAATTTTATGTACACGAGTCATCCCCATACCCAACCTTTATTGAGTATGTGCATTATTTGCACCTTAGTGCTTAGCACCCAAAGTGCTCCCTCAATGAGAATTTATGATATTACACCGAAGTGTTTAGCACCCGAAGTGCTTTCTCATTGAAATTTATACACCGTAGTGTTTAGCACCCGAAGTGCTTAAAATATTTAGACAGTTGTTTATGACTCTATGGATGTCCAACTATACTTTTAAATCTCTATATCATACATTGGGTTTAATATCATCACATGTATCATTAATGGCAACATGTAACATTTTATATCAATATGGGGCAGTTCATACCCGAAATAACCTTTCAATCCTCTCCAATGTAATAATCAAATAATCAATAACATAAATAATACCATGATATGTATGCAATTGTACTCACCTTGACACTTTACAAAAATAGAATTTTACTAGCCTCACTAAGTTCGGTTTACACTTTCGATCTTCTTTCTTCACCCGGTTGATCTCGTAATTGCTTGTTATCTGTATGTACATTAAATACATAACACGAGCAATCTTTAGTACATGTTTAAGCCTTACTAACACATGTACAACCCAAGTTGGAAAATCCAAGTTTTGCAACTAAAGGCTATTTTACAATAACAATGCTTCCAACACTTGATTCTAGTCTTGAATTGCACATTGAAATCACTAAATTAATAATTCCATCTCAAACCCTAAATTCTCTCTCTTAGGGTTTATAATATAAAATTTAGGAACTTTCACATTTGAACTCCAAATCCAAAAATTGTAATATAAAAATGATCCTTGAGCAATAGCAAACCACATAGCTACAACTTTTGAACAATTCACAATTTCTCACCTATTTCACCAAATTTGTAAAATTTACAAATTGGTCCCAACATGATGCTTTCTTCATTATACTGACATAATTTAACTTAGAAAGCATTATTCTACTCATTTCCAATATCAAAATAATTTTCACAAAATTTCCTTTAATTTTCCTCTAATTTTCAAATAGTCCCTCCTGCTTTCTTCATTGATTTTTCATCATTTCAAACATGATAACAATATTACAACATGATTTCTTACATGCTTGAACCTTAAAACATGAAAAACAAACATGTCCTTCATCCACCCTAATCTCAAACCTCAACTTAGAGACATGGACACTAAGCAAAACTTATATCAAAAGAAAGAGAATTCAAGGGAGATCAATTTCTTATTTCATGTCTCAATACAAAAACCAACTAAATCAAGCCAAAAAATTGAATCAAAATTTCTTCTTACGTAGCTATGGAGTTCACGACAAGCTTGGAGAAGATGAACCAAATATTTCAACTTTTTCTTTCTTTTATTTTGATGACAAATGGTTATAAATCCTTAAATAAAAAATATCTTTAAAATAGTCAAATGACTACTTTACCCTTGGATTATAACCAATTACCATCCAACACATATAATTTATCTTCTTCCATAATCAATTATACCTTAAAAGTATAGGTGAAATGACCAAATTACCATTAATGAATCTAGATATCTACCAAAATGCCATTCCATCACCTATACAAAATACTGGATAGAATAGAATCTAAATCGATTCGAAAAGATTCAAAATTTCAATGTCATATTCCTCGAGTCTTTCTAAGACTCCCTTCAAAATTTCATAAGATTCCGAGCTCATTAAAATTCTGGTTTCCATTTTAACTTTAACCGTAAATTCCTAATAATAGAAATATCGGATCAAACCAAGGTTTTTATATTCGATCCACACCCTTAAGTGATCTATTTAATTATGACATAAAAATATTTATTGGGAAAATTACCATGTTGGTCCTTGAACTTTTCTCAACTTTTCACTTTAGCCACCAAACTTTGAAATTTTTCATTTTAGTCACTGAACTAGAACCATCAACTTTGATTCTTTACGTTTTGATCACTAATCCAATAATGGGATATTACAATTCTCTCCCCGTAAAAAAATTCATCCTCGAATTTTTAGAACGTACCTGGATTAAATAAATGTGGGTATTGTTCTTTTATTCGCTCTTCAGTTTCCCAAGTGGCTTCTTCCACTTTGTGACTCTTCCAGAGCACTTTCACCAATGGAATCGATTTGTTTGTCAATTTCTTCACCCCATGAGCTAAAATCTTTATTGGTTCTTCTTTAAATGTCAAATCAGGTTGCATCTCAACTTCAGCAGGTGAAATGATATGTGAAGGATCCGACCTATACTTGCGGAGCATCGATACATGAAAAACATCATGAATCTTGCTCATTTCTGGTGGTAAAGACATTTGATAAGCCACCGGTCCAACTCTTTTCAAGATTTTATACGGACCAATAAATTTGGGACTAAGCTTCCATTTTCTTCCAAATCTCATTATTTTCTTCCATGGTGAAACTTTCAAGAATACTTTGTCTCCCACTTGGTATTCAACTTCTTTTCTTTTTGAATCTGAATAAGCTTTTTGTCTATCGGAAGTTGCTCTTAGATTATCTCGAATTATCTTCACGTTTTCTTCTACTTCTTGAATTAAATCAGGGCCAACAATCTTTCGATCTTCCAACTCAAACCAATTTAATGGTGTCCGACATTTTCTTCCATATAAAGCTTCATAGGGTGCCATTTTAATACTCAACTGATAATTGATGTTGTACGCAAATTCAGCCAACGGTAGATACTTTTCCCATGAGCCTGTAAACTCGATAACACAAGCCCTAAGCATATCCTTCAAAATCTGGATTGTCCTCTCTGATTGTCCATCAGTTTGTGGATGAAAGGCAGTACTAAAATGCAGTCGAGTACCCAATGCTTCATGTAATGCTTTCTAGAATCTAGAAGTAAACCTTGGATCTCTGTCAGATACAATAGAAATAGGAACTCCATGTAATCTAACAATCTCCCGAATATACAACTCTACATATTTACTCAAAGAGAATTTTGTTCTGACTGGTAGGAAATGTGCTGATTTGGTTAATCGATCCACAATCACCCAGATTGAGTCTTTCTTGTTCGGCGTCATTGGTAATCCGGTTACAAAATCCATAGTCACTTTTTCTCATTTCCATTATGGAATAGCAATTGGTTGAAGTAACCCTGATGGCACTTGATGTTCTGCTTTAACCTGCTGACAAGTTAAGCATTTGGATACAAATTCTGTTATAGCTCTTTTCATTCCCGGCCACCAAAAACAGCTCTTCAAATCTTGATACATTTTATTTCCTCCCGGGTGCATCGTTAAAGGACTATAATGTGCTTCTGTAAGGATTTCCTTTTTCAATTCCTCATCTTCAGGAATATAAGCACGTCATTTATAATATAAACATCCATTGGATTTCACTTCGAAGTATGAAGATTCTCCCCTTTCAGCTTCCTTCTTTTTCTCCAAACAATTTTCATCTTTTTCTTGTGATTCTTTTATTTTGTCTATCAAGGTAGACCTGATGTTCAGCTCAGCAAGTAAAACACCATCATCCACTATTGATAATTGAGCATTTGATATCCGTAGAGCTGAGAACATCTTTCGGCTAAGTGCGTCTGCTACCACATTAGCCTTTCCCGGGTGATAATCAATAATTGCATCATAATCCTTAATTAGCTCGATCCATCGCCTTTGTCTTAAATTTAGCTTCTTCTGTGTTAAAAGATATTTTAGGCTTTTATGGTCAGTGTATATATAACATTTTTCACCATATAAGTAGTGGCGCCAAATTTTTAGAGCAAAAACAACCGCAGCTAACTCCAAATCATGAGTAGGATAATTACTCTCACGAGTTTTAAGCTGCCTAGAAGCATAAGTTACTACTTTCCCATCTTGCATAAGTACACAGCCCAAACCATTATGTGATGCATCACTATACACTACAAAATTCTTACCCGATTCAGGTTGAACTAACACCGGAGCTTCTGTCAAGATTTTCTTCAATCTTTCAAAGCTTTCTTGACATTCTTTAGTCCACATAAAAGATACATTCTTCCTGAGCAGTTTGGTAATAGGTGCAGCAATCATCGAGAAATATTTCACGAACCGGCGGTAATATCCTGCCAATCCGAGAAAACTTCTAACATCTGCAACATTTTTAGGAGGTTTCCACTCCATGATAGCTTGAATTTTCTGAGGATCAACCCGAATTCCTTTAGCCGACATTATATGTCCAAGAAAGGTCACTTCAGAAAGCCAAAAATCACATTTAGATAGTTTAGCATATAACTTCTTTTCCCTCAAGATTTGAAGAACTATTCTGAGATTCGTGATCCTCCTTGGTTTTAGAATAGACCAGGATATCATCTAAGAATACCACTACAAACTGGTCCAGGTATGGCTGAAAAATTCGGTTCATCAAATCCATAAATGTTGCTGGGGCATTAGTTAATCCAAACGGCATTACCACGAACTCGTAATGTCCATATCGAGTCCTGAAAGCTGTCTTTGGAATATCCCGCTCTTTAATCCTCAATTGATGATAGCCCGATCGAAGATCAATCTTAGAAAAAACTACTGCTCCCTTTAATTGATCAAAAAGATCATCAATCATTGGCAATGGATATTTATTCCCTATCGTCACTTTATTAAGTTGACGATAATCAATACACAATATTATCGATCCATCTTTCTTCTTTACAAATAATACATGTGCTCCACATGGGGATATACTTGGTCGTATAAAACCTCGATCATGTAATTCTTGCAGATGTGACTTGAGCTCCCGGAGTTTAGCAGGTGTCATACGATACGGCCCCATCAATATGGGTGTTGTACCAAGTAATACATCAATTCCAAATTCTACCTCTCTATCTGGAGGTAATCCCGATAATTCTTCTGGGAATACATCTGGGAATTACAGCACCGTAGGTATATCTTCTATTTTCACCTCCCGCTTCAAAGTATCACTTTCAGGAGTTGAATAGGTTTCACAGTCATCCATCAACATCTCATTCGCAACAACAGCCGAAATAACATCACTACGATGTTTCGGCTTCTCACATACGGATAATATTCGTGATCCATCTGGTGCCTTTAAAGTTAATCTTTTTAATCGGCACTCCACCACAGCATCATATGCGAATAACTAATCCATCCCTAATATTATTTCGAATTCACAAAACGGTAATTCCATAAGGTCAGCAGGGAGATCCACATTCTGAATTCTAATAGGACACTGACGGCAAATTCTTTTGACCTTAGCATTCTAGCCTAACGGGTTGGTTGCTACCACCTCACTCAAAATTAGTTCTACTGGAATGTTTCTTTCTAGTATGATTCTAGAACTAATATATGAATGAGTGGAACCATGATCAATTAATGCAAAAATAGGTCTATCAAAGAGTTCAAGCATACCTGATATCACATCGGGATCATCTTTACTCTCGGTGGTCTTGATATTATATACACGAGCATGAGTTTTTCCTTTCAATTTGGATGCAACTTCTGATGCACCTTGATGATAATTCCAACCTTATTTCCCTTTATTTTTCTGAGAAACAACTATCGATTGATTTTCCCGTAGTTTTGGGTATTAGCGTTTGAAGTGTCCCGGTTTCCCACATTGATAACAAGTTATCTCGGGTGCCAACCAACATCGACCCTAATGTATTTTTCCACAAAGTTTGCATTTTGGTTTAATTTGACTTTCATCACCTTTAGCACCACTCGTTTTAGATTTACCAATAGAAGAATTCTTCTTAACTGACGACATTGACCCGACCGATCGTTGCTGCTGAAATCCTTTACCACGTTTAAACCATGGTAAAGCACTAGGAACTCCAGATCGCTTGGCTGCCTGGGCTTTCCTCTCCGAGACTTCTTCTTGATCTACTCTTTCCATCCATTTAGCTCTATTTACTGCTTCTTGAAATACGAATAAATCAAGAGCAACTAAAAATTCCTTGAGATCGGGATCCAAGTCTCCCACAAATCTAGTAACTCGGTGCTTCTCGGTTGGAAGAAATTCTGTAGCAAACTGGCTAAGCTTATTAAACTCACATTCATACTCATATATTGATCTGTCTGCTTGCTTCAAATTCAAAAATTGATTCCTAATAGAATCGATGAAAACATCCTCAACGTACTTGTTCCGAAACTCTTGTAGAAAGAATTCTCAAGTAACTCGTTCCCGAGGAATCTGAGCAGTAATAGTGGTCCACCAAATTCGAGTAGGTTCCATCAAAAGTGATGTTACACCTTCAAGTTTTCCTTGATCATCACACCGGATAGTATCCAACATAACCTTAATATCATTCAACCAGAAGTCTGCAGACATCGGGTCAACATCAGAATCACCTTGAAATTCTGATGCCTTCAGCTTCCTCAGCTCCCTAGGCATAGATACTGGTTTTTGTCTATTTAAAATATCATCTAACGCCTACAGGAACAGTCCACGATCCTGAACCGACATGTCTTGTTGTCCTTGTGCAGGTGCCTGACCTTGATATTGCTCTTGAGGTACATCCTGATTTACCTCGTCACCCCCTTCTGCACAGGGACTTCCGGTTCAAATGTATGTTTAGAACCTTGATGGTCCGACATCTGAACAGAACACATTTTTAACAAATTTCTTAATATAGAGTAGCATTATTAATTATAGAGCATCGGAATATCTACACATAATCATTAGTAATTATGACATCCTAGTGGCATGTATACAATTCCCACTCATTTTTAAACTCAATTTCTATCCAGAATCGACTAAACTTGAAGCTCTGATATCAATCAATGTAACATCCCTTTCTCGTATTTATCACCAAATATGAGTTAGTGATGTTATTAACCAATTTTAAACCCTATTATTTCTTTTCCTTAAGAAAACAGGTAGCCTGCATTACTTTACTTAAAAATTTATAATAAAAAAATTATAGACATCAAAAATTCATTCTGAAAATTTCTAATTAAATTAGATTCATTAAGCTTTCTAACCATATAAATTATTAACCTAAACTCATTACATAGAAATTTAAATAAATCTTTGAATTCACGTCACAGCCCCAAAATACTGAAATTGTGCTGCCCTGTTTTCTGACCTTTCATCGAATAAAAATTCATAACGTTTTACATATAACTCGAAATTAGTCACTGTTAATTTTTTAAGAAACTAGACAAAATTTCCAGTTCATACATATAAGATTCACTGTCTAATTCCAATTGTGGAATTTATGCTGATTTTTCAAACACACTGTTTTTCCATACATTTTTCTGGACAGATTTTTAATATTTCCATCTTAAAACCCATATTCACTAAAACTTAGTCCATTATCATTTATAGACATAATAGGACTCACTAGATTCATTATCCACATTATAACAACTATTAACCAACCACATTTGGTAATAAGTTATTACAAACCACACTAATTATACATGCCATCTAGTACATTTCCAAAAGGAATGATGGATGCCAATACATTACTATGAGTATGGAGATATACCTCACAAAATAAGCAAGTGATGCTCGGCTACTCTTCCTTTGCAGCACCTTTAAAACCTACGCATGAAATTCATCATACGCTAAGCATATTCTTAGTGAGGCAACAACATTTAATTCAAATACGACTTAACATGGATATCAATATAATAAAATAACAATGCATATAATCACTTTCATTTTATGCTTGCTAGCATATATGACATGATATGTATAATAACAACATATTACATGGTAATAACTTTAATTCTTACCAATACCATTGTCATATTTATCATCGAGTTTTCAAACTTTTCATCTTGTTTTCAATTCATTTAGCCCAAGTATCGATTTAAGAGAATTTTATGTACACGAGTCATCCCCATACCCAACCTTTATTGAGTATGTGCATTATTTGCACCTAATGCTTAGCACCCAAAGTGCTCCCTCAATGAGAATTTATGATATTACATCAAGTGTTTAGCACCAAGTGCTTTCTCATTGAAATTTATACACCGTAGTGTTTAGCACCAAGTGCTTAAAATATTTAGACAAATTGTTTATGACTCTATGGATATCCAACTATACTTTTAAATCTCTATATCATACATTGGGTTTAATATCATCACATGTATCATTAATGGCAACATGTAACATTTTATATCAATATGGGGCAGTTCATACCCGAAATAACCTTTCAATCCTCACCAATGTAATAATCAAATAATCAATAACATAAATAATGCCATGATATGTATGCAATTGTACTCACCTTGACACTTTACAAAAATAGAATTTTACTAGCCTCACTAAGTTCGGTTTACACTTTCGATCTTCTTTCTTCACCGGTTGATCTCGTAATTGCTTGTTATCTGTATGTACATTAAATACATAACACAAGCAATCTTTAGTACATGTTTAAGCCTTACTAACACATGTACAACCCAAGTTGGAAAATCCAAGTTTTGCAACTAAAGGCTATTTTACAATAACAATGCTTCCAACACTTGATTCTAGTCTTGAATTGCACATTGAAATCACTAAATTAATAATTCCATCTCAAACCCTAAATTCTCTCTCTTAGGGTTTATAATATAAAATTTAGGAACTTTCACATTTGAACTCCAAATCCAAAAATTGTAATATAAAAATGATCCTTGAGAATAGCAAAACACATAGCTACAACTTTTGAACAATTCACAATTTCTCACCTATTTCACCAAATTTGTAAAATTTACAAATTGGTCCCAACATGATGTTTTCTTCATTATAATGACATAATTTAACTTAGAAAACATTATTCTACTCATTTCAATATCAAAATAATTTTCACAAAATTTCCTTTAATTTTCCTCTAATTTTCAAATAGTCCCTCTTGCTTTCTTCATTGATTTTTCATCATTTCAAACATGATAACAATATTACAACATGATTTCTTACATGCTTGAACCTTAAAACATGAAAAACAAACATGTCCTTCATCCACCCTAATCTTAAACCTCAACTTAGAGACATGGACACTAAGCAAAACTTATATCAAAAGAAAGAGAATTCAAGAGGAGATCAATTTTTATTTCATGTCTCAATACAAAAACCAACTAAATCAAGCCAAAAAATTGAATCAAAATTTCTTCTTACGTAGCTATGGAGTTCACGACAAGCTTGGAGAAGATGAACCAAATATTTCAACTTTTTCTTTCTTTTATTTTGATGACAAATGGTTATAAATCCTTAAATAAAAAATATCTTTAAAATAGTCAAATGACTACTTTACCCTTGGATTATAACCAATTACCATCCAACACATATAATTTATCTTCTTCCATAATCAATTATACCTTAAAAGTATAGGTGAAATGACCAAATTACCATTAATGAATCTAGATATCTACCAAAATGCCATTCCATCACCTATACAAAATACTGGATAGAATAGAATCTAAATCGATTCGAAAAGATTCAAAATTTCAATGTCATATTCCTCGAGTCTTTCTAAGACTCCCTTCAAAATTTCATAAGATTCCGAGCTCATTCGGGTACCCGGTTTCCATTTTAACTTTAACCGTAAATTCCTAATAATAGAAATATCGGATCAAACCAAGGTTTTTATATTCGATCCACACCCTTAAGTGATCTATTTAATTATGACATAAAAATATTTATTGGGAAAATTACCATGTTGGTCCTTGAACTTTTCTCAACTTTTCACTTTAGCCACCAAACTTTGAAATTTTTCATTTTAGTCACTGAACTAGAACCATCAACTTTTGATTCTTTACGTTTTGATCACTAATCCAATAATGGGATATTACAATTCTCTCCCCGTAAAAAAATTCATCCTCGAATTTTTAGAACGTACCTGGATTAAATAAATGTGGGTATTGTTCTTTTATTCGCTCTTCAGTTTCCCAAGTGGCTTCTTCCACTTTGTGACTCTTCCAGAGCACTTTCACCAATGGAATCGATTTGTTTGTCAATTTCTTCACCCCATGAGCTAAAATCTTTATTGGTTCTTCTTTAAATGTCAAATCAGGTTGCATCTCAACTTCAGCAGGTGAAATGATATGTGAAGGATCCGACCTATACTTGCGGAGCATCGATACATGAAAAACATCATGAATCTTGCTCATTTCTGGTGGTAAAGACATTTGATAAGCCACCGGTCCAACTCTTTTCAAGATTTTATACGGACCAATAAATTTGGGACTAAGCTTCCATTTTCTTCCAAATCTCATTATTTTCTTCCATGGTGAAACTTTCAAGAATACTTTGTCTCCCACTTGGTATTCAACTTCTTTTCTTTTTGAATCTGAATAAGCTTTTTGTCTATCGGAAGTTGCTCTTAGATTATCTCGAATTATCTTCACGTTTTCTTCTACTTCTTGAATTAAATCAGGGCCAACAATCTTTCGATCTTCCAACTCAAACCAATTTAATGGTGTCCGACATTTTCTTCCATATAAAGCTTCATAGGGTGCCATTTTAATACTCAACTGATAATTGATGTTGTACGCAAATTCAGCCAACGGTAGATACTTTTCCCATGAGCACAGTAAACTCGATAACACAAGCCCTAAGCATATCCTTCAAAAACTGGATTGTCCTCTACGATTGTCCATCGGTTTGTGGATGAAAGGCGTTACTAAAATGCAGTCGAGTACCCAATGCTTCATGTAATGCTTTCTAGAATCTAGAAGTAAACCTTGGATCTCTGTCAGATACAATAGAAATAGGAACTCCATGTAATCTAACAATCTCCCGAATATACAACTCTACATATTTACTCAAAGAGAATTTTGTTCATTTGGTAGGAAATGTGCTGATTTGGTTAATCGATCCACAATCACCCAGATTGAGTCTTTCTTGTTCGGCGTCATTGGTAATCCGGTTACAAAATCCATAGTCACTTTTTCTCATTTCCATTATGGAATAGCAATTGGTTGAAGTAACCCTGATGGCACTTGATGTTCTGCTTTAACCTGCTGACAAGTTAAGCATTTGGATACAAATTCTGTTATAGCTCTTTTCATTCCCGGCCACCAAAAACAGCTCTTCAAATCTTGATACATTTTATTTCCTCCCGGGTGCATCGTTAAAGGACTATAATGTGCTTCTGTAAGGATTTCCTTTTTCAATTCCTCATCTTCAGGAATATAAGCACGTCATTTATAATATAAACATCCATTGATTTCACTTAAGTATGAAGATTCTCCCTTTCAGCCTTCCTTCTTTTCTCCAAACAATTTTCATCTTTTTCTTGTGATTCTTTTATTTTGTCTATCAAGGTAGACCGATGTTCAGCTCAGACAAGTAAAACACCATCATCCACTATTGATAATTGAGCATTTGATATCCGTAGAAAGTGAGAACATCTTTCGGCTAAGTGCGTCTGCTACCACATTAGCCTTTCCCGGGTGATAATCAATAATTGCATCATAATCCTTAATTAGCTCGATCCATCGCCTTTGTCTTAAATTTAGCTTCTTCTGTGTTAAAAGATATTTTAGGCTTTTATGGTCAGTGTATATATAACATTTTTCACCATATAAGTAGTGGCGCCAAATTTTTAGAGCAAAAACAACCGCATGACTAACTCCAAATCATGAGTAGGATAATTACTCTCACGAGTTTTAAGCTGCCTAGAAGCATAAGTTACTACTTTCCCATCTTGCATAAGTACACAGCCCAAACCATTATGTGATGCATCACTATACACTACAAAATTCTTACCCGATTCAGGTTGAACTAACACCGGAGCTTCTGTCAAGATTTTCTTCAATCTTTCAAAGCTTTCTTGACATTCTTTAGTCCACATAAAAGATACATTCTTCCTGAGCAGTTTGGTAATAGGTGCAGCAATCATCGAGAAATATTTCACGAACCGGCGGTAATATCCCGCCAATCAGAAAACTTCTAACATCTCGCAACATTTTTAGGAGGTTTCCACTCCATGATAGCTTGAATTTTCTGAGGATCAACCCGAATTCCTTTAGCCGACATTATATGTCCAAGAAAGGTCACTTCAGAAAGCCAAAAATCACATTTAGATAGTTTAGCATATAACTTCTTTTCCTCAAGATTTGAAGAACTATTTCGAGATTCGTGATCCTCCTTGGTTTTAGAATAGACCAGGATATCATCTAAGAATACCACTACAAACCGGGTCGGTATGGCTGAAAAATTCGGTTCATCAAATCCATAAATGTTCTTTGGGGCATTAGTTAATCCAAACGGCATTACCACGAACTCGTAATGTCCATATCGAGTCCTGAAAGCTGTCTTTGGAATATCCCGCTCTTTAATCCTCAATTGATGATAGCCCGATCGAAGATCAATCTTAGAAAAAACTACTGCTCCCTTTAATTGATCAAAAAGATCATCAATCATTGGCAATGGATATTTATTCCCTATCGTCACTTTATTAAGTTGACGATAATCAATACACAATATTATCGATCCATCTTTCTTCTTTACAAATAATACATGTGCTCCACATGGGGATATACTTGGTCGTATAAAACCTCGATCATGTAATTCTTGCAGATGTGACTTGAGCTCCCGGAGTTTAGCAGGTGTCATACGATACGGCCCCATCAATATGGGTGTTGTACCAAGTAATACATCAATTCCAAATTCTACCTCTCTATCTGGAGGTAATCCCGATAATTCTTCTGGGAATACATCTGGGAATTACAGCACCGTAGGTATATCTTCTATTTTCACCTCCCGCTTCAAAGTATCACTTTCAGGAGTTGAATAGGTTTCACAGTCATCCATCAACATCTCATTCGCAACAACAGCCGAAATAACATCACTACGATGTTTCGGCTTCTCACATACGGATAATATTCGTGATCCATCTGGTGCCTTTAAAGTTAATCTTTTTAATCGGCACTCCACCACAGCATCATATGCGAATAACTAATCCATCCCTAATATTATTTCGAATTCACAAAACGGTAATTCCATAAGGTCAGCAGGGAGATCCACATTCTGAATTCTAATAGGACACTGACGGCAAATTCTTTTGACCTTAGCATTCTAGCCTAACGGGTTGGTTGCTACCACCTCACTCAAAATTAGTTCTACTGGAATGTTTCTTTCTAGTATGATTCTAGAACTAATATATGAATGAGTGGAACCATGATCAATTAATGCAAAAATAGGTCTATCAAAGAGTTCAAGCATACCTGATATCACATCGGGATCATCTTTACTCTCGGTGGTCTTGATATTATATACACGAGCATGAGTTTTTCCTTTCAATTTGGATGCAACTTCTGATGCACCTTGATGATAATTCCAACCTTATTTCCCTTTATTTTTCTGAGAAACAACTATCGATTGATTTTCCCGTAGTTTTGGGTATTAGCGTTTGAAGTGTCCCGGTTTCCCACATTGATAACAAGTTATCTCGGGTGCCAACCAACATCGACCCTAATGTATTTTTCCACAAAGTTTGCATTTTGGTTTAATTTGACTTTCATCACCTTTAGCACCACTCGTTTTAGATTTACCAATAGAAGAATTCTTCTTAAGCGGCGACATTGACCCGACCGATCGTTCTTCTTTGAAATCCTTTACCACGTTTAAACCATGGTAAAGCACTAGGAACTCGGATCGCTTGGCTGCTCGGGCTTTCCTCTCCGAGACTTCTTCTTGATCTACTCTTTCCATCCATTTAGCTCTATTTATCGCTTCTTGAAATACGAATAAATCAAGAGCAACTAAAAATTCCTTGAGATCGGGATCCAAGTCTCCCACAAATCTAGTAACTCGGTGCTTCTCGGTTGGAAGAAATTTGCGTAGCAAATGGCTAAGCTTATTAAACTCACATTCATACTCATATATTGATGCATCGCTTGCTTCAAATTCAAAAATTGATTCCTAATAGAATCGATGAAAACATCCTCAACGTACTTGTTCCAAACTCTTGTAGAAAGAATTCTCAAGTAACTCGTTCTCGAGGAATCTGAGCAGTAATAGTGGTCCACCAAATTCGAGTAGGTTCCATCAAAAGTGATGTTACACCTTCAAGTTTTCCTTGATCATCACACCGGATAGTATCCAACATAACCTTAATATCATTCAACCAGAAGTCTGCAGACATCGGGTCAACATCGAATCACCTTGAAATTTCGATGCCTTCATTTTCCTCGGCTCCCTAGGCATAGATACTGGTTTTTGTCTATTTAAAATATCATCTAACGCCTACAGGAACAGTCCACGATCCTGAACCGACATGTCTTGTTGTCCTTGTGCAGGTGCCTGACCTTGATATTGCTCTTGAGGTACATCCTGATTTACCTCGTCACCCCCTTCTGCACAGGGACTTCCGGTTCAAATGTATGTTTAGAACCTTGATGGTCCGACATCTGAACAGAACACATTTTTAACAAATTTCTTAATATAGAGTAGCATTATTAATTATAGAGCATCGGAATATCTACACATAATCATTAGTAATTATGACATCCTAGTGGCATGTATACAATTCCCACTCATTTTTAAACTCAATTTCTATCCAGAATCGACTAAACTTGAAGCTCTGATATCAATCAATGTAACATCCCTTTCTCGTATTTATCACCAAATATGAGTTAGTGATGTTATTAACCAATTTTAAACCCTATTATTTCTTTTCCTTAAGAAAACAGGTAGCCTGCATTACTTTACTTAAAAATTTATAATAAAAAAATTATAGACATCAAAAATTCATTCTGAAAATTTCTAATTAAATTAGATTCATTAAGCTTTCTAACCATATAAATTATTAACCTAAACTCATTACATAGAAATTTAAATAAATCTTTGAATTCACGTCACAGCCCCAAAATACTGAAATTGTGCTGCCCTGTTTTCTGACCTTTCATCGAATAAAAATTCATAACGTTTTACATATAACTCGAAATTAGTCACTGTTAATTTTTTAAGAAACTAGACAAAATTTCCAGTTCATACATATAAGATTCACTGTCTAATTCCAATTGTGGAATTTATGCTGATTTTTCAAACACACTGTTTTTCCATACATTTTTCTGGACAGATTTTTAATATTTCCATCTTAAAACCCATATTCACTAAAACTTAGTCCATTATCATTTATAGACATAATAGGACTCACTAGATTCATTATCCACATTATAACAACTATTAACCAACCACATTTGGTAATAAGTTATTACAAACCACACTAATTATACATGCCATCTAGTACATTTCCAAAAGGAATGATGGATGCCAATACATTACTATGAGTATGGAGATATACCTCACAAAATAAGCAAGTGATGCTCGGCTACTCTTCCTTTGCAGCACCTTTAAAACCTACGCATGAAATTCATCATACGCTAAGCATATTCTTAGTGAGGCAACAACATTTAATTCAAATACGACTTAACATGGATATCAATATAATAAAATAACAATGCATATAATCACTTTCATTTTATGCTTGCTAGCATATATGACATGATATGTATAATAACAACATATTACATGGTAATAACTTTAATTCTTACCAATACCATTGCCATATTTATCATCGAGTTTTCAAACTTTTCATCCTGTTTTCAATTCATTTAGCCCAAGTATCGATTTAAGAGAATTTTATGTACACGAGTCATCCACCATACCCAACCTTTATTGAGTATGTGTATTATTTGCACCGTAATGCTTAGCACCCAAAGTGCTCCCTCGATGAGAATTTATGATATTACACCGAAGTGTTTAGCACCCGAAGTGCTTTCTCATTGAAATTTATACACCGTAGTGTTTAGCACCCGAAGTGCTTAAAATATTTAGACAGCTGTTTATGGCTCTATGGATATCCAACTATACTTTTAAATCTCTATATCATACATTGGGCTTAATATCATCACATGTATCATCAATGGCAACATGTAACATTTTATATCAATATGGGGCAGTTCATACCCGAAATAACCTTTCAATCCTCACCAATGTAATAATCAAATAATCAATAACATAAATAATGCCATGATATGTATGCAATTGTACTCACCTTGACACTTTACAGAAATAGAATTTTACTAGCCTCACTAAGTTCGGTTTACACTTTCGATCTTCTTTCTTCACCTGGTTGATCTCGTAATTGCTTGTTATCTGTATGTACATTAAATACATAACACAAGCAATCTTTAGTACATGTTTAAGCCTTACTAACACATGTACAACCCAAGTTGGAAAATCCAAGTTTTGCAACTAAAGGCTATTTTACAATAACAATGCTTCCAACACTTGATTCTAGTCTTGAATTGCACATTGAAATCACTAAATTAATAATTCCATCTCAAACCCTAAATTCTCTCTCTTAGGGTTTATAATCTAAAATTTAGGAACATTCACATTTGAACTCCAAATCCAAAAATTGTAATATCAAAATGATCCTTGAGAATAGCAAAACACATAGCTACAACTTTTGAACAATTCACAATTTCTCACCTATTTCACCAAATTTGTAAAATTTACAAATTGACCCCAACATGATGTTTTCTTCATTCTAATGACATAATTTAACTTAGAAAACATCATTCTACTCATTTCCAATATCAAAATAATTTTCACAAAATTTCCCTTAATTTTCCTCTAATTGTTGAATAGTCCATCTTGCTTTCTTCATTGATTTTTCATCATTTCAAGCATGATAACAATATTACAACATCATTTCTTACATGCTTGAACCTTAAAACATGAAAAACAAACATGTCCTTCATCCACCCTAATCTTAAACCTCAACTTAGAGACATGGAAACTAAGCAAAACTTATATCAAAAGAAAGAGAATTCAAGAGAGATCAATTTTTTATTTCATGTCTCAATCCAAAAACCAACTAAATCAAGCCAAAAAATTGAATCAAAATTTCTTCTTACCTAGCTATGGAGTTTCACGACAAGCTTGGAGAAGATGAACCAAATATTTCAACTTTTTCTTTCTTTTATTTTGATGACAAATGGTTATAAATCCTTAAATAAAAAATATCTTTAAAATAGTCAAATGACTACTTTACCCTTGAATTATAACCAATTACCATCCAACACCTATAATTTATCTTCTTCCATAATCAATTATACCTTAAAAGTATAGGTGAAATGACCAAATTACCATTAATGAATCTAGATATCTACCAAAATGCCATTCCATCACCTATACAAAATACTGGATAGAATCGAATCTAAATCGATTAAAAAAGATTCAAAATTTCAATGTCATATTCCTTGAGTCTTTCTAAGACTCCCTTCAAAATTTCATAAGATTCCGAGCTCATTCGGTTACCCGATTTCCATTTTAACTTTAACCGTAAATTCCCAATAATAGAAATATCGGATCGAACCAAGGTTTTTATATTCGATCCACACAGGGATTTAAAAAGCGTTCGCGGTCACATTTTCGGTCGCGTCACGTTTATTGCGGTTGCGGATATAACAAATGCTATTGCGGTCATTGCGGGTGTCGCGGTCATGGATTTTTTTAAAATTCGCACAACTTGTCTAAAAACATTATAATTATAATTATAAGGACTTATTTTTAATAAATTTTAGGGTATTTTCTAACATAAAAATTATAATTATAAACATGAAAAGTTAGATTATTGAAATTAAAGGACTAAATTGAATGAAAAATTAAGTTTACACTCTAAATTAAAAGAAAATCAAGGATTAAATTAACAAATCTAAAAGTGGCTTTTAAATGTCACAACATATTTAATGGTATATATGTCAACCAATTTCTATGTTAATCGGTACAATAATTAACTAGTTTGCATATTTAGAATACTCTTTTTCGAATCAATAATACATTCTTTTTTAAATTTGCACAAACTTATTGTATAAAACAATAATTACAATTGTAATTATTTAAAGTTACTTCTAATGATTTTTAGAGTACTTTCCAACACTTACAGTAACACATTACTAAAATTAAATGATTAAATTGAATAGAAAGTAAAATTTACACTCTAAATTAAGAAGAAGAAAAAAATCAAGTACGAAAATAATAAAACTAAAAGATGTCATAGACTCATAGCTGAAATGAAGATTTACCCATCCCTAAATTGGGGGTTGGATTTTTTCAAAATAATTTAAGGACTTTATTGAATAAATATGAAAATTTGATGATTTTATAGTGTAATTTTGATGTAGGGGTTTAGTTGAATGCGATAGAATATTTAAAAAGATCTGGTCAAATTATTCGTTTTCATTGTTATTATTTATAAATTTCACACAAATTATTATAAAATATAATAATTATAATTATAATTATAAAAAGTTAATTTTTTATGATTTTTAGAGTGTTTTCCAGCACTTATGAAAGGATTTAATTGAAAGGAAATAAGACTTAGAGGCTCAATTGGAAGTTCCATTATGGATTTAAAGACTTAATTGGAATAAAACAAAACATCCTAATTAAACTAAAAATCTGAAAGGACTAATTTGTAAGCGAAGTGAAACTTTTAAGTCTCTCCAAAAAGTCACTAAAACTTGAACTCCCTCCCCTCAATTTACTCTTTTTAAACTTCATCTTCTCCTTCCCCCTCTCCCGCCTTCTCTGCAAATTTTTTCTCCTCCCCATTTTTATCTCCGGCCACCCGGCACAACCGCGATTGTTCTGATAACGGGGATATCGTCCCGTTATCAGCGTGACAACCGCAATCACGTTTTTCTCGCGTCCGCGACAGGCCGCAACAGTCGTGATTTCGTTGCCCACCGCGAAATTCGCCGAATGCAGTTTCGGACGGCGGCGCGACCGCTATTTCGCGGCCGCAATCGCGGTAGCGGTCCGCGATTTAGAACCCTGGATCCACACCCTTAAATGGTCTATTTAATTATGACATAAAAATATTTATTGGAAAAATTACCATGTTTGTCCTTGAACTTTTCTCAACTTTTCACTTTAGCCACCAAACTTTGAAAATTTTCATTTTAGTCACTGAACTAGAACCACCAACTTTTGATTCTTTACGTTTTGATCACTAATCCAATAGCGGGATATTACAAGTGAGTCCATAGAGAGCTAAAGTTTGGACTGAGAAATCGCCCAAGTACTATCAGCATAACCGGAAGGTTCCGGTTGTTTATTATCTCTGTAGAAATCACCAGCTCGAGCATCCTCATTTCATCGAAGTTCCTCTCTCTTCCCCTGATGGACTCCATTTGAGAGGTAATTTTAATTAAACTTCCAATTTTGTTCGTTCATCTTTTTTAACAAAAAACCTTGACCGACTGTATTCGTAATTTTTGTGCTGTGTAGATGTGATTGAGAGGCTTAATAATCCTAGAGGCAGAGGAATGGCATCCTTGTATTCTTGGTCTTGCAAGAGGTAACGAAATGTTTTTTTTTTCAAAATAGACTTGCAAAAAAATTAAATGCTGTTTGATTGCTAAGAAACCACGGGAAATTAATAGAGAGACAATCCTTTTAAAAAAAAGGAAATGAAAGAACAAAGAAGGCTTTTAAAACTCCCTGTTGATCGGTTCCTTAGTTTTTTTTTTAGTATTAATTGTTGCAGAAGCTATAGGAATGGATTTGTATGGCATGATCTTTCTGAAGATGATTTAATACTTCCTGCACATGGAAATGAATACGTTCTCAAGGGCTCTGAATTATTTGAAGAATCTAACTCAGGTTAATATCATTTTATTTTTTACTTTTATTAGATTTAATAGGGGTGAAAAAAAGGAAATGTAAGCCTAAAGGGTTAATGACTTAATGCATGTAAAATTTTGTGTTCAGATCGCTTTAGTCCGGTTGGGAATAGCAGTAGATTGCAAAATCTGAAGCAATTACCTGAACCACCATCTTCTTCTAGAAGCCAAGATGATTCTTCGTCCTCTTCCAGTATGAATGGGAAGAGAACAAAAAATTCTCAGGATGATGAACTCTCTTCTCCAGTTAACCGTCCAACTCCTGGCTCCTCTGGCGCGTCACCGAAGTCTGGATATGGAAAGAATTCTTCCTGGGGTTGTTCCCTTGGTTTGACTGAGTATAAGGTTTGTAAGAGTGATAGGTTAGCGGATGCTTCAACACAGACCGAAGAAAACACAGACAGCCCTAAGACACGGGAAACTTGTACAAGGGGTGTCTCAACTGATGATGGCTCATTAGAACCCGAAGGCAATGAGAAAATCCAGAACCTGGTCCCTAACCCTTGTGTGAAAGATAATTCAGAGATATGCAGGATCCAGTTTCTCCACCATCGGCTTCTAGTGCATCATCTACTGGAGGGAAAACTGAAACATTGGAATCTATAGTCCGAGTAGATGCAAGTAAAATCAATAGTTTTAGGATTCTTGAGGAGGAAGATATCCGAATGCCAACCAAAATGCTAGGATCAAGGCAACAAGCATGTTGATGCAGTTGATCTCATGTGGGTCGATATCTGTGGAAGACCATAGTTTTGGCCTTGTTCCAACCTACAGGCCTAGGTTTTCCCATTCAAAATTTTCATTACCATTGTTCTCTACTTCAATCATGTTGGGAGAGCTTGACTGCTTATCAGAGAATCCGAGGTTGATGAGCCTGAGATTGGAAGACAAAGAATATTTCAGCGGTAGCTTGATTGAGACAAAAATGTTCAAACAAGAAGCAGGACATACCACTCTGAAACGGTCTTCTTCATATAATGATGATAGGTAAGTTTGTGTTCAAATCTATTCTTGTTAGTACTATGATACTGAATACAAAGCATTTTAAAGGTCAAATGTGCTCATAATTGTCTACCGTTGTGACCACACCAGTACTAGAGTAGGGCAATGCGAACATAGTTCAAATCAATTATGAGCTTAGCCCAATAAGATTCAATCTAAGTGCTTCAGATCAGGTATTTAGATATTTTATATTGAGAGTCTGAATGCCTATGAATGTAGCAAAACACATGCATTAAACTTTATTCTTTTGTGCTTAAATCATGTGGAGATATTTTCCATAGCTACAAGATTCTTCTTCTTGTTCTATTTAGGATGCCTCACATATAAAGATCCTCCCCCATGTAAGTCTGTAATCATCAATGTAGAATTTGAAAGTGTAATGAATACGCTAGGTGATATTTTCATCTTCGTTGATGTTGAAAGGCATTTCTTAGTGGAGATAATAACTGTGGTTAGAACTGGGGTCATAGACTGATTGATTTAGGCTCTTTAAGAATGAAGTGTGATTTGTTTCGTATGTGTAATGTAGCTTCAGCTACATTTCTTTTGTAGTTCGTGCTAAACCCATGAAACTAAGTTGAATTATAGGACTTGTAAGGAGCTGGAATCAGTTGAAGACATCGAAGAGACAAATTCAGGACATACAAAATGCATTCCCCGCTCTATCAAAGCTTCACTAAGCAAGCAACCAAGGAGTGAGTCAATGAGATCTCCTATTTCTGATAAACCAAGAAACTCCTCTGACGGGATGGACAACCCTCGCTCTTTATCGAGTAGCACATCCGCTTGTAGCAGTAGAAGAATCACTGAGCCTGTTGTCAATCAGAAGCAATCAAAAAGGTTGGAAGAATGAAAGGAAACTAAAGTTAATAACTAGACTTAACAACAACATTTGAATTCAAATACACGCAAGCTTTTTCTCCTGCCAGTATTATCACTGTATTCACAATGCATTTGCAAAGACCGATGTTACTGAGAGACAAAGACTTCTCAATCCGTTTTCTTTTGCCACTACCCCTATTGTGGCATGGATTTTAATGAAAAAAAAAACATCATTTCTGTCCGAATCTAACACTGTTCAAACCGTGTGATCATCTCACCATCTCAGACATTCCTGTCGAGCACGAAGCAGCAGCAACGGGGCCTCCACGTGTCTGTCTCGTGTTGTATGACTCGCAATTTGGGCATTTATGTGCCACAATATGGAACTGTACATTTGAAGTGGCTCCACAATCATTGCATAGAATCCATACCATCTTATTTTGGTATGTTGCAGGCATTGGGGTTGAGGCAATCTACATTGAAATGTATGGTGACAAGGTCAGGAACCAGGGAATGAGTTACATATATGAGCACATGCTATCATTTGTAGAAAAGAAACAACAATGCCACAAGCTCTATAAGTACCTCCTTGTCAAGCTTTCTCCACAATTTCGACATATCGCATATAGACTTCGAGCAGACAGGACAAGTGTACCTGCGGTAACGGGAACTAGTTTAGAACTTGCCTAAGAAGGAAACTAGGATGACATAAAATTAGGAAATATAATCATTGATTAAATCAATAGAGTAGCGTTGATTACCTATAATGCTGCTCCATCTCTCTCAAACATGCCAAATGCATTGTGTGTCCGCAAGGTAAAACTGTTACATCTTTCATTGTGTCGAAAAGATACTGCAAAATATGGAAGATGCCATCTCACTTAGAAACACCTTTTCCTCCCCACATTTTCTTAATATGATACGAAAGTGGCAATTATGCTTTTTTGTTTACCTCAAAGCAAACAGGGCAATTGTGGTGCATTGCTCTCTCAACACAACGATGTACTTCCCTCATTAATTTTGAATAGCAACATCCTGTGGGAGCAATTCCGAATAAATGCTAGGTGGTGAAAGAAGAAAAGAAAGAGAGAGCATTTCATTTTCTTTAGAGCAAAACATCATCTATGAAAACTTACCACATTTGCTGCAATGAAAGAAGTTCTCCTCACCGCCAGTTCTGCAAAACAGGCACAGCAGGTATTATGAGATGAGGCAAGAAATCATCAAAATATATAGTGGATCTGATCGAGAATATGGTTTTGGCAGTGATTATAGGTTTGAAAGTAAACTTGAAAATTTACCTGCATATGCCACATCCATCACAGTGGTATTGGCTTTTGGAAACCTGAACAACGCAACAGTTTATCATATAAGCAATCATTTACAGACTTTTAAGCCAAGATTCATATTATCGGTTAGCAAATAATGGGAAAAAAGGACTTACATCATCGTCAAAGAATTTGCATTTAGCACAAAAGTACTTCCCCATACAGACTCCGCAATTGATGCAATACCGTTGGACCTGAAAGTATAAAAGAAAAGATTATAACAACTGCAATTTGGTTTTGGATTTTAATAAAAAGTACATTGCTTCAATCTCAATGTTTGGTGGTGAATCACTCACATCTTGTTCTGTGTCACATAGGGAGCAAATGACCTGAAATTGACAAACAAAAGGAAATATAAATATAATTATGCGCCTTTTCATCAATTTTGGATTACTTTATTGGTGATAGAATACAAGTCACCAAGCAAAGATATTTGTTACATAAAGTTAAAAACCACAGATTACCCACACAAGAAACTTCCATTTTAGTTATTAATTTTGTTTCATTCTTTGTATATTTGTAGTTATCCACTTGTATTTTCACTCAAAAAGCATGAAAACAAAAGGGGGAAAGAAAAAGAGAGTAATGTTAGATGTGGTCCACATTTATCTCATTAATTAATTTCCTACAGCTATCGATAAGTGTAACAAGGCATTTCAATGGAACAACATATACATGATACTTAGAATCCAAATTATTCCAATGAATAACAGAAAACAGACATTCTACATAAAACAAAAGAAAAACAAGACAAACCTTAACAACTTCATGGCGTGGAATGTCGTGTCGATGAAGAGGATTAGATTCCATGGAATTCTATTTATATATTTTTCCAGAAAACAAAAACCAAAATCAGAAAAAAGCCAATAATAAGAACACTTTTAAAAACAAAAAGAAAGGAACATATAATCCAACCACACCTTAGCTTCATTATGGCAATGTCTGCAATAAAAAATCTCATCGCAGCAAGGTGCTCTAATCTTACATCTTCTTCTATAATGCGAGCACCTAATCGTATGCGCAAATAAAAAAAAACCCACCAATTATATATCAGAACAATCACACAAGAACTTGATGAACAAGGCAATACCAGAAGATTAATTAAAAAAAAGCAAAGAAAATGAAAGATTACCCATAATTGCCCAATCCAATCTCCATCAAACAATCATTTTGGTTTGCAGATTCAACAGATTCCAATTCGGTAGTGCATAGCTTTGTCTCACATACACCTTCCATTTCTCTTTCACCCTGAATACCACAAGAAATTAACAAAAGTTGAACAAATTAATAAGAGGGAAAAAAAAAAAAAAAACAAAGGACCCAAAGTCCAATGTTTCCTTTGAATAAAAAAATTGGGGGAAATCATTGCAATTTATATGGATGAATTTGAAACGAGCTGACTCAGATACAGGCAAGAGCGTGGCATGTGAGGCAATTAATCAAACAGGTAATGGGGATATTAGTGTATTGAGTAATTAATAACTATAATTAGAAACCGTCTTCTATATCTGCGAATTTTTCTTGATAACGTACCCGGTAATTACGCGCTTTAAATCCTTGATCTTATATTAGGATGATACTAACTCAGATAAGCTTTTGATTTGAATCAGTAGCTGACAGCGCTGACTCGGCTGAGTGAGACGGGTTCGGTACTCCGAGTTAAGAGGAAGCCATGTTTTCACTTTTCCGATACAAAGGGAAGAGCAGTGGCACGCGGGAAAACAGCGGTGAAAAAGGGTTAGTGCAATTACATTTAAGTGCATAACTTTTGGAGTTTACAAACGAAATTATATATTCTCTTAAGGGCACTTTTGGAATGAAACATTTCATGTTCGAGTTAACGTTCTCCATATCCAGCGCCAATAATCATTTGTATCACGGACGCGCTAATTTTTGTTTGGAAATTATTTTTAAAAATTTAAATGTTATAAGTAAAAAATCAATTTACTCAAGAAAAAATAATGATTTTAATATACATTATAAGGAAAAAAATATAAGAATCGTTCGAAATTCAACTCAAAATCTAACATCAATTAAGATAAAAATAATGTTATTTATCATTACACCACATATTTTAATTGACATAATTTTAATCTTTCAAATCACAACTTATTATTAATTTATTTTATATATAAATGAGGGAAATCAATAGATCGAAATCTATTTCATATAACCATTACAAAGCCAATAATTGATTGTTTTGTTTAAAATATATTATATTTAAACATGTTATCATAATTTTTTAACTCACAGTAGAATAATATAGTTGTAATAAAACGAAATTTAAGAAGTTCTTAGATTGTAAAATTAAAAATTAAATCTTCGTACTTTTATGATTTAAAATAAAATTTATAGCACAATCATTGACGCCATTAGTGCTTTCTATCGAAATTTGTAATCAATACATTCTTACAATTATATTATCTTTTAAAAATTTATTATGAACTTGATAAGAGATGGCGAAATTTGAACTAAAAGTTTGAGAGGTTAACTTAAATTTTTCTAAAATTTTGGAAACTTAAAAAAAAAAAAATTAAAAATTCGAAGGTTTAACCAAAATTTTTTATAATTCAGAAAGATTTAGCAAAAAATTAAAAAAAATTGAGTGAGAATTTAATTATAAATATTTAAAACATTAAAGTTTAATATTAATTTTTAAAATGCCAAATTAAAATTTTCAAAAATTTTAAAAGCAAAAATCTTATTTTTCAAAATTTTAGGTGATCATAGCTCCCACTAGCCCTTTTAACCATCCGCCCGTGTTGATAAGTATAGTTAATAATAAAAAAATGATAAAAAGAAGGGCAACAATTATCCGAAATAGAATATAAATTTGAACGCTAACTAAAATTAAATTAATGTCGATTGCTAGTACATTACAAACTTAGTTGAATATAATAAAAATTTAACAGAACAATGTTACCTATATTCATGATAATATTTTTTTTGAAGGAATATCTACGATAATATTAAAAATTTTAATTTTTTAACCCGTGGGTGAAATTTCAAACTTTTATTAATATATAAAAGTTCAAGCCACATTTTTATTAAAATATCATAATTCTTTTATTAAAATGGAGAAATTTGTGAAGAGTATACCATTTTTTTATAAATCTTATTATATAATAGGGAAAATATAATTCACACGATAAAATGAGATGGAAAAAAAAAAGGAAGGAAAGAGAAGGGTGAAAAGCACGGTCCGTGGAAACGCGTGAGGAGTGTGCCCATCGGAATTGTGGAAAAACAATTGGCTATGTGTTGAAGTGGATGACGTTTGTTGGTTGAGAAAGTGGATTAGATTAGGATCTGAGTTGTTGCTGATTAGGTTTGGGACCCGCAATTATAAATAGCTTCTCCCCCTCCTTGTGGATTAGGAAGCTATGATTAGCTGATGTTTCCAAGTCGGCTTCCTGGCTCGAGCTAAGCGTATGAGATTTTGAATTTTGACACCATTAGCCGAGTCAGCCGCTGATAAGTATGGAGTTCTTTGGTTCGATTGTGTTTTTTTTTTTTTGAGTAAATTACAAATTTCATCACTCAATTATCTTTTCATTTTTATTTTGGTCATTAAAATTAATTTTTTAAATTTAATTATTGATCTTCGTTCTCTCCTTTTTTTTTCTTTTTGTGTAGCATATCTTTCAGTTTTTATTTGTATCTTTTATATTATCATTGACGATATTAATTTTATCTTAATTTATCGATAATTATTATTTTTTTCTTTTTCTCTCTTTAAAATTTATATTATTTTATTTTATTTAATTAACCATCATCTTTTCATATGAAAATAATGGATGATTTTATATGCTTTGTGACTCATATTGTTTTTTTTTCTTATGGTTGAGTTTGATATTGCATCTCCAAATGACATTTATTATGTTATATTTCTACTCTAACTATGTTTTGAACCATTATATTAAATATTGATAGAGGTTCACAATCATCGAAAAATAAGTCGCGGCGATATTAATAATTTATCAACGAGCCATCATTCGATATGTATTTTTATGTTTGTGTTGATAATGTTTATCCTTTTATCGTCAACAATTATTTTTGTTTATATCTGTCAATTATTTGGGCTGTTTTAGTTGAGGTTTTAACTCTTTCTTTGTTTGGTCTTTATTTTTTTAAATGATTAAATTATCTATTATGACGATTTTGAAACAAGTATTATGATTAATCTAGTCTTGTTTTGTAAACTCTTATAATAATTTAGGACATTTTCTCTTTATTCAATAAAACAACGATTATTATTAATTAAAAATTGTACTTGAGTCGCTTCGCATCCTGTTAGCATCCCGACTTCTTCTTCAATTTATACTGATAACTATCAAGGGCGTCTCTAAGGTAGGCCATAAGAGCGACGGCGCATGGCCCATTCCTATCTAGGACCCACAGTTTATAATTGTAGATCTTTAATTTTTTTTATTAAAAGTGTTTAATTTTAATGAGAGTTTAATTTTCTATAATATTAATATTAGCGTATAATTTTTTAATACTTGTTATTAGGGGTCAATTATTAAAATTTAATTTTTTCAATACTTATTATTAGAGATCAATTTTTTTCAATATTTATTATTAGACCTACTCTTAAAATTCAAATTTTCTTTCCAATATTTGTTATTATGGGTCCATTTTTTGCAATTCTTGTTATTTGGGGACCAATTTTTTTCTAATACTTATTATTAGGGGTCTACTCTTAAAATGTATTTTTTCAATATTTGTTAATAAGTACATACTATTAAAATTTATTTATTTTCATTACTTTTTATTAGAGTCCCAATTTTTTCTAATACTTGTTATTAAAAGTCTACTCTTAAAATTCATTTTTTCAATATTTATTATAAGGGCGTATTTTTTAGGTTCGCTCGTAGGCCACCAAAATATCAGGAACGGACCTAATAACTATTTCCATGTGTGGTTCTGGGCATGTTCCACAAGTGCGACCGTATAGGGCCCCCGAAAAAAGAGGGCCCCAAAATGAGTTGTCTATATATATAAAATTCTAAAAAAATATTAATCCAAAATATTAATTGTGACAATGGGTGATTCAATTCCATTAGTTTTGTTTTAAAGACTAGATAAAAGTAGAATATGACAATTAAAAGCTAACCTTAAAAGATATAAGATATAACTACTATAGTCATATGAGAATGATTTTGAATTCTTGTTTCATTATGATAAATTGTATCTATTGGATGATGTTAATCTCAAATCTCATTTTAATAATTTAGAAAATAATATTAGAAAATGCGAGTTATATGATATTGATGGAAACAAGCTATTTGTTGGCTGAAAACTTTTACACGAAGAAAAAAAGGAGCAATAGACTTATTACAGTTTTTATTTTATTTTTTGCAAAACAAAACGTTTCATAATTAAAGTTTGTGAAGTCATACTTTATAAACAACTATGTTGCAAGGAAGGTTAAATGAAATTGCTTTGGCGACAATCGAGAGTGGTCTTTTGGAAGAAATTGATATTGGAAGCGTTGTAGATGATTTTGCTTTGAAATATGTAAGAAAAACAATATTTTTAAGTGAAATATTAAATTTTAAGATGTTCGTAAGTAGTTTTTATGTTGCTCAAGAGAGTACTCTAACATTTTTTGTATTAAAGGAACTTTATTTGAAAAAAAACTTTATACCTTGTTCATATTATAAATTAAGGTCATCATTTTAATAAATAGCACATGGTCCCTTAAATCTTCACTTGGTAAAAACTGTTTTTAAATTTAATTTACAGTAAATATTAGCGAAGATTCACTTGGTAAAAAGATAAGATGGAAAAATTAATGAAATTGATTGGTTGGTCCCATGGATGACATAGCGGGAATGACCCATGATATAATTTCTCGTAGTCTAAACTAATAAAAATGGATGATTTGATACAATACTAATTATTTAAGAACCAAGAATATCTTAAATTTAGAGAGCCAACTTGAAATAAAGATTACAATTTAGGGATGTCGAGTTCTATAACCCTAAAAAGGTTGCATAATTTATGCACGGGTGTGCTAATTTGTCAAACATCCGATTTGCCCGGAACAATGGGCTTTGTTATGTCCCGATAATTTAAGGGCCCAAATTAAAATAAACTCAAGGCGAACACAAGCCGTCCATCCTATTAAAGACTCATCTCAACCGTCAAATACCTCCATCTCTTCCACTATTTAAAACTCCCCCTTTCCAATCCCTATCTGTCTCTATCGCCTTCAAATCCTAGGGTTTCTTTATAGCCATCTGCGGTTTGTTGAGTTTTTAAGTTAGGGTTTTAATTTTCATTCAGAGTAAGGCTTTTTTTTTTATTTCCATGTCTAATTCTTGAAGCTTCACTATCTGGTCAGTGTGGATTCAATCCGTTCCCATATGACTCGTTCCCTTGAAGCGAAATACATTGTGTTGCTTGATTTTCTTATTTTCTACCTGAATTTTTTGTCTTTGTTTGAGGGAATACGATTGGGCAACTATATTGTTTTAAAATTATTTGATTTTTGGGAGTGTTGTTTTTATCTGAAGAACAGTGATGAGTTATAACAGACCTGTAATGATTTGCGAATATGATCGCAGATTTTTATGAACATCTAAGGGACTGAGTTCTTTTCTGGTTAAACACTCCAATTTTCTTTTATATCTATTTGAGTGGCTCCTTTTTGATTATTTGAAGTTAGAAACTTGATTTTGTTGATGATAGAATCTGGTAAGAAAAGAGCCTAAATTGATTGTTCTCCTCGCTATCTGGTTCCTCTATCACGAGGTAATTGGACGTCGGAGAATTACATTCAACATTTTTTTGTATTTAATTCGATCTTTGGACGACTTAATTTACTTTATTTTGAGGAAAAGACAGACTGATTTGAGAAAGTGAGAGTAATAGACGTAGTACCGACTGAATTTTCTTGGTCGCTTGGATCTCCCTATCTGTTGGCTTTCTCAAATTCAAATTTTGATGGCGCTATGTGTGGTACTTTTGTCCCTGCGGGCATTGTTGGTGTACTTAGAGATCACTATGGTAAAATTCTTATTCTCTTTCCAAATTCGTTGGGCATCTTGATCCCACCGGGGCAGAAATATCTGCAGTATTGGAAGTTTGTTACATCTTTGCTGGTTCTAAATGGGTTACCACTTATCCTTTAATCATAGAATCTGATTGCAGCCTTGTAATTGATTGGATCAATATGGTGTCTTCTATTCAATCTATTTTTGAAAAAGAGATTTTGGTTTGCAAACAGTTCTACAGAGATCATTCTTGGCAATCTCTTTTTGTCACTTGCGAAGCTAATACATTAGCGGATTCTTGTAATTCTCATTTGTGATGCCTTTGTCTTTTTTTCATGATGGTTATGTTGTGTTGCTACTGGCCTTTGTGGGGGTACTGCTGTAGCATTTTCTTGAGATGCTGTGCCGGTTTTATTTCTTTGTCTGTTTTTGTTGTAAGATTAGTATTATACTTGGCTTTGTACTTGTGTTGTATCTGTGATAATCTTTGAGATCAATAAAAGTCATGGGGCATTCGATTCCTCCTTCTGATATCTGAAATTGAACTGAAGCTTGATTCTAGTTATAAGGTGGTTTTAATGAGTCGTTAGTTTATTAAGAAATCAAGGAATTTGGAAACTATTTTCTTTATATAGACTTGTACTGATTGGAGAAAACGAGGGAGTAATAGAAGTAGAACCTACTGAATGAATAGTAAGAGATTAATAATCTGATTTTGTATTGAAATCTTTTTTATATATCGAGATTGTGTTCAAGTTTCTAAACACTATCTAATTTGTTCAAAGGTTATTTAGTGCTCGACATCTTGTATTACATTATCTTTGTATCAGGAAAAATAGTGATTTTAGTAGAAGGAAATAATTTTTATCTTTTGTCCCATTTTCTTCAAAAAACTTATTTCTATGTTTATTGCTCCTCTACTCTCTTTGGTTAATCTCTCATTTCACCTTTGCAATGCTGCATGTGTGTGCTAGAGAAAGATCATGAAAAATCCTAGATTTTTGCAAAACTAACAACGGAAATTTAGAAGATTCAACTCGTTTTTTGAATAACCCATATGTTATTGGTAAATGGTAAGCTTGGATTAGTTATTTGGTCTATTTTGAGGTTAACTGATTTATTCTATTTGTAACCTTTCTTTGTTGCTTGGTTCCCCCCATCTGTTGTCATTCTCGAATTCAATTTTGATGGCTCTGTGTGCGCTAGTTTTGGCCCTGCGGGTATTGTCGGTGTCCTTAGATATCACTATGGTAAAATTCTTATTTGCTTTTCTAAATGGGTGTCCATTTATCCTTTAATCATAGAAACTGATTGATGCCTTCTATCCCATCTCTTTTTGGAAAAGAGATTTTGGTATGCAAACAATTCTGCAGGGATCATTCTTGGAAAGTTCTTTTTGGCACTTGTGAAGCTAATACATTAGAGGATTCTCTTGCTAAGAAGGGTATTTGTTGAGGTGCCGCTGCTGTGCTATGCTGAGTGACCTATGCTATGGTTTAATTTATTTATTAATTCTTTTAATTCTCATTTTTGGATGCGATGGTTATGTTGTGTTGCTATTGGCCTTTGTGGGGGTGCTGCTCTATCACTTGCTTGAACTGCTGTGTCGGTTTTATTCTTTTCTGGGGAGTTGATTTTATTGGTTCTTTTGTAAGTGTTGCACACGCTTTCTTGTTTGTTTACCTACCTGTTTGCTTGAGCTTTCATAATGGTGGTCGATATGTCTGTTTGCCTTGTGTTGTATGTATCTCTTGATTATCTTCGAGATCAATAAAAGTCATTGGGCACACTTTCCCTCCTTCTGATGCTGGATTCTAGTTATGAGGGGTTTTTAATGAGTCCTTAATTCAATTAAAAAAAAAGTAAGGAATTTGGAAACTATTTCCTTTATAGTATTCAAATTTATTAATTTGATTCATAATCTGATCAATAAATTAGTATATTTGTTATTTAGACTTGTACATGTTTGGTTTGGGACGACATGTCTAATTCAAAATAAGCTAGGGTTTTAGTTTTGATTCAGAGTAAAGCCTTTTCTTCTTATCTTTCAATGTCTAATTCTTTAAGCTTATCTATCTGGTCAGTGTGTATTCATTTCGTTCCCATATGACTTGTTCCCTTGATGTTGAAATTCATTGTGTTCTGTTTTTTAATTTTCTCCCTGATATTTGTCTTTGTTTCAGGGAGTGTGATTGGGCAACTATATTTTTTAATTATGTGATTTTTGGGAGTGTTGTTTTTATCTGGGGAACAGTGATGAGTTATACCAGACCTGTAATGATTTGCGAGTGTGATCGTAGATTTTTATGAACGTCCAAGGGACCGAGTTCTTTTCTTGTTAAATTGGTTGAACTGTTGAATCAGTTTAACAAGAAACGTACGTCTGATAAACTTGACACACATGGCTCACCTTTAATGGTGTTTGGTTCTTGGAAAAAAAATGTATTTTTTTAAATATTACCAATAGTTATTTATGAACAAATGATAGTAGGAAGCAAAAAAATGTATTTTTTTAAATATTACTAATTATATTAACAATATGTTGAATATAAAGTTTTGCAAAATATAGTGTATTGAAAATAATTCTATGAATTTTATAAGTTTTTAATTTAATATCGAAAGTTTAACTTGTTAAAAAAAAATATAATGCAAGTGTAATGACCCGTTTACAATCAAAGCCCAAGAAGCAAACTCAATACCAATTACCCTAAATCGACCCTAACAAATTGGCCCAAACTCTAAATTCAACCCAACCCTAAAATCAAATAACCCTAACCCTATATCTAACCACACGCTGTCGCCTCTGCTCACCCGCCGCCGTCGGCCACCTGTTTTGAGCCAAACCCTAAACCAAATCTAATCTTTAATCCCAACACCCTAAAAACCCTAAAGCCAAATCAATCCAAAAACCTTAAAATAAAATCAACCTAAACCCAAATTATCCTCAACCCATACCCTAACCTACCCAAATCTGCCAACCTATACCATATCTTTGCAAAAATCCTGAAAATTCGGATCTACGCATCCAATCATCAAATCTACAAGAAATAAAAAATGGAGGGGTTAGTTTATTAGATCGGTTATAAAATAATCGAACCAGAAAAAGAAAGGGGGATTTTTTGGATCAAAAAATTTGTAATCTGGGTCTTTTTAGTTCGAAAAAAACTTGTAAGAAGGGAGGATATTTTCCAGATCAAAAAGTTGTAAACACGAAAAAATCTTTTTAAATCAAAGGTTTATTCGAAATATATTCAAAAACTTATTTCTTGGTTTAAAATCATTTTTCTTTCGAACCAGTTTTAAAAGAGGGAGAAATAAGAATTCGAATCTTACATGATTTGGGGAAACACTCTGCCGTGGCGTCGTCGTAAGGCTCTCATGGCCGATGAACGACGCAAGGTGAAGACGCCATAGCCGCCGCTGCCCCTGGTTCGAGTTGAGGGTTGAGTGAGGGCTAAAAAAATTGTTAGGGTTTTAATTCTATTCGAAATGAAAAAAATAAAACCAACCCTTTGTTTTAAACTGGCTGTTACAAAATGACATAGTTTTGAGGCCCTTGACCCGCGCGGGGACCCGACTTGAGGGGAGGATCCGCGTTTTTTTCTTAAGGGTCTAATTACACCAGCGGTCCCTGAATTGTTTCCCGCATTAATTTCTGTCCATGGTTTAAATAAGTTTTTAGTCCTTTATTGTTATGCGCGTATAATATCGTCCTTTTTTGTTTTTTTTAGCTTTTAAATTATGTTTTATTTTAATTTAGTCCTTTTATTTCAGTATTTATTTTCCAGCATATTATTTTTGTTAGTTTACATTTATTTCCTTATATTTCGCATTTGTTTCATTTTAATCCTTTTTTATGTCATTCTTGCCATACATTTTATATTTTGTTGCATCATAGTCCTTAATCTTTAGGTTCATGTTGTTTTATGATTTAATCATGCATCATATTATTATTATTATTATTATTATTATTATTATTATTATTATTATTATTATTATTATTATGTATATAATATACTATTATTATGATACTAAGTAGTTTATTTATATATTAATATCATATATGTACATATATAAGTTTTATTTATGGTTCATTTTATTTTACGTATAATATTTATTATATATTTATATATATTATATGTATAAGCCTTTTAAATATATTTGTAAAATAAAATATAAGTATTTTGTTTGATTACAATATATATAGAAATAATAATAAAGACTTATTTTTGTATAAATATATGTATATATATAAATTATTAACTTAATACACATATATATAAATATATATTTATTATTATTAACATATGTATTTTTTTACCTCAAATATAATGTTTTAAGTATATATAAAATAATAAATACTTATTGTTGTATATATATATATATAAAGCTAACTTTATATATAGTTTTTTTTTATTATTTTACCTTAAGCATTATATTTTTGAGTATATGTTTTTTTACATGTTATCTCATAATTTTGAATTATATATGTTGTTTTTTTAAATCGTCAAAAAATGTTTTTAGAGAAATAAATTTTGAATTTTAAATCAATGTTTTTTAAGACTTCGATAAGTCATATCATGGGCGTATAGGGATGTGATATTTTAAAAAAATTTCGAAAAAATGAGGAACAGTGTCGCGGGCGCATAGTGATGCAATTTTCTCGATATTTTATGCATTCAAGAATCGTATTTTGAATTTTAATCGAATTCAAAATTTCCAATACCAAGACAATAAATAATCGACTAAGTACCAATTTTGGGCTGTGTGGGGGTGCTAATCCTTCCCCATCCGTAACCGACTCCCGTACCTGAATTTTGAATAGCTGGTTATATTTTGGTGTCTGGTCTACCCATTTTTAAAATGATCGGTGATGACTCCACATTTTTAATTTCAAGATCGGGCAGGTGTTTTCAAACACGAAAAAATAATTTTTAAAACCCGAATGAAAAAGAGAGCGCCGGACGGATTTGGGTAATTACAGCTGGCGACTCCGTTGGGGATATTTTTAAAAAGAGAGTCAAGCCACAAGTCAATTATTTTTTAGTCTTGGTCGTTGGAAATTGACGAACTCAATTTTAATTTAAAATATGATTTTGTTTTTTGGTTAAATAAGACATGCATTTTATTAAATATAGCTGGTTTACTTTTACTGCATTCCATGAGCTTTCTACCCGAGCTCCATTATTTTTAAATGGAAGTGTGATATCGCCTTCGTGTGGGTTACCACCGTATAGGTTGGTGAATCACTTTCGGGATATATTTCTTATGCTTTCGTGTGGGTTACCTCCGTATAGGCATAAGGGATGTATCCCCTGAATTGAACTTGGTCCGTTTGAAGCCTATAATGGGTGAGGATCAGGGGCCTTGCTACCTTTAGTAAGGGACATCGAGGACAATTTGGGTATCCTCCCTAGAACCAAAACCCGCATGTAGTGAGCCGTAGGAGCCAACCCTTTAGAGCCATGCGAAACTCTGCCCGTTTAACGGTTACCCTTTTAGGCTTTAATGCATTTTTCTATGTACATTTTTTATTTGTTTTTTATCTTATTTACCATTTAATTTATTCATTTGATTATTTTAATCCTGATCTAACCCATTTTTTTGATCACATTACATTAAGTTCACTCACTTTGCATTAACTACATGACATAACACTTTAATTTTTGCATTTTACCAACACGACTGGTTCTTAATTTGAAAAATCATCATCGGGAGAAAATCTAGTACTATAGATATCGAGGCAATATTCAAAGTTGCGAATGAATCCCGTGAGTTCGAAAGTTGAGCTACGCGAACCACTTTTGAATCAGTACTTTCGCATCTAGGGTATGCACCCTGCATTTACATGCATACATTTTGAAAATTTGAAATCGGTTCTCGGGATGCCCCGTGACACCAATACTAGATAAAGCAAAAATTTGTCGATCTAGCCCGATCTAGGGGTATTTTTGAGAATGGCTTCCGCGTTCACACAGACGCCACGCTTTTACAAGTCACTAGTCTGGGGCATTTTCTGCATGATCTGAAAGCAATAAACTTCCACGAACCAACACTCAACTTAGGGGGCAACAAAATCCGCTCTAAAATTTTAAATTTGCTACCAGAGCAGTCCCGAACACATTTTGGGGCACATTTTGGGGCATGCACCTAGATAAAAGCTGATTCAAAGAAAGGTGATCGAACCCGAGAAGAGGTTGGGGCACTGCCACATGCAAAAGACCAAAATACTAAAAGGACTAGTGAGGATTCAGGGGCATCCCTTTGAGGACTAGAGAAATCATATCACATTCATGCATTTAGTTGTATTCATCTAGCATTGGATCATTTTTGCATAAGTCATACATTTAGATTAAGTGCATACACCAAAGTCACAACACATTTAGGGTAGACACATGCATTTAGGTATAAAATTCATGCATTTTTGCTTACAAACAGGTTCAAAGAAAAGACCGAACATCCTCAACATGTGGGCAATCACGATGGCCAACCTTAGCCTTAGAGAAGGCTAAACAAAAGATGTTGAAACATCTAAATAAAAGGTACCAGCAACAAAACTTTTGAACATTTACTGATTAATGTTTTTTTCCATTTTCAGGTCATACCACTTTGCCAGTAGAGCAGCAGAAGTAACTTCTTTCGAATCTTGCTTTCGTCATTGGTGATAGACCAACATTTCCAGATTTTGCTTTACCGCTAATGGTGTAGTAGTTTAGACATTTTTGAAGATCTCGTTTCTCCGTTGATGGTGCAACAAATCCAAACCTTCTTCTAGATCCCATTTTACCGTTGATGGTGTAGTAGATCTGCATTTTCCAAATCTCGCTTCTCCGTTGATGGTGCAGCAGATCAAATTTTGTCAAGGTCTCATTTTTCTGTTGATGGCAAAACTAGACCAATTTATTTCTCCAAATCTTTTATCCTCCTTATAGTTGTAGGTCAAAAAAAGCAAAAAAATCAAAAAATTAGGAAAAAGTTGAAAAAAGGAAAAATCAAATAAAAAAATCAATAAAAAAATCAAGTTGTTATCATCCGTCGATCCTTCTCTTCCGTTGATGGTATAGTAGGGTTCTAGTTGATGTTCTGCTTCTCCGTTGATGGCGAGGTACAATCCAAATTATCATCCGATCTTGTCCCTCCGTTAATGGTGTGGCTGGGTCCAAGTTGCTGCTATACAATCCTGCTCATTCGTTGATGGTGTAGTAGGGTTCAAGTTGATGTTCTGCTTCTCCGTTGATGGCGAGGTAGAATCTAAATTATCACTCGATCTTGCTCCTCTGTTGATGGTGTAATAAGATCCAAGTTGCTGTTATTTAATCTAGCTCTTCCGTTGATGGTAAGGCTAGTTCCAAGTTGCCAAATTATTTGATCTTGTCCTTTCGTTGATGGCGTGGATGAGGTCCAAGTTGCTAAAATCCATTCGTGCTCCTCCGTTGATGGTGTAGTAGGGTTCAAGCTGGTGTTCTGCTTCTCCGTTGATGGCGTTATAGAATCCAAATTACCATTCGATCCTGTCCCTCTGTTGATGGTGTGGCTGGGGTCCAAGTTGGTAAAATCCATTCATGCTCCTCCGTTGATGGTGTAGTAGGGTTCAAGTTGGTGTTCTGTTTTTCCGTTGATGGCGTCGTAGAATCCAAATTACCATCCGATCTTATCCCTCCGTTGATGGTGTGGCCGAGGTCCAAGTTGCTGAAATCCAATCCTGCTCCTCCATTGATGGTGTAGTAGGGTTCAAGTTGGCGTTCTGCTTCTCCGTTGATGGCATTGTAAAATCCAAATTATCATCTAATCTTGTCCCTCCGTTGATGGTGTGGCTGGGTCCAAGTTGCAATCCGATCATGCTCCTCCGTTGATGGTGTAGTATGGTTCCAATTAGTGTTCTGCTTCTCCGTTGATGGTGTAGTGGAATACAATTTGTTATCCGCTCTCTTCCCTCCGTTGATGGTGTGGATGGGTCCAAGTTACTATCATCCGATCGTATTCCTCTGTTGATGGTGTAGTAGGGTCTAAAATGTTATTATTCGATCTTAACCTACCGTTGATGGTGTGGTTAGATCCAAATTTACTAATTTTCAAGTTTTATCAATGTTGTATCTAAAAAAAGCAAAAAGAAAAGCAAAAAAAAGAAAAAAGAAGAAGAAAAAAAGATGAAAAAGCAAAAAAAAAAAAAAAAAAAAAAAGATGAAAAAAAAGAAAAAAATTCAAAGAGAAAAAAAAAGAAAAGAAAGAAAAAAAAGAAAAAAGAAAAAGAAGAAGTTTTCAATTTCCTGATCTTACCTCTTCGTCAGAGTTGTAGCTCGAGTAGTGTTGAGCTCGACTCGGCTCGTTAGGATTTCGAGTCGAGTAATTTGTAATGAGCCTGAAACATCTGAGCTCGACTCGGCTCGTTAAGAACTCAAGTCAAGTTCGAGTTTGATTCGAGCCCAATCGAGTCAAGTGTTGACTAATCTTTGACCGTGTCGGGCTCGAGTAGCTCATCATCTGTTACATCTCATTTAAAGCCCTATCAAGAAAAAAAATTTGATACACAAGTTGTGTAAACTCAAGCTTGTTAATTTTAGGGTTTAGGTTGTTGAGTTTAGAATTTAGGATTTAGATTTTAGGGTTTAAGACTTATGTTAGGGTTTATATTTTAGGGTTTTAAGTTTAAGAATTTAGATTTTAAATTATAAAAAATAAAAAACTTAGTATATTATATTTTCGAGTAGCTCACGAGCTTTTCGAGTTGAGTATCAAATAGCTCGGCTCGGCTCGGCTCGTTAAGAACTCGAGTCGAGTGCAATCAAGTCGAATTTTGGCCGAGCTTTGACCGAATCGGGCTCGAGCAACTCGCGATCTGTCTCGTCTCATTTATGGCCCTAGTTAAGTATAACTTAAATATTAGTTTGGATAAAATACAAACTGATTGGACAAAATGAGAGTAATAAACGTAGAACCGGCTGAACGAGGAGAGTTAGAGAATACAAACTGTTTTTTTTTTTACTGAAATCTTATATATATATATATATATATATATATATGGAGAACGGGTAATACGCTTTACAAATTGTTATACACTATATAATTTGATCAAAGGGTTATTCAGTAGAACGAAATCATTTTTTTTATTTTGTTCCATTTTCTTCAACTTATTTCTATGTTTATTGCTCTTCTACTCTCTTTGGTTAATTTCTCATTTCACTTCTCAACGCCCATGAAAGATCCTTGATTTTTGCAACGCTGATAACGAAAAGTTAGAGGTTAGATGAGAGGTTTTGACTGTTTAGAGGTTTACTGATTTATTTTGTTAGTGAGGTATGGAATTCTGAATCTATTTCCTTTATAATCTGATTGATAAATTAGTAATTTTGATATATGGACTTGTATATGTTCGGTTTGGGGCCCCAATGTTGAAATAGATAATGATTAGCCACAGTAATGATATCGTATTGTGACCGAGTGTATTTGGTTTGCTTGTTTTTTTAATATAAAAAAATGTATTTGGTTTGCTTGTTGAGTATTGATATTTGTGTAAATTGGAAGGGAATGAATGTGGGCATGAAAAGTTTTCTGAATTTGGAATATTTTTAAATTGGTTGAGCCAATTTGAAATATAGATTATAATTTAGGGATTTCGAGTTCAATAACCCTATAAATAGTTGCCTAATTTATGCATAGGTGTGCTAATCCATCAAATATCCCATTTTCCCCGGAGAAATGGGCTTTGTTATATCCCGATAATTTAAAGGCCCAAATTAAATACTCATCTCAATCGTTAAATATCTCCATCCAATGAAAGACTCCTCAGTTCTCAAATCCTAGGGTTTCTTTATTGTTGTCTGCGATTCGTTGGGTTTTTCAGCTAGGGTTTTAACTTTGATTCAGAGTAAAGTCTTTTCTTGCTTTTCATGTCTAATTCTCGAAGCTTCGCTATCTGGTCAGTGAGGATTCAATCCGTTCCCATATGACTCGTTCCCTTGAAGCGAAATTCACTGTGTTGCTTGATTTACTTATTTTCTCCCTGAATTTTTTGTCTTTGTTTGAGGGAGTACGATTGGGCAACTATATATTTTTTTAAATTATTTGATTTTCGGGAGTGTTGTTTTTATACGAAGAACAGTGATGATTTATAACAGACCTGTAATGATTTGCGAATATGATCGCAGATTCTTATGAACATCTAAGGGACTGAGTTCTTTTCTGGTTAAACACTCCAATTTTCTTTTGGTTTATATCTATATTTCATTGGCTACTTTTTGATTATTTGAAGATGGAAACTTGATTTTGATGATGATAGAATCTGGTAAAAAAGGAGCATAAATTAACTGTTCTCCTCGCTATCCGGTTCCTCTATCATGAGGCAAATGGACGTCGGAGAATTACATTCACCATTTTTGTTTTTGTTTTTAATTCGATCTGGTGACGACTAAATTCTACATTATTTAGAGGAAAGACAGACTGATCGGAGAAACTGAGAGTAATAGACGTAGAACGACTGAATGTAGAGGGTGAGAGAATACCGAACGTTGAAAGATGTTGGGGAAATGGGTTAAAAAACGGAGAACTGATTTGTTTTTCTTTAATTTGATCAGAGAGTTATTTGATGCATAGTAGAGATTTGGTTTAGAAATGACGGGAGGGAGGAGCTGTTGAATCTGATGCAGTCCAAAATTGAGTTTTGTTGGACATTTCAGTTTACTAACATTGGTTAAACTATTGAATCAGTTTAATAAGAAACCAAACTCATGACTCACCTTAACAGCCAAATCAAATTCAACACCGGACCCTATTTCTTCCGCTTCAGCCTTTTGTATTGATTGAACTCAACATCCATGGCCGCAGCAGCAATGGTTACAACGCAAATAAGTGAAGTTGGCGTCCTTTTAGTTTACAACACTAGCTGCTTTGTCGATTTTCTCTCCTTTACAAACAAAAACTTCAGCAAGAAATGGCAATCACTGTTTATCCAATTTTTTTTATACCAATCAGAATCACTTATGACTCAAAGTACTTTTTTGAAGAAGTCAAAGGTCTCGGCAACAGATGATAGACGCGGGATTCACTAGTATTTTTCAGCAAGTGTAAATTAAAACAAACTCAAAAGACTTCAAAGAATTCAACAATATACAAGCTCCAAATCTTTTTTTTGAATATGTTTTATCTTTCCCAATAATTTTAAGCACATCCATCACAGAAGAAAACACAGTAATCAAGCAAACGACAATTTTATAATATGAATTCTAATGAATATCTTTAACTCTCTTTATAACATATTCTTGATTTAATACACGAATAGAAATCATCTACCCCTTTTGATGCCTTTATCTATGTCATAACATTAAAAAATATGGTTTAAGGTTTAGGGTTGGATTTAGGTTTAGGTTATAGGGTATAGAGTTTATGATTTAGAAATTATAGTTAGAATGTGGTTTAGTTTTTTTTTTATTGTTGGAGCATAGATAGATGCACCAAAAAGGGACATAATTTTTGTTCTTAATCGACGGACACCGAAGATTTCATCACTTTGTAATTCTTTTCTTACATTAATCATTTGACTAGATTAAAGAATCTATTTTCTCTTACATGAAGCACCAACCACATTAATCACACTGGCTTAATTTCAGGGTAGGCACAAGAACATTTTAAGGCGAGCACAAAAAAATAAAATATATATTTAACGAACTAATTTTTTTTAGGGTGGGCACGCCTATACGTGTATCTGCCACTGTATTTTGATGTGAGATTTTTGGGTTTTTCTCCTAAATATTTAAACAATTTCAAAATTTTCAAGAAAAATAACAGAAAATAATTTTCTCTCAACCTACAATTTTTATGAAAAACATATAAAACTTGTGTAAATTGTGAATTGTCATTCGATTTTTATACAAGATAGAATTAATTGTAATAGATGAGTCGATATTTGATTTGAATTATTAGTTTACATTTGATTCTCGAAATTGAAAAAAATGTGCAAATGGATAATTAAATAAAATATAAAATATAAAATAAATTAATTCAATTGATTATGATTTTTGAAACTAAATACTAACATGTATTTGTTCCGTAATACATCCCACAAAGCTCGTACTAAGCCCATTAAAAGCTTTATCAATGTCTAGCTTGAGACCACAATGGTCCAACAGCTTGAGACAATTCTCTTATAGGCGTTCTCCAACGTTTTGAAAAAATTCTATAGACCAAGAAAGATAGTCTTTAATCTCCATCTTCAACTTAAAGGAAATAGTCCATTTAATTTGGCTATTACGAATTGAATATTGTAACCTTTTTCAATTAAAGAAATAATCGTTAACTATTCAAATATGTAATTTTTGGTCCTCAATCATCTTATTAGCTTGATGGAAAGAGTCCTCAAAATTAATCTGATTAATAAATCGGGGCTTAATAGTAAAAAAGGTGCGCAACCTGTACTTTTTTTTTTCCAGTTTGACGCCTAACATTTTTTTTCGAGCCACTTTGGTGCCTAACATTTCATTCCGTAACTCAATTTGGGATTTCCCGCGACAGACGTTAAATTTGCGCCGTTATCCAATCAAAAATGGCCAAGTGGCAGACTTTTTATTATCTGGAAATGAACTTTTGAAAATGAAAAAGATTAAAAGTAAAATTAAATAAATTAAAAACTTTTACTTTTAACCCAATGTAAATCCCGCTTAACCTATTCACCATCTCCCGTTCTTCTTTCTGAAAAAGCACTTGAGCAAAAAACCCTAAATAATTACTGATTTGATTTTCTAAAGGATGTTGAGTGGAAGTTCGAAGCCTCGTTACAGTTCAAGGTTTGTGCTTTGTGATTGCGGAGAGAGCTTCGATTTGTATTTCCAATCAGCCTTGGAGTAAAGGAATGAAATTTTATGGGTGTTCTAAACCGAAAGAGGTAACTTGTGATTTTTCTATGAAATTTTTGTATCTTTCTTCTTTTTCTATTGTTACAGGTTTGATTTTCTATTATTGTCAGCATCGGTGTGATTTTTTCAATGACTTGACAAGGAAGAAGACAATAGAAATGTTGAGGAAGATTTGAAAAATTAATTGGAAATACTGAAGACCAAAAACAATCACTTGAAGAAACTTGTAAGATCATACAAAGCAAAATGTGCAAAAAGGAGGACAAATTACATGTTCTATAAGATAGCTTTTTTTACTTCATGGATAGTGTATTTTATGGTGAAATTTGCTCTTTAGATAGAAACAATTTCTATTTACATTAGGTTTATGGAGAATGTAATGTTTTGTTTTTATGGTGAAATCTAATTAGTCATTTTCATTAGGTACAAAAGCTATTTATGGACATATTTGACATGTCTAAACAAGTTCTTATAACATATATAAATTGGTGACCTTATTGATAAATGTAAACTAGTTTTTACAGAAGAATAAAGTAAATTAAAAAAGTCTCGATGAAATCTATTTATAGTAGAAAATATAACTAACTTGAACCCTAAAAGTATAACTAACTTAATCCTAGTTGGATAACTAACAATACAGCTTTACACCGGTATATCTCACTTAACTCCAATAGATAACTAACAATATAGTTTTACACCGGTATATCTCACTTAACTCCAATAGATAACTAACAATACAGCTTTACACTGATATATCACACTTAACTCTAATAGATAACTAACAATACAACTTTACACCGGTATATCTCGCTTAACTCCAATAGTTCTCAAATCATTTTCATTAGGTACAAAAGAAACTATTTATGGTGAAATTAGTTTATGGAGAATGTAATGTTCTTTAGATAGCAACAAATTCTCAAATGGATATATTTGATATGTCTAAATAGAAGAAACTATTTTTATCTTCACATATCTTGATACACTAAATACAATCTAATTTCTATTTACATTAGGTACAAAAAAGAAACTATATGCATCCAAACAAAAGAAACTATCTCCATTAATAACCATTAATAACAGCAGTTGAAGGTCACCTAAAAAGATTAAAAAATAGTTTCAATAACACATCTTGGTACATTAAATGAACCAAACCAGTTTGATATGTGTAAACAAAATGAGTTGTTTATCTACCTAAATAGTTTCATCTGAACAAACAAAAAGCTTAACACGTTGTTTCAAAATGAACAGTTTCAAAATAGACAATGTAACTAACAACACAAAAGAAGTAGCAGCTTAATTTGATGGTCTCCATATGGTGGGTTTAGGGAGAGACCTCTTAATGCTAAGCTTTGAAAGTCTTGCTTATGAAGAAACAATGGAAGTTCCAGATGGTTAAAAAGATGATGAAGATGGTAATGGTTGTGAAGTTGTACCACCAAAATTTGTCATTGGAGGTGTTGAAGCTAACTATGATGTTGGAGCAACTGAAATTGTCTTTCTGGCTGTAATAGATGATCTTGTGTTAGGTCGAGAAAATAACACTTGACTTTGTCTTCCCGGCTGTTAAAAAGAAAGGCAAAAAGTAAAAAAAATCACAAAATTTATAACAAAATGAATTAAATATTTATAAACAGAAACTTACATTTAAAATTTGTAGTCTTGTAGCCTCATTTGTGTATATGCCAATCCCTTGCATGGTTGTTCTCACTCTTGGCCTATGCGTTGTAACATGCTCTCTAGTGCCTACTGGTATTCTATTTGTTGTGACCTTCCTCTTTGTAGGTGTAGAGCTTCTTGGTTGAGCAGGTGGTTGAGCAGATGGTGAGCTAAGATCTGCTTAAAATCAGCAAATTTAAAGTATGAATTTCAAATAGTGTATGAAACCAAGCAATATATTAAGTAGAATATGACTTAATAGATTGACCAGTAGAAAAAAATGAATGAGCAGATAGAGTTGGCATGAAAACTATTGGTGGAGCTGCTGGTCTTACATTGGTGGAGCTGCTTGTCTTGGCATTGATGTAACTGGTGGTGTTGACATTAGATGAGCTGTTTGGTCTTCTTGTTGGTGCACCTAACAATAATAGTTGATGCATTAGATAACTGGTTGTGTTAAATAGCAGTTAAACAATAGTAAAAAATAGTTAAATAACAATAGTAAAAATAGTTAAATAATAGTTAAATAACAATAAAAATATAATGTAAACTTACATTGGGTTGCTTTTTGGTTGGACATGTTCTTACATTGTGTCCAGTAAGCCCACATACTCTACAATTCATTTTTAATCCTATCCTTCTCATCTTATTCTTGCTCTTCGGTTCACCTTCTTCTCTTTTTCTTTTGTGCTTTGGTCTTCCTAGCATTTTCCTTGGAACTAGTGGATCAATCTTGCCCATTTTTGTGTCTTTCCAATACTTTTCACTTGGAATGGTTAAAAGAACAGCACTGTACATCTCATGATAAAATATTTTTTATATAAATTATGCACATATAATTCTAACTATTCTTCTCTATAGAGTATGACACACACATTATGAGGGTATGGAATTCCCGTGAGATCCCACACTCTACAAGTATATTTACAACCCCTAACATCAACAACAAAAATATCATCACCATGTTGAACCTCATACCCTTCAGCTCCATTCCATATCACATGACATAAAGAACTAAGTCTTTTATGTTCTTCCAGTTTGTTTGCAATTCTAGGACACAACTCACCTTTCCACCTAAGTGACTTTTTGTGTTCAACTAGTCTGTGCATGACATAGTGTCTAATGTCTTCAAACAGTGAGATAATAGACTTAAACCTAGCTCCTACTATAGCAGAATTGAATGCCTCTGAGAAATTATTATCAAGGGCATCACACTTTGATCTAGTAGAAAAAAAGGCTTTGGACCAGTATTTAGGATGTCTATCCATAAGATCATCATGTACTTCTTGTTTAGCTTACCCAGCCTGTCAACATAGTGTTCAAATTGAGGTTCTGTTGTAGCCTTGCAACATAACCAAAACAGCAGCTGAAGTTCACCTCCCTTGTGACTTTTTTTTCCAAGTGGCAAATATATGCCTTGCACAAAATTTGTGCTCCACATCTAGTAAGCACATATGGACCTCTTCAAGCAAGCCCTGCAAAGTCAAATAAAATAGGCTTAACTTAATTTATTATAAATAATAGTAATTTATAAAATAAAAATAAAAATATGTGTTTACCTTCTACATGTCACTGAGTAGAGTCAGCTTCTCACCATTTCCTAAATTCAAGTCATTCTGGAGGTGATTTAAAAACCATGCCCATGTCTCCCTGTTTTCCACCTCAACAACTGCCCAAGCAATAGAAAAAATCTGATTGTTGCTGTCTCTACCCACTGTTGACAGAATTTCACTTTTAAATGCCCCTTTCGAATAACAACAATCTACCCCAAGCACATGCCTACAATATTTCTTAAAACAATCATTTAATGCACTAAAACAAACATACAGTCTCCTAAATTTAGGATTGTCAACACTATTGGGTCTCATAAACTTTAAGTCAAATGTACCCTCTGGATTAGCAGTCCTCGATGCATAAACATAGTCAAACAGTACACTAAATTCATGTACAACACTACCTTTAATCTTTTCCATTGCCCACTTCTTGGCTCTCATGACACATTGTTTGTTCAATTCCACATTTAACTCTTCTCTACCAAGCTTCATCATCTCAGACTGTTTCAATTTAGGAATAATCCTAAGCTTTGGAATAAAATGTTTTCCAACAAATTTAAAATTTTCTCTCTGGTTCTTAAATGTTACAAAACATTGGTGGTCAGCTACAAGAGTTTTAACTTTAAAACAACCATCATCCCAAGAAACATATATCAGAAATGGACAACCTTTTCCCTTACAAACTGTCCTAATTTTTTTCTTTTCTATTTGATAAAAACTTGAAATCAAACCTATGAGCTACAACATAAGTATATAAGGCATCCTTTAACTGTTTGTGATTTTCAAAAATCATTCCTTGTTCAAATCTAGGTACAGTAGTTAAAGGATCAAAGAATACCTTAGCAGTCTTCTTAGAAATGAAATCTCCATCTGAATCTATCTCGTAGCTCCCAACATCTGAAGAATCTAGGTAATCAGTATCCTCTCCACAACTTAAACCTTCTAATTCGGCTTCATTTTCCATTTCACTATCAACACCAGTTGTTTTACCTAAATTTCTTAAATTTCCATTTGAATCTGCCTCATTTGCATCTACTGAACTCAAATCACAGTCTTTATTCCTATTTGTTGCACCTAAACCACCATCTAAAGTAATATGTGCTTCTAAGTATGCTGCAGCCACAATTTTGTCTTTTATCTTCTTTTTGAGTAGTTTAAAGTTTGTATGAATGGAGCTTATCTCTTCATCATCATCGTCAGATAATGCATACTCTCCACCTACTTTTCAACTTTTCTCTTGGGAATCATTACTGTCATCTTGGGTATCATAACTATCTTCATCCATCGATTCATCACACCATCCAAGATTAACATGTGACCCATCACCATAACTTATATTAATGTCAATAGACCCATTAGGCCCATTATCAGCATTATCAGAACCCTCCAAAGTCATGCTCCTGCTGTGGATCACCTAACAGATTAATATAATAAAGGTTAGTGACTCATAATACATATTTTATACACTCTACAAGTATCAAATATGCTCATACATTTCTTCAACAGTCACAAAGTTAATTACTTAAACATTTAGCAATCAACACACTTTACAATGATTTAACAGTCAGCTCAGTTATCAAACACACAATCAATACTCACCATGTTTAACACAAAGCACAAAAATTGACATATATTTAACATTTTTTATTGTTTAAATATATATTTAATATACTACTTTATTAATTTCAAAAAAAATCTGAAGCAAAGACAATTTTTTTACCTCCACTGTTGTTGGTCAAACTCAAAATCTACAGTACCAAAGAGCTTCAACTTTATGTCTGTCGTTCACAGTCAATACTCACCATTGAGTATTAAAATCAAAAGAATGATATTACACAATATAGTGGGTATTAAAATGAAAAGAATGCTACTGCACAACACTAACTTACTTTTTTTCAGAACTAATTTTGAACTTCAGGCGCTTTCAACGGATCTTCTTCCTTCAACTTGGGGGCTTGATTTTACTGTCAAAGCGAAAAGATTATCTAATCGAACAATTATTTCTTCCTTTTGTTAGTAGGAGATTTGATTTCCTTCAGTATAAACCCTAGTTCTATGACAAACGATTTAAATTTTTTTGCTCAAATACTTTTTCAGAAAAGGGGGAACGAGAAGAGAGAGGGGAAGACGGTGAATAGGTTAAGCGAGATTTACATTGGGTTAAAAGTAAAGGTTTTTAATTTATTTAATTTTACTTTTAATCTTTTTTATTTTTAAAAGTTCATTTTCAAATAATAAAAATGTCTGCCACGTGGCCATTTTTGACTGGATAACGGCGCAAATTTAACGTCCGTCACGGGAAATCTCAAACTGAGTTACGGAATGAAACGTTAGGCACCAAAGTGGCCCGAAAAAAACGTTAGGCATCAAACTGAAAAAAAAATATAGGTTGAGCACATTTTTTACTATTAAGCATAAATCGGAGTCTTCACAAATGGGGATGCATCTCACAAATAAAGAAATAGCCGTTAAGGCTATATTTGATGGATTGATTTTATTTGGATAAAATTCATAAATTTTATGAATAATTTTTAATGATGGATTAATTAGTGAGAGTTGTCTCTTGTCATGTTAGATTTCTTCTAAACTAACTGTAGTTCTAGCCGCGTTTTTGGCTTGCGGTGTTTTATCAGAATTATGGATATAACAGATGTTATTATAATCACTGTGAACTTTTATTTTTCGCAATAACAATTTTGAATAGTACCGCTATCATTATATAATGGCTACTATTGCAATAACGGACCGCTATTTAAATTCTTGGTGAGAACTAAAAGAAAATTACTTATATATATATCAGAATATTATGTATGATTTATTTCATTTTGAGTATTAAATTATAATGTTGATAAAATTTAAAAGGAAATTATAATTTTTGATTCAAAAATGGAATGAGAAGTTGGTCCATTTTAAACACTTGGGATAAGAAGATAGATGGAACCGGTCCAAGAAAAGAAGATTCGTTTATAATATACTTGATTGCGTTGGCATATTTTGACAAAACAACGCCCACAGGATAGTAAATGCGACAGCGTTTAGGTAACGGCAAACTTCAAGGAAACTGAGTTACCATTGAATTTGGACCCACTTTATTCTTCCTTGCTAAGATTTCGTTTGATCGTTTCTATGTTGAGTTTAGCTGTAGAAAACAAAAAACAGTTCCGAGATTTATTAACGGGTCGAATGAATAAATATGTTTATATTATTTTATTATGTATGAATTTAAATTTTATCATTTAGTTTTGAAATATAATACTCCTCTATTTAATAAAAAATAATTTTACTATTAATGGAAATAATTTGATTCAAATAAATTAAAGTATGAAAAATAGTTGGTTTTGATCGACTAAATCAACTTTCGTGAGTTGTTTTGGGCAAACATATATTTAGTTATTTAAATTTGGTTTTAATGTTTAATTTAATTTTTCGATTCTTTTGGTATAATTGCGTACATGAATTTGACTTTTTAATTTAAATTGATATCTGAGTTTAGACTCATGGTTCAACATAATTTTTATGATTTTTTTTCCAATTAGGTGCTTTAATTTACTTATTAGATTCATTCGGGTTGGACAGACTTAGAAAATTGTAAATAATTTTGAAATTTTATAAAATATAAATAAAATTTTCAAATGTAACAATTAATTAGATAAAAATACAATAAATATTAAATTTAATCAAAAAATCAATTTTGGGTATCGATTCAAACCAAGAAATCAAGTTTATGTATCTAATTAAATAAATAAAATTATAAGCACTAAATTGAACAAAATCAAATGTTTGGATACTTAATTAAAAGAATCAAAATATGAAATTAATCATTTAAATCAAATTCAACAACAAAGTACATATTAAACTTATAATCAAATTAAAATATGTAGAATTTGTTTAACAAGTAGTTGAGTGAGGAGTCAAACACGAAGTGTGAAACACATAACACACACTGTATTATACCTATTGCGTGTTGACCTTTTGTTATTTTCACATGCTATTCCATTTTATTATTTTATCCAATTACTTGTTTGCCCTTCCTTTCATATTTTAGATCTTGATTTATTATTATTACTATTATTTTACTATTAGTTAAAAGGAAATTACATTCTCAATCAAGTTCTTGTAGAGTTGATAAGATCAAAATTATAGGATATTTGATTTCGTTTAAGAATTTAAATTTTAAAATTTATTTATTTTGTAAATAATAAGAATGAAATATATACAACATAGATTAATAATTAAAGATTTAATATAATAAATAAATAGTTATATTTTGATATGTAAATTGTATAAAAAATTACACAGCCTTTCATATTTAAGTTATAGAATTTAAAACATAAATCTCTAGTCCTAACACCCTAAAACATAAACCCTAAACTCTCAACTCTAAATTATAACCACAAACTTTAAATTCTACACCCTACACTCTAAACCCTTAAACCCTAAACCACAACTTATAAACTATGAATTTCAAAATTATTATTGCGTAGGCATCCAACAAAGCAATAGGTTTGAGAAATAATCATTTAATGTCACGTACAAAAACAGTCTTAAACTCTTAAATTCTAAATTCTAAAATTAAAAAAATTATAGAAATTAAAATTTTTATAAGCTTATATATCAAAATATTTTTTTATTAAATATCACTTTAATGGCGAGATAATAGTAGGGGTAACATTGACTTTTGCACAAGATAGAAACGTAGTGGCCCAAACTCAAATTCTCTCCGCCTTAACACGCTAAGCAAAGGACTCCCGTTGAATTCAAGTTCCCTATATATCTATATAATCAACCTAAACGAAACAAAGCTCAAATTCGGACGTTGCAAAAGAAACAAAGGAAAGAAATTACAAAAGAAAACAGAACGATGTGTTCCGTTGCCGTATCGAACTCTCCGGTGTTTTCTCCGTCGTCGTCTCTCTTTTGTAACATAACGTCGATCCTCTCTCCGTCAGCAGAACCTCGGAATCTAACGTTGACTCACCTCAAACCTTCGTCTTCTCCAGCTCCTCCGTCTGCTTCTTCCCCTTCACCGCCTTTCAGGCTCCGGCTTCAAAAGCCGCCGCCTTTGTCTTTGCTGTCATCTTCTTCTGCTGTTGCTTCATCACCGCCATCGCCTTCCTCGGGTTCCGATTCGACTGCTTCTCTGGGACCGGGATCGGTGTCGACGATCTTGAAGAGGAAGAGACCGGCGAGGCTGGATATACCGTTTGCGACGCCGGGTATGTGTTTGGGGATTCCGGCGACGCCGTGTGAAGTCGGGAGAGAGTTGGAGAGCGAGGGAGATGGATATTCGGTTTATTGTAAAAGAGGGAGGAGAGAAGCCATGGAAGATAGATTCTCAGCTTCTGTCAAACTCCAAGGAGATTCCAAACAGGTATTTTTTTTTACAGTTTATAGCATTTTTTTTCTAAGAATTGTAGGACAAGGAAATGTTGAAGTAATGAAAAAGAACAGTGATAATTAGAGGTGTAAATTCTGACCTGAACTCGAAAATTCGATCTAATTGAAACTCTAATTAATCCTGTCCACATTGACCTGATCCAAAACAACTCGATCTGCTTTTTTTGACATAAGTAGTAGTGATTGAATTTGAACTGAAATGGATGGTTTGGTATAAAAATCTGAATCTGATTTAGAATGAGTTTATTAAGTTTTGGAAGTCATGGTTTTAATTATAATTGCAGGCATTTTTTGGTGTTTTTGATGGCCATGGAGGCGCTAAAGCTTCAGAATTTGCAGCCAAGAATTTGGAGAAGAACATTTTAGATGAAGTTCTTAGAATTAAAGACGAATTTGAAACTACTGTAAAGGAAGCTGTTAAAGAAGGTTATTTAAAAACTGATACCGAGTTTTTTAAGGAAGATGCTGCTGGTGGTACATGCTGTGTGACAGCTTTGATCCGAAACGGAAACCTTGTTATATCTAATGCCGGTGATTGCCGTGCTGTTTTGAGCAGAGGTGGTGCTGCCGAAGCTCTCACCTCCGATCACCGACCTGTTAGGGAGGATGAACGGAACAGAATTCAGAATTTGGTAAGCAACATTACAATTAATCGATAACCACTGCCAGCAAAACTTGATAGAACCGTGACTGATAATGCATGGTGTGAATTTGTTCTTTCAGGGTGGCTATGTGGATTTATGCCGTGGTGTTTGGAGAGTTCAGGGTTCTCTGGCTGTCTCAAGAGGGATCGGAGATCATCACCTTAAACCGTGGGTGATCGCCGAGCCGGAGACAAAGATCGTTAGTATCGAACCTGAATGCGAGTTCTTAATATTAGCCTCCGACGGCTTATGGGACAAGGTATGACGCCTTTTCTCTCTTTTAAAGTACTTGCAATCTTTACGGTGGTTGATTTTTCATATAAATCTAAATGTATTCTTTCTTCCTTGTGCTTTTCCAGGTTAGTAATCAAGAAGCAGTGGACATCGCTCGCGCTTCATGTATCGGCATCAATAAACCAAATCCATTGTTTGCTTGTAAGAAACTCGTCGACCTTTCTGTTTCACGGGGATCGTCCGATGATATTAGTGTGATGCTGATTCAGTTGGGGCACTATATTTGATAGTCTTAATACAACTCATGGGATTGACAGTAGTAGGGTTTAGTCTTTTTATTAACCATTCTTTGTGGGGATTTTTGATAATTCCCACTCTCATTGTTTATATATTTAAACATTCATTGACACTTAGAAATGTAAAACCAGGGTATCCTTTGTAGAAATAACTATAAAATTATTTAATTCAATGAAGCTATCTTGTGAACAGTGAATTTTCAAGATTTTTTCTTATCATTTTCGGCCACTCAACCTTATGTCGCCCTCGTCACGAGTTAACTACACTTGTGATGTGCTATTGTCACGGTTGTTCACCTTGGTTACCCCATTCATGAGCGCTCGGCTTAAAATTGAGCAGTTAAAGGGTCATTTTAATACCACTTGTCACGGGGCCATTACTTTCTTTCCAACAGACATGTTTGATATGATGTGCAACGTCACCGTTTATATATCTCAATACCTCTCTTTTACTTTCCGATATGGTATTAATGTCCCCGCCTCTTCTCAGACGTGACATTTTGCCTCCGCCATGTTACCTAGGAGTGTTCAAAAATACCCGACCCGGTTGACTCTACTTGACGACCCGAACTTTAAAAAATCGAGTAATTCTTTAAAAAAAAATTACCCGACCCGAGATTTTTTTCGGGTAGTTGGGTCAGGTTTGGGCCGAATTTTTTGGTAACCGAGTATCTTACCCGATACTTTTAATATATTTACTTTTTTAGTTTTAAATTATATTTTTATTTTAGGTTCTTTAATATTTTTACCTAAAATTAAATTTAAATCTCTAAATTATTTCTATGTTTTATTATGTACTTTTAAGTTTTAAAATTTTCAATTATATATTTTGTTGTTTAAATAGAGTGGAATTGCATTACCATACCGAGATAAAAAAAACAAGATTAATATTTTTAATTTTTTGGTTATAAACTTTAATATATAAATATATCCAAATATTTCATCTTAAAACAACTTTAAATCACTAATTTTTGTGTTTGGATTATGTATTATAAATTTTTAAATTTTATGTGTTACTATGTAATTTTTAAAACTTTTAAATTTAATAAATAAATAAATAAATAAATAAAAATGTAAACCGAATACCCGTTACCTGATTTCTCGGGTACCCAAATTTCATGGTATCGAATAACGGGTACCCGACTAAAGCGGGCCGACATATATAGTACCGAGAGAATCGGTTTCCCGAAAATGAACACCTCTAATGTTACCTGTGACAATAGGAGGCAATGAGGTATTTGTGAAAGTTTATATCATAGACAATGTATAACCATCATTTGTACGGAGAGTCTAATGCACAACAGGTAAGGATGTATCAAGTTTCGGAACTTGTGAAAGACTCACTTAAAATGTTATACTTTTTTGATAATGTTTTAGTTTTTTTTTGTGCTTTTTGACAAGTTTTAAAACTTTTTTAAATAACATTTTAGGTTATTGGACAAAGTTTTGAAATTTATTTTCTAAATTTTGAATATTGTCAAAATTTACGAAAAAATCAACCTTAAATGTTATAAAAAATTCTAACATTTTAAATTTTTAAAATCTCTTACAAATTTCAGAACTTATCATTTTTTGACCGGGCGCTAAACTTGTTGCACCCTCATGGGAACTCACATTAGATATTTGGGTTCAAATTTAAGCATTTTGAAAAGAATTGCAAATGCCAATATTTGCCTACTATTCTCTTTTAACCTTTACATTCTATCCATGTATGCTCTGGGAATATGGATAATTTTGAACCCTATTTCAAAGACTTCGGGATAGGGCTAAGCAACGAAAACGGATAGAATTATACTGTTTGGATGATTTATGGTCCATACATTCAAAAATTATAGTTCTTTAAATTGAATCGAATTAAATTTTTTTATTTAATTTATAATTAATTTTAATTATTTTATAATATAAAAATAAGTATTTTACACTTACCTATAGTGAAATAACCTCTAGGTAAATTATTAAGTATTTTTTTTTACTTAAAAACAATTTTTTAAAAAAAAATATATGAAAAAGACTTTAAAAATTGGGTAAAATTTTGATACATGTTGTGTAAAATTTATTTTACAGAAGCATGTATATTTATACTATAAAACTTAAATATTAAATTTTAAACTCTAAACTATAATATTAAATTCTAAACCATAAAATTTAAACTTTAAATTTTAAACCATAAACTAAACCCCTAATCCCTTAAACTAAAATGCTTAGGTAAACTAAATTTTATACAGCCTATGCATTAAAATTTTTTCCCTTAAAACTTTATCAAATAATATTTAAAACCCATAAAATAAAATTAATTTTGTCAAAATAAAATACAAAACCTTAAGATTAATATAAAAATGAAAATCAAAGTTAAACGAACATTTATCCAAAAAAATAAAAATAAAAACATTATTAAAAAAATTTACCAAACTGAATCGAATACACCTCATTTAAGAAACCTTATATTCCCAAATAGCTTTGTAAGGGCAATGGTGATGACAGATTCAAAGTTAGTGCATTTTGAACCACCAAGCACGAACTTGTTGAAAGTGACGTCATTGTTGACCTAAAAACTACAACTAGGGAATTGAACATGATTTGGTGGGTCAACTCGGGATGTGAATGGTTGGCGATATTGGCGGTGTCAAACATCTTTCTTCTTTACGGTGTCAACCGGTGGATGGATTCATATTGAGAAGTAAGAACCGCAATCATGAAAAAACATATCGGATTTAGATAGTGGACATAAAGGTTTCCTCTAAAAATTTAAAATTATTACATAATTTAAAAAATTTCAATTTCTATACATATTTTTTTATAAAAAATTTATTTTTATCTCCTAAAATTTTATAAATTTATCTTTTTAAAATTTTATAAATTTTTCTCTGAACATAAAATATTGCATCCGATCGTGGATTTTGATGCCATAAAAATCAATCGCTACACATTTGACCAAATCTTTATCACAGGAATTTCGGCCTAATATCAAACTACTTTTGTTTTAGTCGTAACATCGCATGTTGCTGGAGATACCGGTCTTTGGAGTTGGAACAAGAGCAACTTGGTTTTGGTTGCATTGCAATTTGCATCGCATCATGGTGTCGTGATCCTTTTCATTTATATTTTTGTTACGTGCTTCGAGTAAATTTAAGATCGTAAACGAATTGAACATTCAACGAACTGTTCGTGAATCGTTGGTGGAAAGTTTATTTATGTTTGTTTATTTATTAAACGAACAAACATAAACAAATATTTTTGTTCGTTTAATTAAATAAACGAATACGAATAAAGAATTTATTTATTTATTTACGTTCATGAACGTTCGGTAATTTGTTAGTTTATTTATGTTCGTTAAATTTATTCACGTATGTATTTCCTACCCAATGAATCACTATTCCTTTCATTCCAGGATATATTAAAAAAACCTTAAATTATTTTTGGTCTGTCTTCCAAGTTTCACCCCACCCCAACACGAGCACCACCGTCGCTTCACGGAGACTTCAAAGACCAACAATCAGGTAAATCGTTGTCATTCTCCTTTTCTTTTCTCATTCTCCTTATATTCTCTCCACAGACGCTCTCCTTCTCTTCTCTTCTCTTCTCTTCATGCTCACTCTCTTTCTATTCTCTCATTGTTCTTATTTCGAATATTTTACTATTTTTTGATCAAATCGTTCTTCTCTTTTCTCAAATCTCTCTTTGTTCTACTTTTTTCGATTACATTTCTGTTTTTTCCTTACACAATCATTTTTTTTTCGAATTATTCTTCTTCTGTGTTTTTTTTTATCAAATCCATGTAATATTCATCTTCATTTCATTTCATTCCATAGCTGCTACACCTATGCCTTTCTTGGGCAAAAAATTACTTTGAAGCTGTTGCCATTTCCTCGTCTCCTAGTCCATACTCAGCTGAGCTAGTACAATGGCTGTCTCCGCAGCTGGGATGGGTCTGTGTTAACACTGACGGGCAGGTTTCCCGACGTCTACCTTTGGTGCGGCTGGTGAGCTTATCCGAGATCATAATGGTGATTTTCTCGTGGCGTTTCACCACTCGCTAGGTCCTTCATCGGTTATTCATGCCAAGCTTTGGGGAATTTATGAGGGGCTAAAATTAGCTCGATCCTATGACTTTGATCGTATCTTTGTCCAGACTGACAACTCTGATGTACATGCGCTCCTCTCCCCCCATCTATGGAGAGCCTTTTTTCCTCAGTCCGTAGTATTGCCGCTCTATGCAACATCAATTGGGTTGTTGAATTTGTTTGTCCACAGGAAAGCTAACTTTGCTGCCGATGACATGGCCAAGTTTGTGGTTCATCCTCATGGTCACTTTAGCACCTTTGATAGTCCTCCGCCGTCTTTATTAGATATCTTGTGTCAAGATGTTCATGGTCCCCATATTCGAATAATCAACTAGTGTAACGGCCTCGACCTCATTTCCATTAGAAAAAAAATAATTCAGATTTTTAGGTTGTTTGTTGGTTAAATTGCTTTCAAAGATTGATTTGAGATGTATCATTGCCCACTATGTTCGTTTGTCATTTTAACGGATGAATATTAACGAACACGAACAAGCTACATTCCTTAACGAACGAACACGAACAAAAAATTCTGTTCGTTTAGTTGTTCATGTTCGTTTGGTTCGTTTACATGCATAAATAAATTATTTTTTTCTTCTAAAAGTTACAATAGAATCATTTAATTAAAATATGGTTACAATCAAGTCACTCATCGGTTAAAATAAAAAGGACATTAAACATTACCTAGTATAATAGTAATTTTAGTCCCCTAAACTTATAATTCTATTAATTTGATCTTAATTTAAAATAATTCAGTAAATTTAACGATGAATTGAAAAAACAATCACTTCAATTCGACTACCAAGTCAACAAATTGAACTGCCATATTAACAAGTTTAATGATCACATCTGTATTATAACGGTAAAAAATGAATTCCATTAATCAAAGAACTTACTTAATACATCTCATATTTATAGAAAACATTTTCAACTATAGATGATTGAAATTGAAACACTTTTAAAAGTTTGAATCCGGAATTAAAAGAGAATGTAGTAAGGAACTTTTGAGTGGATGTCAGCCTCAAATTTCTAATAACTTTTTTTTGATTCTCTCTAGCATTGTTTGCTCAGCTCTTGTTGTTCTTCTCCTTCACCAGGACTTGTTAGTCCATATAAGATACTTTAAAAAACCCCACGGCCACCTTTTTTAAACGGATATCATAGGACTGAATTTTAGCAAATCAAAAAATAAAGGCCGTTTTTTAATCAAATAAAAGTAGAAGGTTTAATACAGGGAGGACCAGTTTAACCTTTTATTCCCCGCTCACGATCTACCCAAGTAACAATTTCTCGAGGGCAGCTAATTCTTAGACTTCGCATCACAATCACATGAACAACATTGATCAACATAAATTAATCACAATTCTTCCAACTTCACCTAACTTTAGGGTTCAGTTAATTTGCAATTATTAACATATGCTTTTATATTACATTGCATTCCCTAAATTTAGAGTTTCATTATATATCACGTAACACCTCGATCCCGACCCGGATCTGAAGTGTCACATTCGGGTCACCCAAAAACCGACTCATCAAAATTTCTCATTTTAAATCACGAGTTGGTAATTCTCAAAACAATCAATTTCCATAAAATCCACATAAATAATAAGATTAAAAGGGTTTACAAAATACAAGTTTCAATTAAAATACACCGTTTGACCAAATAACAGTAAATCAAAATAAGATACAGACTCGATTGTGGTAAGGTCCTATGAATACAATCAGTCCAAACTAAACATCAAGTACTGTACTCTGAAACTGGCCCGGTGCTGGAAAATCCTCCTCGATGTGCTCCTACAAAAGCAACCTGTCAACCTACGCAAGGAAAAACCATAATTCCGCACGCTGAGCTAACAAAGCTCAGTGGTACATTTCTACTCTACTGCAATTCATGAATATCATAAAACAAGCATGCATGATATTATAATTAAGAGTGCATAGAAAGACTTCTCAACATCTATGGATCATCTTCTAGCCTATCCTAGCTAGGGCTTACATCTGTCTCAAGATACCACTATTTACAAGAAGACCACTAAGCCATCCCAGGCTTACCATACGCGAGGTCCCACCGACCATTGAGTTACGTCCCTTACCCTGATCACACAGCCCAAGGGTTATCTAACCCATACTCGATATCACACAGCCCATCGAGTTAGTTGAGCTCACACAGCCCGTCAAGTAACAGCCCTACCCCGATCACATAGCCCAAGGGTATAATTAGCCGACATCTATTATCCATAGAACAACGTAAGTACATACATTTCCTAATGGCCAACGAAGCCCTACTATTTTTCATGCCTACACAGTCGTCGGGTTACCCGTGGTCACATAGCCGTCGGGTTAGGATCGTATCTGGATCACTATAGCCACAGATACGTCCTAGACATACTTGGATCACAATAGCCACAAGCAGTCTTTTCCTGAGGTCACATAGCCAATCAAGATTACTCGAGATCACATAGCCCTTCGAGTTACTAGAGCTCACATAGCCCCCGAGTTGTATTTCCATATCCTGATCACATAGCCCAAGGATAAGTTTCTAACCGCATCAGATCACATAGCCCGTGGATATGTCGGATGTACTCGATCACATAGCCTGGAGTACCCATCCCCTTATTTAAGTGCCATTGCACTAACGTTAGGACATCCAGATTCTTAACCAAGACACATACGATAAAACATTCTCCCCTGAGCATCGATATATCTCACCGAGAGATCAAAAGGCATCCAGCCAACTCTTACCAATGCCTCAAGGCATGACTCGTTGATACAATAATTAAGATATATCTTTAGGATTTATTTACACCCTTCCTCGTTAGATTATCTTATTACTCACGGCAACCAACCTATATGGACGTCCCTTTAGCACACATCAATGACCCCAAGCTACCAAGTAGCATTAACTGATCCACCACGGATCCCTATGGATTACTAGTCCAAGCAACTTACCCAACTGCTACCAAGCCATTAGCCATTAATCCACATATGGGTTACTAACCTCTATTTCTCAATTTTAGAGTTTGTTTTATACCTTTAGGGACCCGCCAGACCCTTTATCATGAATTATAGAGCCCTCGAGCACAACCTCGAAATTCTAGGGCAGATTTCTCTACGAGTACCGATACTCTAACATGGGTATCGGTACTCCTCTTCGAGTACCGATACTCAACTTATGTTCGAATGAACTGAACAAGCTGTACCGATACGCTCTTCCCCCATATCGGTACTCAGCATCAGTACTCAGATCGCCCCGTACTGATGCCAACCAGTACCGGTACCCCTACCTTGCGTACCGATATGCTAAAGCTTATCTCAGACAATGTAACAGTGGGTACCGATACGCCCCTAGCGTACCGATACGCCCAAACGCTACTGGAATTCTAATCAAACAAGAGGTACTGATACACGGGAAGGCGTACCGATACGCCTCTCACAAACTAGCTCCCTTAATATAAAGGAGTACAGATACGCTACCATATCGTATCGGTACGCGAGCCCAGATTTCAAAACCTAAAGCTCAGGATTTCCTCACTCCCATCTTTAACCTCTATGGTTAAGTCTCAAATATTTCTTACAAGTTATTTAGAGTATAGTAGGTGGTTTTTTTTACCAATTTTACCCATTATTAACGCATGATACACGATTTGCCATTAAAGGGGGATTTAAGCTCCTAAAACCACAACCATGCAACCCAAACTATAAACCACACAAAGCAATCATCTTATGAGGCTCATGAAGTGTATGAGTCAGATATGTACTGATCTTAAGCATGCAAAACCCAAAATAAAGCTCCTACCAAGCTTTTACCACCTATCTTCTTGGTCCAAGCTTCCAAACTCAACCCCTACCAAATCCAATGATGCTTAGCTCGAAATAGAGATCCTTTGATGCTGATAAACTCTTCTTTGATGACCGATCCGAGATTTACACTCCACCACAACAAGTTTCCATCTTTTCTTTGTGTCTGAGAAGAGAGTTTGAAGAGGAAAGAGATAAGGAGGGAGATGAGGACAAGGCAACTTCACCCCTCTTTTTCCCTCTGTAGAAAAATAGCCAAGGCCATCAGCTTTTGTCTCCCCATTTATGATTTTACCATAATAGCCTTCCTCAAAACTCATCTTAAACCAAGCCCAATACCCCTAAACAAGCCTAACAACACATGAAATCCCATGAAGCCCGACAATAAGGCCCAACATAACCTGAACATTCGACCTGACATATTGGTCAAAGACCCGAGTCAATGCCCATTGTTAATTCAAGAAATTCAGGTCGTTACAACTCTCCCCTCCTTCAAGAAATTTCGTCCTAGAAATTTAGATAGATGAAATGGAGATGTAACCAAAACAGATCTAACCACTTCACCATTCAAACAAGATCACCTTGATTAGGGAGAGTTCTCCCTCAATCCACCTTAAACAGAACCATAACACTAAACTACAGGCTCTTAACACTTCTATTGAGATTTTCAACGACTCCTTTTTCAGCAACCAATGACACTTATGATGAATCGCTAAACATGATAACATAACCAACCTCGAGCCACGTTGTTCAAATATCCACTTAAAGAACTCACTTCTAAAGGATTCTATCTCGATTAACCAACCTTTCTACTAGCATTCATCATCAAAAAACTAAATTAGACTTCATCTACGTCTAAAAAGCTGCACCACCGCTACAAATCATTGTCAAGAACGCATCACGCCTAACAACCATACCCCGATCAAACCATTAAAGGACAAGCAAAACCCTAACAACCGGTCATTATCATCTACCTTGAATTAACAACTTTTTCCCCAGACTTGGGCCACCAAGACGAGATTTAAACTTCATTTTATCAAACTGTTTTCAACCGGGTCAACAACCATTATCGATCCCAACCACTTGGTTCCGGGAAATGACCACCGTCACTTAGGAACTTACACAAGCAACCCAAAACTAGCCATTCTATTTGCAAAAGTCTACACACCTTCTTCTAACCCTTGACTCGATCTAACAATCAGACGTGAAAAGCTATCTGACTATTCTTCAAGATTTTCAACTGGTCCATCCAATAATATTTATTTGCAATGCAACCATCTGGTTACCCTCAACACAGCTATTGATCTACATTTTTGTTGCGCTACTCTGATAACTTCTACAGTACTTGCCTTAATCGATAACAACTTTGGTCGAACTCGATTGGGCAATCCTCAAACTCTACGAGATCTAGCTCAATAGATGCACAAGCCAAGCAACTATCCTCACGATTCGCCCTTAGAACCCTAACCATGTTCATCACAACCTTCATTTAACATTTCCAACGGTACCTTTACTCCGACAAACAACACGCGAAGCTCTCATATTCTATGGCCAAAACAAGATCATCGATCTCACGAAACCGGTGACGGTCTTCCATCATCGCACTACGGCTCAACACATCCAAAGCCACCATACAAGCTATTCTCACGCAGACACGATCTCGGCGAAGCACTTGGTAGCGACACCCAATTGGTCGCTTGCACAAGTGTGCCCCCAACAAAAGTTTGTTAAGTACCATACCATAGAGCGATGGACACTAACAACGAACTCAATCTTGCATTTATCGCAGTTCTAAACCATAATCAACTGGTAAGATTACTCATTCACCAAGGGTACCTCCATACCCTCAAAACACCCACAACACTAAGACCAGGAACTCTTAACCCTCACGTCTACAACGCAAGCTAAGAACACCTTGCAACCTATAGAACCTTTCTTGAGCTAGCACTACGGAGCACAACGTCTACCTTAGAGAGGTTAAGATTCTACACAACTGACACTACAACTAGGTTCAAGCAATCTAAAACTTCATAACTTCTCACTCGCATCATACTGCACACTTTCTCTCTCAACAACCATCTATGATAAAAAACCTTATCTAACAAAGGATGAAATTCTATTTACCATCTAGAGCAACAACAAACCCAAGATTTACCAAGATGCACATCACAAGAATTGGTCTATTACACAACGAAAGAGCTAAACAACTAACGTAACAACTGAAACCAACAAAAAACTTAATTACCTGACATATCCTCGGTCGTAACGCTGTCAACTCTAATTTGAATGGCAGACTGCCTAGCAATGCCTCACGTGCCAACCCTGGCGGTGGATCTCACAGGACCTCCACCTCGATAACCTGACGGTGCCCTAGCTCTGCCTCTAGCAAAACTCTAATTATGCCAGGAAGTAGCCCACCTCTGACATTGAACTGATGTATCCTCATCCACAACTGGATAGTCCTTTGCCATGTGTCCCGGTGCCCGATACCTATAGCAAACCCTTCGAAGCAAGAAACACACTCTGAGGTGATGTCTGCCACAATGCTCGCATGCTGGAGAAAGCGATGCTCTAACAGAACCATCAACACTCCCTTCCGGAGTATAATTTAAAGAGCCTCTACGAACCTCGATCTAGATCCTGAGCCGACCCTCAGTAACTGGTCTGAGGCAACTCTCTTTGAATTTTTTAAAGTACAAAACCTTTCATGCGGATAGGGAGAATGATTCATGATATCCTGGGTCTCCACGTCACAACATCTAGAATCATCGAACTGATTAGATGCCTAACTCTGAAGCCGCTCAAGTGCCTTTGCACTATTGGCTAACTCAAAGAATGTCCCAAGCAGACCCGCTGTCACATGCAACTGAAGGTTAACATTCAAGCCTTGTCTGAACCTCTTGTACCTTAACTCTTCCGTGGCAACAAACTCTAGAGCATAACGGCTCAAACGCAGAAACTCTTGCTCATAAGCAAACTCCGTTCGATCTCCCTAAACTAGATGCAGAAACTGGTCCCTTATCTCATCCATATGTACCTCACTAATGTACTTCTTCCGAAACTCATCCACAAAGATATCCCATGTCGGTCATTCAGGCTTTAGACCCAACTCTACGATCTCTCACCACTCGTGTGCATTGCCCTTAATAAGGGAAACAATGCAATCAAGATCATCTTCTGGGCTTTTCTTCATCTGTCTCAAGATTTTTTGTGTGTCGCGCAACCACTGGTCAGCCTTGATCGGGTCATCCTCACCCAAGCCTTCAAAAATTTTAGGCTCAAAACGATGAAACCTCTCTACAGAGGTCTTGCGAGGCACCTCAAATTACCTTGGGATAGCTTGCACCACACGTAAGAGGGCAGAGGTAAGGTCACGAAAGTGACCCACCTCTCCACTACCTGTTCCACCTTCCATCAATCCTTTTTCTAAAACACAATAAACAAGGTGGCACATCAAGATTCCCAGTCTTATAAAGTACACTTAAATTTAGGGACTTGTATTCACTAGACACCTTACCACGACCTCTATATCACCCCGGGGTTTCTTAGAACCGACTAAACCTAAGCTCTGACACCACTAAATGTAACACTCCGATCCTGACCCGGATCCGAAGTATCACATTTGGGTCACCCAAAAACTGACCCATCAAAAATTTCTCATTTTAAATCACGAGCTGGTAATTCTCAAAACAATCTATTTCCATAAAATACACATAAATAATAAGATTAAAAGGGTTTACAAAATATAAGTTTCAATTAAAATACACCGTTTGACCAAATAACAGTAAATCAAAATAAGATACATACTCGATTATGGTAAAGTCCTATGAATACAATCGTCTAAACTAAACATCAAGACAAATTGGGCTTACCATACGCGAGGTTATTGAGTTAAGGACTTTTAAATAGGCAAGATCTTACGGAACGTATTTCGACAAAGAAAGTACGATCTGTTCATCCAACTTGAAATATCGTAAGAGAAGAAACTTTTACGCCCAAAACTCCCATGTCTTTCTTGGTTGGACCAACTCCACCGTTGCGATTTAAAACCGTGAGATTAAGACTTTTAAAACAAGATCTTCCCTCATTTTACAAAAGGTACAAAAAAAGCGGAACGAGACAGAAATAGTGAAAAGGACTATGGTTGTAGATATCACGTCTGCTGCGATTAATTTACTTTTAGGGGTGCCAAAAACGTTTGGAAGTGCCAAAACACTGAAGTAGTGTGTAGTAGTGTGCAGGATGGGAGTGGTGTAACTCATATATACAACAATATGAATTGTTGTAATTCAATTGATTCCATTGATGTTCCCGAACCTTTTCCCCTTAAGGAATTTGATGATGAGTTATTTGAGATAGAATTTGAGTCAGTCAATAGCCCCATTGAGCAATTTGAGATTGTACCATTGATTGATTTAAAGATTGGAAACTTGTATTTCTCATTCATAAATCCATCTTTGTTTATGCTGCTAACTCTCAGTTTGTTCCTACTTCTGGTTCATTTTGTTACTAAAAAGAGAGGAGGAAAGTTAGTACCAAATGCTTGGCAATCCTTGGTAGAGCTTATTTATGATTTCGTGCTGAACCCGGTAAACGAACAAATATGCGGTCTTTCCAGTAATGTGAAACAAAAGTATTTCCCTTGTATCTCGGTCACTTTTACTTTTTCGTTATTTCGTAATCCTCAGGGTATGATACCTTATAGTTTCACAGTTACAAGTCATTTTCTCATTACTTTGGGTCTCTCATTTTCTCTTTTTATTGGCATTACTATAGTAGGATTTCAAAGAAATGGGATACATTTTTTAAGCCTTTTATTACCCACAGGAGTCCCACTACCCTTAGCATATTTTTTAGTACTCCATGAGCTAATCTCTTATTGTTTTTGCGCATTAAGCTTAGGAATACGTTTATTTGCTAATATGATGGCTGGGCATAGTTTAGTAAAGATTTTAAGTGGCTTCGCTTGGACTATGCTATGTATGAATAATCTTTTATCCATTTAGTAATGGCCAACGAAGCCATAGATTTGCTCATACAACCATTGGGTTACCCGTGAACCATTCCTCGTTAGGTTATCTTATTACTCACTAGGATAACGAATTCCTAACCAAGATACATACGATAACACATGCTCCTAAGCATCGACATATCTCAAGAGATAAAAAGGCACAACCAGGACCAATGCCTAATGCATGACTCGTTGATACAATAATTAATATATGTATTTAAGATTCATTTACACCATTCCTCGTTAGGTTATCTTATTACTCACGGGATCCTATATGGATTACTAGTCCAGCTAGCAATCCTTACCCAACTGGATTACTAGTCCAAGCAACTTACCCAACTATTAGCCATTAATCCACATACGGGTTACTAACCTCGATTTCTCAGTTTTAAAGTTTGTTTTATACCTTTAGGGACCCACCAGACCCTTTACCATGAATTATAGAGCCCTCGAACACAACCTCAAAATTCTTGGGCAGATTACTCTGCGAGTACCGATACTCCTACATGGGTATCAATATGCCTCACCACGTACCGGTACTCCTCCTCGAGTACCGATACTCAACTCAGGTTCGAATGAACTGAACAGCAAGCTGTACTGATACACTTCTCCGCATCGGTACTTAGCATCGGTACTTGAATCGCCCCATACCGATGCCAACCCGTACCGATACCCCTATCTTGCGTACCGATACGTTAAAGCCTATATCAGGCAATGTAACAGTGGGTACCGATACGCCCCTAGCGTATTAGTACGCCCAAGCACTATTGAAATTCTAATCAAGCAAGGGGTACCGATACAGGGGAAGGTGTACCGGTACGCCCTTCACAAACCGGCTCCCTTAATACAAAGGAGTACTGATACGCTACCACCCTGTATCGGTACGCGAGCCCAGATTTCAAAACCTGGAGCTCAGGATTTCCTCACTCTCATTCTTAACCTCCATGGTTAAGTCTAAAATCTTTCCTACAAGTTATTTAGAGTATAATAGGTAGTTTTCTACCAATTTTACCCATTATTAATGCATGATACACGATTTGCCATTAAAGGGGGATTTAAGCTCCTAAAACCACAACCATGCAACCCAAACTATAAACCACACAAAGCAATCATCTTATGTGGTTCATGAAGTGTAGGAGTCAGAGATGTACTGACCTTAAGCAAGCAAAACCCGAAATGAAGCTCCCACCAAGCTCTTACCACCTCTCTTCTTGGTCCAAGCTTCCAAACTCAACCCCCACCAAATCCAATGATGCTTAGCTCGAAATGGAGATCCTTTGATGCTAATAAACTCTTCCTTGATGACCAATCCGAGATTCACACTCCACCACAACAAGTTTCCATATTTTTTTTTGTGTTTGGGAAGGGAGTTTGAAGAGGAAAGAGATAAGGAGAGATATAGGGACAAGGTGACTTCACCTTTTTTCCCTCTGCAGAAAAATAACCAAGGCCATAAGCCTTTGTCTCCCCATTTATGGTTTTACCATAATACCCTTCCTCAAAACTCATCTTAAACCAAGCCCAATACCCCTAAATAAGCCCAACAACACATGGAAGCCCATGAAGCCCGATAACAAGTCCCAACATACCCCAAACATTCGACCCGACGTATTGGTCCAAGACTCGAGTCAACGCCCATTGTTGCCTCGAGAAATCTGGGTCGTTACATATCAATTCCACACCCTCACCGACCGGGTGTCAAACCTAAATTTAAACACTAAAAATGATATTGTTGAGAAGAAAAACCATGAACATAAACCGTAAAATGAACAATTTTATATGAAAATAACATTTTATAAGGGCATAACATTTTTTGTTAGTGAGAGTTGAGATTAAATTATAAATGATTGGAAATATGGGTCACAAATTTTATGATAAAAGAAAGCTTAGAATGCATTATTTTAAGTTTCAAAAGTGTCCATCGCCTCTGCTCGTCGTTTTTGAATTTGCCCCTAATTATTAGTGGACACATTGTAAATACTTTTCTTTCTTTCTTAAAAACAATTTCTTTAATTATCCTTAATTTTATTTGATTTCATATTCAAATTGTTTTTTCAAAATAATTTTAACTGATTTGATATTAATTATCAAATCTATTAGAGTTTGTAATTCAAATTTCACATTGTTTCAACCCTAAAAGTTCACGATACGACATCCAATTCGTACACAACTATACTTCTATTAAACTTTGGTTCAAAGTAGAAAACTAAGTTTGAGTAGTTTTTTTGCTACAGAAGTTTCTTTTACGATCCTGTAAATAATTAATATGAATTAGGGTTTAGTTTAAATCGAAAAGTCATTTAGCAGCACAAACACACTCTCTTGTATATTTTAACATTATAGTAAATTTCTCGTCAAAATTTTGTCGCGTAAATCTTAATGCTTTTTTTTTACTTGCAATCGAGTCTATTGTCGTTTTCTTTACCGTATACAATAACAAAATCAACCAATAATATCAATAACAATATAAACACACCTAATTAGCGAATTCATGGCAGGATTTGAAGAAAGTTAGGTAGGGTGGAAGCATATGAATGAAGTACATGTATTCATGTGATTTGGTATCCGGTAACAACTGGCAATTCGATTTGTTTGGTTGTGCATGAATCTAAAGAAAGGAAGAAAGAGGCATCAAATTGGGGTGGGGAGGGAGGAGTTGTGGCTGTGAACAGCAGGAAATCAAAGAGAGATAAATGTTGATGCATTGCACGTTAGAGTGTCGACCAGCCAGTTTCTGTGTTTGCTTCTTTGTCCCGTTGTTTTACAACAAAATTTGGCAACAAACCCCGCAGTTTTTCCTGCCTTTCTTCTAACCCACTTGGACGAGAAATTATATCATAGGCCCGGCTCGCCACGTCATCCATGGTCCGAACCAATAAAAAACATCTATTTCATTAAAATTTTTCATGTCATATTTTTACAAGTGAATCTACAATTGATAAAAAAAGTGATTTTTAATTTAATTTACAGTAAATCTGAGTGATAATTCACTTGGTAAAAATATGATATGGAAAAATTTAATGAAATAAATGTTTTTTATTGGTTGAGACCATGGATAACGTGACAAGCCGGGCCTATGATATAATTTCTCCGCTTGAACGGCTATTTGTCTCCTAAGTAACAAATTCCTGGCATTGCCTTCTTGGCTTGCTGGTAACTGTAGGAATTGTTCCATTAGAGTACTTAATTTATTTGAATGATCCATATTAACTAGTTTTTTTAACATGGGTTTTAGTTAGATCTATCGATTTCGACTCTAACTCGAAAACTCGATTCAATTAATTCAAATTTAAACTTGATCCTTTTTGATTTGATCATAAAAAGTCAATAACTTGAACCCAATTTAACTAGAACTCAAAAGTCAAAATGAACCAAACCTAATATGACCCAAACCCGAAATGATACGAAATTGAGCGTCAAACCCAAATGATGGGATTTGAAACTAATTTGAACTTGAATTGACTTTGAATCAGAATTACCCAAATTGATAAGTCCTACAATTAAATAAAAAAATCTAATTTGACCTGTTAACCCAAATCCACCACAATCAACCTAAATTAGTAGGTCTAAAATGTATCATTTAGACGATGAATGATAGTTGCTAGTCATGCTATCCATGTCATTTTGAGATTAGACCGAGTTAGGGTTAAAATAACAATAGGTCAAATTAAAATCATGCCTTCATCATTATTGGAGGATTACTGCTTACTAATTGTAGAAGAAAAATGGAAGACACAAATTAGGAGGTTTAGGACATTTTGATAAGCATCAATAATGCAATAGACATGAACCCTGTTGCTTTATAACTCAAGCGGTAGGAAATATGTGGTGAGATTTAAAACGGCAAAGATAAATGCAATCCCAGCACAACACTCCAAAGCTTAGCTATGGGGTTCAATGTTTTGCTCTTTTTGCCTTTGGTTCATTTAAAGAAAAAGGAGCTTTCCAATGCAAATACTGATGACCCTCTATTATTTCCCACCCAACTGGCCTTTTTTTTTAAAAAAAAAAACACGCACACACACTTCAAATTCATCAAAACCCATCCCTTTGTTTTCTTTTTTCCTCCATTTTCAGTTTAAGTGGGCAACAATCTCTCTCTTTTTCGCTTTCCTTTCCCTTTAGACTTTAGGTAAGTGAATTGTTCTAGCTTATCCAGTCCATGACCCTGTTAAGCCAGGTTAAGGTTGTAGTGGAATGTTGCTATGCCGCCTTTTTACACGGATGGCTGCCATTTGTCCAAGTATGCTTTGCTTCTTTTATATGCTCCATTCATGTCTTAAATTTAAAAAATGATAAATTACGTAAATTATCATTGAATTTTATTCTCAAATCTATTTTAGTTACTGAAGTTTTAAAACGTTCAATTTACTCACAGAAGTTTAGACTGTTATATTTTGACTCAAATTCTAATTGGTAATTAAGTTAGATTTTTTTGTAATTCTAGTGGTTGAAGATTACTTGTTAATTAGAGTTTACTTTACGGAGTATATATTTATATTAGGTAAGAGATCTTATTGAATAAGTTTTTTTAGTGATCAAGTATTTGAGTCTATGCATATAGACTAGGTTCTATTGTGCTTATGTTGTAGAGATGAATATTGTAGGGACGTTGGGAAGAGTGTTTTGGGTCTACATCCATTTATTGACAAATGAAGGAACTTCTCCAAGATCCAAACGATGGAAAGCTTCACGGCACAAGAGAATCAATATATTGAGAAATGAGTTTCATCCCATGACGAAAGAGGGAGATCGACGAGAGAGAAGCCATAATGTTTTTGGTCCACTTATGAACTTCGGAGCACTTTCTAGTAAAACGATAGTCGAATTCTGATACATGAAGCCGAGACGAAATGATTTATGAAATTTAGGACCGAATAACGACCATCTAAGATCGTTTGAGGTTTGAGTGTGACAAAAACGTTAAATGTCTAAACTTTAGTGACAAAAACATTCAATGTCTAAACTTCAATGAGTAAATTAAATGTTTTGTAACTTCAGTGACCAAAATAGGTTTAAGAATAAAGTTCAGTGACACTTTACATAATTTACCCTTTAAAATATTATTAATAAGAGTTGTTAACGGTATTTAACAATATGAACAAACTGATAATATTATAAAAAGTTTAGGGAAGCAATAAGGCAGGACATTAGGTATACTGATTTTGACCATTCATTCAAAAAGAAGGCCTTTCTTCAAATAGCATCAGCCTATAGTTTCTAAAGGGCAAAAGTCAAACCAATCCGAAGTAGTAAAACAATGCGTACCCGCAATTTTGAGTGTAGGCAAATATCAGTACAAAACAATAAAGTTTATTCATTAATCTTATCCCATTCCGTTTGACCCTTAATTAATCAAGTAACTAATTGGTTGTTTAACATTAATAAGATTTCATTTAATTTAATGGAGACAGGTGGAGCACGTCAACAGACTTCTACTCAAAACGCATCACTGCAAAAACAAAAGACAGAGACAAGCATCGTGAGCTGGGGGGATCCCTCCTTCTATGTTTTTTCATTGGTGCGACGTGTACCAACCAATTCCTGCCACGCAATCGGATCGTTAGGTTTCAATTGAAACAATAGTCCCCGACCCATACTTTGGCCACCCAACTTCAACTTGGCACCTCCACATGTTATTATATTTTCAGTTGTTTAATCTCCCACAGCCACATCTTCAACTTGTTAGGTAATTATAAAAAGTGAGGCATTCCATATCTTTACATTTATTTTTGAAATATAAAAACCTATAGTTTTAAATGACTGCAATCCGATATTTTTTGTTGCAATTAATTTTTTTACGGAAGTAATTTACTCGTGGTATATATATTTTTAATTAATATTTAACCAATTCAATCGACGGCTTAGATCCAAAACAAACAAAATAGGTCTTGAGTCATGATCCGCCAACTAGATCAACTACAATCGGCACAAGGATAAGGATAAAACCCAGAATCATCCTCCACTATCGATCTTACTTACGTCAAAACACATGCCCAGTTCCCAACTCAAGAAAATCAAACCGTTTCCCGGTTTATCCATCTAAAAATTCCACGTAGGCATCAAATATCATTATAAAACTATTTATCTCACTCCTATTTAAATACCCACGTTCCGGCCCTCAAAACACATACGCCGAAGAGAAAGAAAAAAGAAAAAAAAAAAACAGAGATGGAGAAACAGAGTAATACGCAGAAAACTTCATGGAAAAGAGGGAAGTTTATAGGCAGAGGCTCCTTTGGTACCGTGAGCTTGGCAATCAACGAAGCCAACGGTGCCGTTTTTGCCGTCAAGTCCGTCGATTTAGCAACGTCTCTTCCCAATCAGTTGGAGTCTTTAGAGAAAGAAATTAGGATCCTCCGTTCACTCTCCTCTCCTTACGTGGTTAGTTATCTCGGCGATGACGTCACTCCGGCGAATTCTAACCGGAATCTTCACTTGGAGTACCTGCCAGGCGGCACCGTTTCTGACGTGGCGAATGTTACGCGCCGGTTGGATGACGTGGACGAAGGGATTCTGCGGTGGCACACGCGTTGCTTGGTTTCGGCTTTGAAGTACGTGCACGGTGAAGGCATTGTGCACTGTGATGTTAAAGGGAGAAATGTTTTGCTGGACTTGGATTCCAATTCCGTAAAGCTCGCGGATTTCGGCTCGGCGATTGCGATTGAAAAGCAAAGCGCGGGAGACGTTCCTAAGCATCTGATCACGCCACGTGGAAGCCCTCTATGGATGGCTCCGGAGGTGATTCGCGGCGAGGATCAACGGCCAGAGAGTGATGTCTGGTCCTTGGGATGCACTGTCATCGAGATGATCACAGGGAAGCCAGCTTGGGAAGATCACGGTTTCGACTCGCTATGTCGAATTGCTAACTCGGATGAATTGCCCGACCTACCGGCTCAGCTATCTGAACTCGGCAAGGATTTCGTGGACAAGTGTTTGAGAAGGGACCCGAATCAAAGGTGGAGCTGCGATCAGCTGCTGCAACATCCATTCGTAGCGTCGGCTTCGCCGCCCAAAATGATAGGCGAATCATCTCCGCGGTGCGTGCTCAATTTCGCCACTTCGAACTTCGACGAAAACACAGGGAATTTTGAATCGTCGGCGAGGGAGAGGATCGGTGAATTAGCAGAGGAAGTTGGGGTAATTTGGGAATCGGATGGCTGGGCGACGGTAAGGAGTTACGCTACTGAATCAAGTGTGAATTGCGAGGAAGGGACAAGTAAGGAATATCCGGAGTTGACGAGGACACGTTTGGAAATTTCCAATTGTTTTGATAGCAGTATCAGCAACTCAGTAGATTCGGAGCTCGGTGACATCGAGCGTGTGAGATGGGTAAAGTCGTCAAATGGCGGTCCACGGTGCGGTGGGTGGAGGTGGGAGTGGTTTGGGTCACAAAAGGTTGAGTTTGTGGTGGAGAACGGATTCAACAGATTCTGTAATCTATTACTACATTTTATTTTATTGGTGATTTTTAAAATGTTTACCTTTGGTTCTGGACCTTCAAAAATTTTGAATTCCAAATCGACCATTCTTTTTGAAGCTCAAAAAGGCAGTTGGATGATTAACCAGACATTACAGGAATATACTGAATTCGAAATCATTCTGGAAAGGGAAAGGCATTTAGACAGAATTTGAAGGCATTCTCAACGGCCACTAACGTCCTAATTAATGACGCCTTTCTTTTGAACAACTTTAACGGGTCTTTGGCTAAATCTTTATTCAAGTTGAACTAATAAAATAATATAGAAAAAGGAGCGAGGAAGTTAAAAAAGAAATAACCATTTATTTAATTTAAGTATGTTTAATTTCATTAGGGTTTTATTTCACTCTTTTGAAAGCTTAAACGACACCTAAAAAATATGTCATTACTTAAACATTTGGTCCCTTAGTTTTACGTCAACCATGGTCAACAAATGTTGGAGTAAATTGTTAACTCTTTCGTTGACATCCCTCCCTTTCATATGTCTTGAATTCAATAACCAACATGAGCATTTCTCACTTTCTCTTCCCATTTTAGGCCAACCATTGTGTATTTGGAGAGTGAAAATTCACACAATTGTATATAGAAAGGGAAAATATTTTATCCACCGGCGGGCAAAACTTTTAGTTTCTACAAGCGCCTTAGATTTAGTGTTTAAGGACTCAGTTTATAGTTTATAGTCCAAAGATTTATGGTTAGTGGTTTAGAATTTAGGGGTTATGTTTAGAATTTAGGGGTTGTGATTGGAATTTAGAGTTTAGAGGTTATGGTTTAGGTTTTAAGGTAATATGTTAAGATTTAGGTTTTAACCTATAAACCCTAAATTCTAACCCTAAACTCTAAATTCTAACCATAACCCCTAAATTCTAAACCCATAAACCCCTAAATCCTAAACATTAAATTGACTCCATAAATCCTAAAATTAATTCGCTCGTAGAAACTAAAAGTTTTCACCGCATGTGCATGGTATAATTACCCATATAATAGTACTTTTTAGGCTCATGTTACATATGTAAATTACTTATAAACCACCCAACCTTAAATTAGAGACAATTGTATTTAAACACACCTGTAATCATTATCTCTTAGAAGTAACAACCATAACAATATTAATTGAATTAAAGAAAATATTTTTACGTAAACTTTAATTTACATAAATTTTTTAATTTTAGGGTTTAGATATTTAGGTTATGGTTTAGAGTTTAGGGTATAAGGTGTAGAATATAAAGTTTACGATTACAATTTAGAGTTAGGGTTTAGTGTTGGGTAGGGATTTAGGTTTTAAATTTTATAATTTAAATATAAATAGTTGTGTAATTTTTTTTACACAGATGTGTATCAAAATATAACACTTTAATTAATACTTAACCAACTTTCTAAACTCTCTTTTAAATAAACATTAATTGGGGGTAAATTACACTACATACCACTTAATTATAGGTTTAGGAATAAATATGTTATTCTTTTTTTAAAAGTAATAATTCAGTCCCTCAAAATAGGTTTAGGAACAAACAAGTCACTTTTCTTCTAAAAGTAACTATTCAGTTACTCAATTATATGTTTAGGAAAAAACATGTCACTTAATTAAAATTTCATGACATACAAGTCAGCCTGTCATTAAAATTGAAACAAGGGTTTAGTATAATAACAATTTTAGTACCCAAAACTTATGAATTCTATTAATTTGGTCCTAATTCAATAAACTCAACCTTTCATATTTAAAAATTCCAACAATGAAGTGATTGTGTCTACTAGAAGGTGTCATTGAGGTCATAATGAGTCTATTCCATTAGTCTATAAGTTGTTCAGTAGTGAAGGGACTGTGTATGTCGATTTATCACATATATTGATTATCGGACTAGTGGACAATAACATAGAGTGTGGTAAGTGGTTGGAGGGTGTGTTAGGACGGTGCATGGTTGAAAATTTTAAATATGAAAGGTTAAATTTATTAAATTATTTCGAACTAAGACCAAACTAATAGAATGAACAAGTTTTGGGAGACTAATTTTGTTACGATATCATGTCGTGACAATTTTAATGACAAAATGACTTGTTTGTTACAAAATTTTAATTGTGTGACATGTTCGTTCCTATACTTATAATTGAATGGCTGAATTATTACCTTTAAAAGAAGAATGACTTGTTTGTTCCTAAACCTATAATTAAGTGACTGAATTATTATTTTTTTAAAAATAATATATTTATCTCTAAACCTATAATTAAATTACCTCTAATATATTTTACCCTTAATTTAAGCATCAGAGTAAGTAAAAGAAATTAAGTTTGCCCAATGCCTTCACGATATTTCCTAACGTCTTCACATAAATTTCAATCAAATCTTCCAACTCTAATCTTTCATCAGCTCCATGCCCAGGACTACCTGGCGGAGGTCAAACTAGGGAAGCAGTAATGATTGAATTACTAGGTCACACCGATTAATTTTAAAATGAATATGACCTTAAAAAATAATTAAATTATAAAAATTAAGAGAGTTTGGATTTAATTTTATAAATTTTAAAGTTGAAAACTCTTAAAAAGTAATTAAAACAAAAAATAAGGGGTCAATATTTAATTTTATTAATTTTAAACAACAAGATTCTATAAAATAACAAACCAACAAATTTGGAAGAGACAAAGGAATTATAAGGAAAACACTTTGATACACAAGCTTGTATAAACTTTAGTTTACACAAGCTTTTTTATTTTAGGGTTTAGAGTTGTTGATTGCAAAAATGAACAGGGATCAGAGACGATGGTCCGATGATAATCAGAGATACCGTCTCAGTCAGAGTCTGAACACCATGCTCCTCGTGTCAATGGTGATTCTTGGATGGAAGCCGTCCCTCCCTTTCGTTGCTTGCATGTTCTCTTTTATATTGCCAGGACAGGTGTCGTGACCAGGTTCTCGTGGCATGCTGATGGGATTGGCTATGATTAGACGTCCTAGGTTTGTGTTGCAGCCGCAGCGATCACGTGCGCTGCCACATGATTTTCTGGATGCAATCCCATTCATATTCCTACTTCATTCGCCATAGGCTGCGAAGGGGACTAGATGTACATCCACTAATGGGAGTCTTCGGTACCATATAACCCCTCAACTGTTAGGGTACTTGGATGGAGTATTCGGTACACATAAACCCCTCAACATCCAAGGTGACTTTTTATAGTGCACTTTTAAATCCTAAGACCGACCAACTATATCTGATAACATTTCCATAACCTTTTCATACCAACACTTTCCAATATAATTCATTCCATTAACATTAACTCATTGTTTTCTTATGCATCAATCAAAACCATTTATCCAATGCATCAACCATGCATTAACCAATGTTCAAAAACATTATCCAAAACATGTATTACTACCAAATACATCATCATCATTTTATAAACATTTCCAGCATTAAACCATGCTCAAACATGCATATAACAGTGAGAAATCAACCATCAAAACAAGTGCATCAAAAGCAATTTGTCAAACCAAAATCGAGAGAGAAAACATCTTTTACTTATGAGCTTAGACCAACGTTTCAATCTTAATCCAAACTCCCAAACACAACTTTCGAACCCTTGAAAAGCTGTAAAACACGTTCTTACTCACCGACACGCAAAACTTTGATTGTCGATACGAGTCCAAGCCTCCACGGCTTTTGATACCACACCTCAAGCTTGAGGATCAACCTCCCCTGCTTTAACACACAAAAACAGAGGTTCCAATGCATCAAAATGCATCCATCATCCCATCAACATCAATTCACACAAATCCTTATCAAATTCTACCTAATTTTATTCCGCAACAACCGAAAGCAACACCAAACACATTCCAAACTCAACCCAGCCAAAACCTAATGTTTTAATCCATCAATTAACATCCAAACACACATTAACATCATCCTTATACCTCCAGCATTCATTAAACATCCACAACTCCACAAAAACTCACAATTAACAACCTAGAAAATTAGAGATTCACCTAGTTTTGAGATTCCAATGTTAAAATCAATTTATTAACATTATAAAACATCAAAATCTTGTTCGAATCAAATCAAGAACCCATGAAAACAGATCCATAATGAATATTAATCAAATACATCAATTAAATCTTAATTTAACCATTTTCCATAATTAAATCATTAAAACCCATTAGAAACCATATATAAAGGATCAATAACTAGGTAATTTCAATAAAGAAACTTATATTAGAGGAGAAGAATGAAGCTCTCCTCTAACCTTGGCTTTCCCCTTAATTGGATGAGTTTTCTTGAGAAAACAAGATCAAATCAAATAGGTTTTGTTAGGAAATCATTAAGAATTCATTTGGAAATAAAAGAATGTTGAAATCAAAAACCTTTTAAAATATCCAAATAAAGAGAAAATCATGATATTATACTTTGTCCAAATAGGTCCTTAAAGATTCTAAGTTTTGACCCTTTTACAAAATAGTCACTAAAAACAATTTTAAAACTTTACATTTTGGTCACTGACCCAAAATGTCTCTTTTTGAAACTTCTTTTTGTAAAATTGATTTCACAAAAATCATCTACATAAAAATTAATGATTTTAGGATATTTTCCATATTTTTTTCACTCAAAAATATTAATTTCAAATTAATTCTTGAAACCGTCTCAAATCTTTTAATTTGGTCCACCGAACCATCTAATCAACCTAGAAAACTCCTAGGCCCAAACTGGGGTGTTAAAAAATTAATATGGAGAGGAATACAAATGCCATTCTTAAAGAGAACGCGGATTTGCATTCGCAATTTGAAGGCTACACTACTCTCTTTGAAGAGAATGCAAAGTTGCGTTTGCAAGTAGTGGAGTTGTAGAAGAGGCATTCAGAGGAAATTTCTAAGAAGGAAAATGAACTTGATCGTGCTCTCAGGATCAAGAATAAGATGCTTACAACTATGAAGCAAAGTTTCAAGAACAAGATTCAAGGTCTTAAGGAAGAACTAGAACAGACGAAGAATGCAGCAGATGAAAGCTTTGCAAATTTCACGAGGAGATCGAGCGAGCTAAAAGATTCTCATAAGAATAAAATTATGGTTCTGGAAGCTACTCATGACGTTGATGTAGCTGAGAAGGTTAAAGTAGCTGGATATACAAACTCTGCCTTTATGATCGAAGGAATGAGTAAAGCTCGTGAAGCTGCTATTTTTAGCTTCCAATTGGCACGTGGTCCTTTTGATATTAGGGGCGTAGATTTTGACGTTCTCTGCGGAGTAGCTACGGACTTTGACGTGAGGAATCCTTCTAGACCTTCCTGGGAAAACTTTGCTGCAGAGTATAAAGGAATTGTGAGTCATGCTGCTTTTGAGCCGAACGCTTCCTCCTCTCCGAGCGATCGAGGCGATGCTAGGGATATGATTGATGATAGTAATGTGTTGGGTGAGTGTAGTAGGGATATATAACTATTATTTTCGTTTATCTTTTCTTTTTGTATGAAGGAAACTTTTTTTGGTGGTTAAATAACTATTTTACTGTTTTGTTGATTATATTGTTTTGGCGAGATTCAAATGCCAAAACGATTGGAATTAGTTGAATAACCTGAAGCTGTTTGTGCGTTTGAGTTTCTTTGCAACTCGTTGTGGCTTACTTTGTGCTTTCTTCTTTTTTATGTCCATTAGCGAAGTTGTGTAGTAGAAATTGTAACCCCTTTGACCCAGTCTAGTCACAAGACCAAGTCGAGCGAGCTACATTAGGGTTTGCCGAGACAAACCCAGAAGATTTACTTAGAAAATGGTCCATTTTTCTTTTATCTTATCTAAATGCAAATTTAAGTCCAAAGGTGATCATGCTGATTATGGTGAAGATTACAACTCAATCGGGCGTCGAATTGACATTCAATTGTACGAATTCGCATTACAAGGACTAAAATGTAATTTTAGATAATTAATAGGAATTTCTTGTAATTGAAGTTACCAAACATTAATTAGTCATATTTCATACCATCAGGTTAAATTTCTTCTTAAAACAACCATCCAAACTCATTTATTTGCATGATCAAGAAATATGGACTAAACTACAAAGAATCAAACTTCAGAGAGCATCTTAACAGAAATAATGGCTGGTGTACCAGTACGGACACTTCCCGCATCGCAAAGGGTGTAAACTAAAAAGGCATATCGGTACGGTCCTCAGGCACACCGATATGGGTATGTGTTCTCGAAAATATTAAATTCTAGTAGCTAAAAGGGTACCGATATGGTTGCCTGTGTACCGACACCATGCTTATTCCTCATTTATGCGTACTGACACGGTTACCAAGCATATCGATACAAATTTTCCCAGATTGAGCCTTGACATGTCCCCGCGTATTGATCCCTGAAGACCCGTACCGATACGGACAGACCTGTAATGACCTCTTGGTCCAACATATGACCAGGGTCGTTTCTAAGATTTTAGTGGCCCTAGGGCGAACCTAAAAAATGGGCCCTAAATTAGGAATTTAAATTGCGGTTGCGATCATATAATCAGTCATGTTGCGTTTATCACGGTTGTAGACATAACGAATATTATTTCTATCACTGCGGGTATCGTAGTTGTGAAAATGTTTAATAACATATGCTATTGTAGACATAACGGTTGCATGTATTATGGTTTTGGATGATGTCTCTACCACTATATAACGATCTATGTTGCAGTTACATACCCTTATTTAAATACATGTCTATAATATCAAGTATTGAAAAAATTAAATTTTAAGAGTATGTCTATAATAACAAATATTGAAAAAAATAAATTTTAATAGCATGCTCATAGTAATAAATAGTGGGAAAAAATAGGTCCCCTAATAACAAGTATTAAAAAATTTTAATTTTAATATTTTTTATTACGAGCATATTCTTAAAAATTGAATTATTTTTAATACTTATTGTTAGGGGCCCGATTTCCCCCAATATTTATTAATATGGGTATATTCTTATGATTTTATTTTTTAATACTTGTTCTAGGGACCCTCGAAACTTATCCAACTATATATATATATATATATATATACATATATATATATGTACATCATTGGGTTCTTTTTTTCATCCATCCGTAAGAGATAAGAACTACACTTTTATATTTTTTTGCGTGGGCCCTAGGCAGGGTAGAGGCCCCGCCACTATTTCCCTGGCCTAGGGACGGCCCTACATATGACACTTTGGCTCAATCTAACATACTCCAATCAACATCTAATCATCATACCACATCCCAAACATTAATTCCTCAATCATAATAGCATGGTAGAAGATCATACATAACATATCAAATCCAAACATAAGTCCTATAGGGATGATTTCTACCCAAGCATGCATAATGTTTCCCAACCCCTTAAAACCAAACATTAAGCATCATACAAGTCCAAAACATCAAACCAAACTTGTACAAACATGGAGTACCCAAAATAAACCTCCCAAATACAACTTGGCCACATTGCCTATTATTACTATTATACATTTATAAAACCATAGATGAAAATGCTTCAGCCCCTTGGATCCTCCTTTGCTTACTCGCTGTCCGATAAAGTCTATTTCTCTACATTGATGAGAAAAGAGAGCGTAAGCTATAAGCTTAGTGAGGGAATCTCAAAAACACTCATCGATGCAATTAAAATCATTTTAATTTAAACCATATGTATAATTCTCATGCCAAAACATCTCATGCTTCTATAATCTCTTCAAATATGCACATTTAAAGCAATTGCAACATATATATCATTGATTTCTATCATAAACCTCAATTTAAGCTTCATATGCCAAAATATCTAAATAGCAAGCTTAAAGATCATCTCATGTATAAACCATATTATACAAAACATAATCCATTTCTCATGATACATCATCTCATATATTGGTATTCAAGTGACTCAAAATAAGTTTCATTCTATTTTATCAAAACCACATCGGATACACAGATTTCTCAAGTGGTTCCTTCGACCACTTCCCGTACGTCCTCAAACCGGAGCAGCCCTCAACAGTTATAACATATAAATCCACCAGCGGGAGAATTGGCACACTCTTGATCCCCCAACAACTGTGGTTCTCATGGTGGAGCATGGCACACTCTTGACCCCTCGACACACATGAGGCGACTTATTATAGTGCACTTTAAACCCTATGGCTAGCCAACTATATCCGGTAACATTTTACCTCAGCCACTTGCCAATATACTCAATAATAACCTCGTTAACTTACTGTTTTACATATTCATCAATTTAAACCATTTTCCAATACATTAAACCATATATTCTAGCATTCTCAAAATACTTTTCATAAATCATTTGCTATGCTCAAATCTCATCATGTATAATTATTTGCAACATCTTTCATTTCTAAAACATGCATATAACAGTAAGTAATCAAATCTATAAACATGTGCATGAGATTGTATTTTGCAAAATAAAAAACGAGAGAGAGCTCAACCAATACTTACTTTCGACCTTAGATAAGTGTTTCAAACTTATTCTAAACTCCCCAAACTTCTTTCAAACCTTTTAATAGCAGTAAAACACGTTTCCACTCACCAACAATCCAAAGCTCTCTTGCCGTTGCGAGAATCAAGTTTCCGAAGCTTCCGCAACCTCTCCAAAAGCTATAGGATTCAACTCCCCTGCTTTACCCAATTAAAAACAGAGGATTAATGCACTTCCATGCATCTCTAATTTCCAGCAACCAACAAACACAATTTCACATCACAAAAAACCATCAAACGTCTCTCTAAAACAACCGAATTCATCATCAAACTTCCTATAAACAAATCCCAGCCAAAACCTATTGATTTCAACAGCTTAACAGCATCAATTAACATCCAAAAACATCCTTACCACGTCCTTATACCTCCAGCAACTCTGCAACACCAAGATCACGTCAAACCCAACTATTTACAACCTAGAAAAATAACAATTCACATAGTTTCGGGATTCCTTTAACTAATCTCTTCTTTCAACATTAAAACACATCTCATAAGATATCTAAATCAATTTGATTCAATACAAAACAGATCCAAAACAGTGTATATCAAATTTCCACATAAAAACTCAATTAAATCATCATATTCATGTTTTAATCGTAATTCCATAACATAAATCAGTTGTAAAGGATCAAGAACTTGAGAATTTCAATAAAGAACCTTCAATTAGAGGAGAGAAACTAAAATCACCTCTAATTGCTGATTTCTCCCTTAATTGGCAAAGATTGGTGGAAATCCAAGTAGATTTTGTTCTAGAATTCAAAGGAATCAAGTTAGAAATCAAAGGAGATTGATTTCTAGAAATTTTTGGAAAGAATTTGATAGTTTGACTGCTGAGAAAGTTGAGAGAAAAGTGATAGCAAAGTTAGTTACGTAAGAAAGTGATATGTGAAATTAAAATCCTTCTTATTAAATCTATTTTCTTTTAATATTAAAAACCAATTAAAAACCTTTTTAAAATAACCTAAATTAAGGGAAAATCTGATGGAAAAGCATTTATTAATTAAGTGTTTTCTAGCATTTTTCCATATTTTATTTTAACTAAAAATGATTTATTAAGATTTAATTCCCGAAACTAACTCGAATTGCCTAACTCGATTCTCTCGAACCATCTAATCAATCCGTCTAACATCTAGGCCCAATTTTAGGGCTTTACAAAAATTATCCGATGTGGTGTATGCAAGCCTTGCTACTATCGTAGTGCCATCTAGCTTTCCAGAAATTCCTAATTTTCCCTTTTGCGATAAAGATTTTCTATCATTGGATGTGCTGACACAACAAACTGGTTTGTGCCATTTAGGAGGTCTAGGTGGTGCTACTAGTGTCCCCATAATATTGTATTTAACAATAATACCTATAAACCATTGAGAACAAGACTCTTATATTTATTCACACGTTCTTTTGGATACCGATGTACTAGAAGATTTAGACAATTCAAGGTAGGTCGTGCTAGGTATCTACTGGCTCATTGTTGGTGATTTAGACAATTCGAGGATGGTCGTGATGAAAGATAAAGTTTTTGACTAGTGGTGACAGGTGCGTGCACCTACCTGTGTATTTTTTGATTAAAAGCTTGAAAGTTACGTGATTTTAGGTAGTTTCTCGAGACTTCATGATCTGAGAATTAAATGTTTGCCTTGGTAGCTTTCTATATAAGGATCTAAAATGTTGTTGCTTCGTATTCCCACTATTTGTTATAATTAGGGCTCTTTCGAGTTTGTATTCTCATAACATAATTTATAAGTGGTTTATTTTCTCATGTAGTTTCTCTTTTTTATAAGTTTTCTTCTACCATTTTGAGGAGGAAAAAGAGAAATATGTTTGTGGTGATGAGTGGGATGAAGGAACTGTATGTTGTAGATTCTAGGGGAGTGCTATTTTTGCATTTGGGTTATTTGTATTGCCAGACAATAGTGTTTGGAAGGCTACAGTTAGCCATTTGTAGTAAGGAGTGCCAACAGACAATGTATTCAGAAAATCTTGAGTGTAGGGTTCTCTGAATACTATTTTCTATTGGTGCTTGTTGCTACATCAGGAAGAGGAGACCGATTTGGGGGCAGATTGTTGAGACAGTTGATTTACGTTGGAATTTGACCATTTTCCTCTTAATCATCAAGATGGTTGTTCGCTTGTCAGTTGTGGTGCTGGGTATCATGACGACATACTATTACCTTGAGATGATTCTTGTTGCAGAGTAGAAGTTTTTGGAGTTAAAAATGGGAGAGACGTTTGTCATCTTTACGTACATTTTCTGTTACATTAAGAAACCCCTTTTTTATCTTTGGGTGTTTTATGGGCTTCTCCAGATTGAGTTCGCTAGGAAGATTTGCAAGCACTTTGTCTATTCCTCTTGTATGGATTGATTATTGTAGTATTTATTATTTTGTTTGTATGAAAAGTTTGCTTTATGAGCATTTGAAGTGTTATGGTCACTTGATTTATATTGATTCGTGAACATATATTTTGGTTGTGTTTGAATGAGCTTTTACTTTTCGCGTTCGAACATAATTATTTTTGCTTTTGGAATGAGTTATAGTTGGGATGGGGTTCGTTGGAATGTGGGTTGTGAAAAGTTTTGTATATTCATAGTTTTTTTTATCATAGTGACATATTGTCTTTCTTTGAGGGTGAGCTGTTGCCCCCTAGTGATTGGAAGTTTGTGGGGAACAAACTATAAAGTTGGAGTTATGCTTGTATTCTCATGTTCACGTTTCATTCTCTTCTTCTTTTTTAACACCCCTAGAACTTGCTAGGAGATCATTGGATTATGGTTTAGAAGTTTAGAGCATGATTGTAGAGTAATTTGCAGCCTGTTATTGTTGCTCAAATTAGTCTTTTAGTTGTAGTAAAAATTACCCATACTGTTATAAGCCAATTTGCAACTAAAGACGTAGCATTTCTTTTATTTTTGGCTTGGAGCAGTTATTATTTTTGGTTGCTGCACTTGCGAGCGATATATTTTTTGTTATCATCTACAACAATCAACGAAAGAGAACTTCTCTTTCAAGGAATTTGATTATGCTCCTGAGCTATGGAGGTGTCCCAGATGGTGATTTATTATTATTACTATTATTTATTTACTTACTTTTTAAGCAAGATGTATCTCTCAAATCAAATAGACTTTCTTTTCGCTGCAAATAGGATTGAATTTTACATATGTAGGGATAATAGACAGATTTCCGGGAAAGTGCTGGTGTACATTCAACCCGGTGTACATTTTGGAGATATACATGTGCTCAATGCTAGATATATGAAAAATTGGATGAATATGTAGGACATTCCAAGTATGCTATTTTCTTTTCTTGTAAAGGCCCGCGATCCTTAGCTGATGAAATGGTTGGGGGTGATTTTGATGGTGATATGTTCTTCGTATCAAAAAATTCACAAGTTGGTTTTATTTTTGTTTGTTTCTAATTGACGGATTCATTTTCCTTTTTCTTTGTTTTCTTTTCAGTCATTACTACCCTATTTTTAATAAATAATTTACTATGATCTTTTCATCTTCATTTCAACTGGATGAATCTATTAATTTCTATATGCGCTAGAGAGTAACATTTAAGTTGCTCTTCAATTCTTACAAATGTATTTACTCGAATGCCTTTGCGTTCCTACATGTTTGTGGTAGCTGATGTCTGTAGCATTTTCATTGAGTAAATGTCAAAATCATTCTTGGATATCATGCATGAAAAAGATATTGATCATACATGGATATCTCCTCCTATTTCTTGTCCTAGTTTTTTGACTTTAAGCAATTATGATGCAAACTGAGGACTCTCTCTTGGTACTTTTTGCCCGCCAAAGGTATTTTCTGTTATGTAGGAAATAGGGATACTTTTTTAGTTTCAAGCTCTCATTGCTCATATCAAGCACTTGTTGTTTTGGTCACTGAATTCCAACATAAAGTTTAACTTACCCTTGAAAATATATGAATCTTATTTTTAACTAGGTTGTAGATACTACTGTGAATTACATACGGTATGATTTTGGTTTTACTTTTATTTTACTTTATTTTAATGTTTCTTGAGACGAGTTTGAATTATCTTTAATTATTGGATTACTTCAAAGTAATGAGCTCTTTGCTGTTATGAGCAGTATAAATCGATGTATGCTTTCATTAAACGATGCCCTTCTCGTGAAATAGTGTCATTACTATTTATTTTAGTTATTATGCAAGTGATGATCATTTATTCTTGATATTATGCACATTTACTTTAACGGCATTTTACTATATGTGATTCTTTCTTTATTCTTAATGGCTTTGGAAGCGGTGATCGTTGAACTGATTCCTCTGTACGTACTTCCCAAAAGTGACGAACGTTTGCACACTTTCTTGGAAGTGGCTAGCGAACATTATCTTGGTGATTGTCGCATTATCATGCACACTGTAGAGTCTCTGAGTGAATGTTGACAAAAGTGGCAGAAAATATGTATTGGAAAATATAAGAATATGCCAAAAGAAGTATTTTGCGTGCAAGTATACACAGTCTGCAAGTAATACAACTGGTAAGTTGAGTACCGATCCCACAGAGATTGACTTGGAATTCAATTACCTTGATTGTTACTTGCCTTAAGATAAAGTGGATTTGATTTGAAATTGGTTTTGGAAAAATAATTAAAAAGTAAAGAAATGAAAGTAAAGTGAAGACGTTGGCAAGGAATGTGTTTTAATGAATTATGAGCGTTGGCATGGAATGCCTGTTGTTCACGCTATTCATGCAGGGCCAGCCTTTAATAACAACCTGTCTTGGCATTGTTTGCCGAGCAGATTCAAATTTGGCAAAGCCTCTCTCGATGGTCATTGCCCTAAATTGATCATGTAAAAACCCTTATATCTCTATAGTGTTTGTTTTTAAATAAACCAATTTGATTAAGATCCAATCTATACTCCTAAGGGGTAGATTCACTCCCGAAGTAAGTTCATCTACTTGAACGACTTATCTTGAAGCTTCCCTCCTCAGTATTCAACAACTTAATCGTTGTTACCTCAAGTCTGTTAAGATATTAAGGAGCAATAGGCCAACAGTGCCAGCTCTCGCTTGGCATAGTATTTAGGAAATATTTAAGTATGCCGAATAGTGAAAACATTGCCACGACATGTTTATTATTAAAAACTAAAGCATAAAAATAACATAAAACCCAAACACCCCCCACCAACTATTAAATTAGTTCATGGTAAGGGATTTAACCAACAATCCACAAACGTTTTCGAAGTGCATCATCCTTAAAAACAAGATAAAATAACTTAAAAGAGAGAATGGGCTAGAAGGGGTCCTCGATGCAACCCTTCAAGATCCAGGCTTCTCGTCCAAGTTGGCTGGACCACCCTTCCCAGGTGCAGCCGGTCGTCAATCGACGTACACCAACTCCTCACGATCCAATCTCCCCTCATCCCTATTTTTTTCTCCTTATGCTAGCTTGGTTGGTGTTTAAATAGGCGTGCGAGGAAGGGATATGATTAGCTCTTCAAATATTGAAATTCAACTGCCCAAGGGATAAGGGATTATTATCTTATCCAAATTTGAATGAGAGTTGATCAGGCTAGGGCTGACATCATACTGCCGACGCTGCCTTGGCGCCCAAGCTTGGCATGAATCTGCCAACAAGTCTTGGCACCATCGTATCTGCTATTTTTTCGGAGATTGATTCAATTGCTCTATTTTTAAAGCCTGATCATTTTCTAATTTTTCAGGGTCCAACAGCTTCTTGGCGTGACATCAAGTTCACTTCTCTACCAACCGGTGCTTGGCATTGTCTGGTCCATCTGTGCTAACAGCACTCAGCATTCTCTCTGGTGATCTTTCATGTGTTGCTTTTCTGGCCCAAATCCTATGCCAAACCTGCAAAATTGCCAACAAAACAACCCTTCACACTGGCATAGACAAAATTCTAAACTCCTTATGCAAATGCATGACTCTAACATCCTAATGCAACTAAATGTAACTAAAAACAAGCAAAAACATTGTAAGATTGACATTAAAAACAATACTTTTGGAGAGGTAACACACCCTCAAACCTAACTCACCGCTTTTCCTCAAGTAATGCAATCAAAATAAAAATAAAAACTATGAAAATGTTACCTAGACAAAATTTTGGTTGAATGCCAATGCGTGCTGGCAAGCAGACTTTTGGCTCTATTTCTGTCCTCAGTATCTCAGTGCAATAATGCCAAGCATGTAGTAATTAAAGTGCATCAATATAACTCTAGTCTAAGTTCATGAAGAGTGCATGATGTGTAGGCATTATGCATCCAGTTTTCTTTCACTCCCTTAGACAAATTTTACTATCTAAACTCAGATATATATATTTTTTTCATCATTGTTTTCATTTCATTTTTTTCTTTCTTTGCCAAGGGTTTCTGCTGGCATTCATTTAAGCTTACTTCGTGATACTATTTAGTGTGAGAGATAAGAGGGAGCATAACACGAATCCTCACCTTAATCTAGACATCACTAGGCTTTCTCTTCAACTCATAACCTAAGGTTTTGGACTTGAGAACTAAGAGGGAGCAAACCACGAAGCCCCAAGTAACTTATTATCCCTAAGGTAGATGAGAGTTCTATTTTTTTCTTGCCTTGGCAGAACATTGCTGCCTTATTTACTTCTTTTTACCCTGGCATCATTATTTTTTTTTCATATATGAGCTTAGTTTCAAAAAGTCTAAGTTTGCTAAGGGACTAGATACATATTTCGTGTTAAGTGAAAGTTCAATTCCCTAAACTAGAGATCAATTGCCAAGCTAGCCTGACATACTACTCTACTGGCATGGCATGACAACTAAAGATTAGAGTTTCCTCATTGGACAGATACTTAGATCAAATTAAACTTGCATAACAAATGTTAACATTCTTCAAAATTAAACTGAGGCAAAATTTTTTTTTTTTTTTTTTTAATGGTTCGGTATGCATCTATTCTAAATGACCTAGATGGCATGGCAAATGGCATAGCAACAGAAATTAAACATGAAATGCATGGCGTGGCATAAATGTGAGGAAACACACCCCCCAAACCCAAGATGTGCATTGTCCCCAATGCATGAAACAACACATATATACAAAAGAACATAATAAAATGCATGGTCATGTGAATGCAATGGAATGAAATGTAAAGGAGTTTAGGAAGAAGATGACTCTCATTCAGAGACTATTTGCTGTGCAGCACAGGTTTTTCTTCTCACAAATGGCCCTCGATCAGGGGCCATGTGCTTCTTCATTTTTAGGCTCGGTTTTGAAACGGCAGTGGCGGCTCCTACTTCCTCATTTTCCTTGGTAGGATCCGATGCGACAAGTGCATCGGTGGCATCAGATGGCGTATGGCCAGTAGGTGTTACTGGCGACTTGGCTTTGGCAGACTTGGCTTTGGTTTCCTTCGATTCAGATGAAGAATTAGAACTGGCAGGCTCGACTTCAACTGGAGACAATGGGACTGTGGCATCGGATGGGGTATGAACTGGACTAGATGGCATGGCATTATCGCTGACAGAGAGCTCGGTTGATAATTTTGCAAGAGCTTATCTGATCACAACATCCCTGGCGTTGGTGAATTTGGGACAGTAGTGCCACTGAACTGTCTGGCAAAGTTATTGGCATGGTTGCTGGCGTGGTTGCTGGTGCGGCCCTTGACTCCTTGGGCTTTGGCGTGGGTGCCCTTGCCTTTCCTTTTCCCTTGTCCTTGGGCTTCACAGCAACTAAATTCCTCCATGTAACCGCAATAATTGTTGTTCCTTTGATCGTTTGCCCCTTGTCTGAATCCAGCCTTGGCACATCATGGAGCATACAAACATTAGAAATCAACAAAGGGAAAAACAAGCTGCCAGTACCTTTCGCTGCGCACTTGCAGGTTTCCTCAATAATAAGCTTGTCAACATTGATCTTGCGCCTCATAACAATAGAGTGCAACAAAATTATCCTCTCTTTCGACACGGTCTCGTTATGGGATGTGGGCATCATATTAGCCTTGAGGAAGTGATTCCATCCCCTCCACTGGGGTTTTAATGCCAGCCTCTTCACCGTATGGTGCCCCTTGGATGACACTGTCCATGCCGTGCCAGGTTCGCACAGATCTGGCAGTAGCCTCTTTCTCTTGGCAGCATTCATTGAATCAGCATACTCAAAATACTCATCCTCTGCACCATCTAACTCAAACATATTATTGATATACCCTTCATCGAAACGAACACATTTACCTGTAATCATCAAGAATGATGAATCTTTGGTCACAAGGTGCGCATAGAATTCTTGGACGATTGTGGCATAAACCTCCCCTTTTTGCTGGCAAAAATGAGTCCATTTGTGCAAGTTAATCGTAGACATGACTTCCGGAGGGAAGCCATTTTTTGTCTCTGTGTTGAGGTCGAAGTGCTTCTCGTAGCAAAAACTTCTCGAGGCAAAGTTGGATTCAAACTTTTTCTCGATCTCCTCATTGAAGAATCTTTTGAAGGGAGTAGAAGATGAAGCCATTGAAATTTGTTGAAGGAACTTGAAACGATGCTGAAAGATGAAGATAAAGAACGATTTGGTTTTTTTCTTATTTATCGAAAAGGAAGTAAAAAAAGTGAGAGAGAGATGGTTGGTTTCTTTAACCGACAAGGGTGAGAAAGTGAAATGTTTTAAGTTGGTTGAGTGTTTTAATGGGATTAGTAATTAGGGATAACGATGGGAAATAAAAATAATTAATTTAAAAAGAGGTGGAGTGATAAGGTTGAAGTGATAAGGTGATAGGTGATAAGATAGGGTAAGGATTGGAGTGATAAGGTGATTGATTTGAAGTTTAATTTCCAATCAAAATTTTCGGCGGCTAGGGTTTAAAGTCAAATAAAAATAACTCTCTCTTATTTTACTGGGCCAATAAAACTAGGGGTTTTTTTCTCTTCCTTCTATCTTTTGCACCGCTACATGCCAAGCTACTCTGGCATTGCGTTTGGCAAATTTTTCTATTGAAGCGTTAGCTCATGTCAACGATCCTGGCAGTGTTCCTGGCATAATGAATCTGCACAACTCAAAGGAAACCTTTCAACACAGTAAAGGAATAAAAATATGAAACTTAAAAAGAAAGAAAAACAATTAAAAACCTAAAAACAAAGAAAAACACTAACCTAATATTTACAAAAGTTCAAACCTGATGGTGTTTTCATGTTACCTCTGCCAAGAGGACCACCTCTTTGGCATTGTTCTGATCACCTTCCATGTAGTGCTTCAAACGTTGGCCATTTACCTTAAAGATTTCGTTCGTCTTTAAATTCTTGATGTCCATAGCTCTATGAGCATAGGGCTTCACAACTTCATAAGGGCTCGTCCATCTTGATATGAGTTTCCCTAGAAATAATTTAAGCTGCGAGTTGAATAACAAAACACGTTGGCCTACCTCAAACTATCTTGGCATTATCCTACTGTCATGCCAACGTTTTTCTTTTTCCTTGTAGATCCTGGCATTCTCATAGGCTTGTGTTCTGAATTCCTCCAACTCATTTAGGTCTAGTAACCTCTTTTCTCCAGCAGCTCTCCATGCCATGCCAAGTGTTCTGATGGCCCAATAGGCTTTCTGCTCAAGCTCCACTGGTCGATGTCATGGTTTTTTGAAAACAAGTTGAAATAGCGACGTACCCAAATGAGTTTTAAGTGCAGTCCTGTAAGCCCACAATGACTCATCTAGTCTCAAGGACCATACCTTCCTTGATGGATTAACAATCTTCTCTAGAATGTTTTTAATCTCCTTATTTGAAATCTCGGCTTGCCATTCGTTTGTGAATGATATGTCGTGACAATTATCTGCTGTATACCATACTTGTACAAGGCTTTAGAAATTAGACTACATTTAAAATGAGTGCCCTCATCATGAATAATCACTCTAGGGGCGCCAAATCTAGTAAAGATATGCTTATGTAAGAACTTGACAATGGCATTGGCATCGTTCGTTGGCAAAGCAACAACTTCTACCCACTTAGATACGTAGTCAATAGCCATAAGAATGTATACATTACCGAATGAGGGTGGAAAAGGACCCATAAAGTCTATCCCCCATACATCAAATAAATCCACATGCATAATGTTTTGAAGCGGTAGTTGGTGTCTGCCAGAGATGTTTCCTGTCCGTTGGCATCGATCACATGCCTTGGCATACTCGTGGGCATCTTTATATAGTGTGGGCCAAAAGAATCCTGACTGCAGTACCTTGGCAGTAGTCTTTAGCCCAGTAAAATGACCTCCATATGGCGCGGCATGGCATTGATGCAATATGTTATGCGGGATCACTTGCTCGACACACTGTTTGAACAATATTGGTCATCCAAATAGTATTGCCTGACTTTCCGCAAGAACCTTTTCTTGGCATTGTATGCCAAGTCTGGTGGCAGAATGTTACTTACCAAGTAGTTGACAATGTCAGCATACCATGGCATGGCATAAACTGCAAGCAAATACTCATAAGGAAATTCATCTCTTATCGAATTGGTCTTACCATCTTCAAGATGATGCTCTAAACGTGAGAGATGGTCAGCTACTAAGTTTTCACTGCCCTTTTTGTCTCGGATCTCAAGGTCAAATTCTTGAAGCATGAGTGTCCATCAGATCAGTCTAGGCTTGGTATCCTTCTTTGCCAAGAGATGCTTCAATGCCGAATGACCTGTAAAAACCACAACTTTGTTACCAATTAAATAAGATCTAAATTTGTCAAAAGCAAATACAACCGCAAGAAATCCTTTCTCGGTCGTAGAGTAATTCAGTTGTGCTTCGTTCAAGGTTCGGCTAGCATACTAGATGGCATGAAAAACCTAGCCATGCCTTTGTCCGAAGACTGCTCCAACGGCATAGTCGCTGGCATCACACATGAGCTCGAATGGCTCATTCCATTCCGGTGCCACAACTATAGGGGCATTGATTAACTTCTCTTTAAGCTCCTGAAATGCTCTCAAACAAGAATCGTTAAATGCAAAAGTGGCATTGTGTTCTAACAACAAGCATAAAGGTTTAGCAATTTTCAAAAAATCTTTAATAAAGCGCCGATAAAAACCAACATGTCCTAAAAAACTTCTTATACCTTTAACACTTGTTGGAGGCGGTAACTGTTTAATTACCTCAACTTTTGCTTAATCCACTTCTAACCCTTTCTCAGTTACCTTGTGCCCGAGAATAATGCTCTCTTTCACCATGAAGTGGCATTTTTCCCAGTTCAACACTAGGTTTGTCTCTATGCATCTCTTCAAGACTTACTCCAAACTCAGAAGGCATTCCTCAAATGTTTTGCCAAACACTAGGAAATCCTCCATGAACACTTCCATGTTGTGCTCGATCATATCAAAAAAAATGGACATCATGCAACGTTGAAACGTTGCCGGTGCATTACATAGGCCGAATGGCATCCTTCTGAATGCAAATGCCCCATATGGGCACGTGAACATAGTCTTCTCTTGATCATCAAGGGCGATGGCAATTTGATTGTAACCTGAATAACCATCCAAAAAATAATAGAAAGCTTTACCTGCCAACCTGTCTAACATCTGATCAATGAATGGCAATAGGAAGTGGTCATTCCTCATGGCATTGTTCAGCCTCCTATAGTCCATGCACACTCTCCACCCCGTGATAGTTCTGGAGGGGATTAGCTCAGCTTTACTATTTCGTACCACAATCATGCCACCCTTATTTGGAACGCATTGCACCGGGCTAACCCAAGAGCTATCAGAAATGGGATATATAATCCCGGCATCAAGCCATTTTATGATCTCTTTTTTCACTACCTCTTTCATGCTTGGGTTTAGCCTTCTCTGGCCTTCAGTGGTCTTACCATGGTACTCCTGCAAGATAATCTTATGCATGCAAATGGTTGGGCTAATACCTCTGATGTCTGCCAAAGTCCACCCTAATGCCTGCTTATAGTCACGTAATATTGCCAACAATCTTTCCTCCTGATCATTAGTGAGACCAGTGGCAATGATCACTGGCAGAGCTGAGTGTTCTCATAAATAAGCATACTTCAAGTGATCTGGCAGTGGTTTCAGTTCCAACGCTAGTGGCTCCTCAATTGATGGTTTAGGTGCCTTGAGTTCTCTGCCGACCAACTGTAGTGACTCAAAATAACTCGCCTCTTCAGCCTCTAAGATTGGTTCTTCTAGCTCTTCAAATAGATCGACTATGCCATCTAAATTGTTGGCATCAAATTTTGTATCCTGACATAACTGTGTCGTGTCCAAAGTGTAAATGGACTCCACCATCTCCTCTACTTGGCTCTCATTAGGTTCATCTGCATATTTCAAATCTTGAAACACATTAAATGTAACATGTTGGTCATTCATGTGCATTGTTGGTTCCCCTTTATGAACATCAATCAAAGCCCTACCCGTGGCAAGAAAAGGTCTCCCCAAAATAATTGGGACATTAATATCAGCCTCATAATCCAAAATGATAAAATAAGCTCAAAAAATAAATTTTTCTACCTTTACCAACACATCATCAATCTTAGCCTTGGGATGTGCATAGGATCGGTCTGTCAGCCGAAGTGTCACTATGGTAGGTCTTGCTTCTATGTGAAGCTTCCAGAAAACTAACATTGGCATCAGGTTGATGCTGGCTCCTAGGTCACACAGTGCCTTGCCCATTAATTTGTTGCCAATGGTGTAGGGAATAGTGAAACTTCCTGGATCTTTCAGCTTTGGTGGTAATCGGTTTAAGATCATGACACTGCATCCTTCGGTTAGAGCAACAGTTTCAAAATCTCCTAACTTTCTCTTTTTGGACAGAATGTCCTTCATAAATTTGACATAGTTGGGCATTTGTTCAAAGGCTTTTACCAATGGAATGTTGATTTGTAATTGCTTAAGAACCTCCAAGAAGCGCTTGAACTGCTGATCTTGCTTGTGCTTTTGAAGTCTTGCTTGAAATGGTGGTGGCAGATAAACATATACCGGTGCAGCAGGCTTTGCCAGGGCAGTGCTGGCATCAGTCTGTTTGGCATCGGTGCTGGCATTAGTATGCTGTCTGGCATCTGTGCTGGTATCAGTATGCTGTCTGGTATCATCTACTTTTGTTTCCTCTTTCTTTGCTTCCCTGGGATTATCTGCTGGCACAAGGTTCTTATCTTGGCAATTAATTGGCTGCTCAGCAACCTTCTCTATCTCGCACTACTTACCACTCTGAAGAGTTATAGCTTTGCACTGCTCATTGTCTTTGTGTCGAGCATCTTCTGTGTCACTTGGCAATGCTCTCTGGGTCGATTGCTGAGTGCACTAACAATCTACCCAAGCTGGACTTCCAATTTTCTCATTGATGCTGCCAAACTCTGGACTATGGCATTATTCTTTTCCATGTACTCATGTGAGAGTGCCTCCTTGGTTGAGTCTCTACCCTTGCTGAAAATTGTTTTGGGCTTTCTGTGGCATGGCATTCTGATAGAATGCTGGCGTGGTATTGTTATTCTACCTCTGAGTATTCTGGTGCTAGGCATTGTACTGGTTACCTCATTGATTTCCCCAAGCTAAATTAGGGTGTTGTCTCCAACCTGCATTATAAGTATTGGAGTTAGGATTATAGTAATGATTAACATTGCCAATAAAATTTACCAATTCAGGGTTGGCAGGGCATTCATCTACATGATGATTCTCTCCACAGATTGTACAGAATGGGTCTAATGCTTTGACTTCTTGAGACTCATTGTTCTTTTGCAACGTTCTTACCATGCTAGTAAGGTTGGAAATCTCGGCATGAATGGATGTTAGTTCATCAACCTGAAATTTCCCATTAGTTTTAGTTCTGGTCTTAAGTCTTGCAACAGGATATTCAAAATCATTAATTGCAATCCTCTCTAAAATGTCAATAGCCTCAGTATATGTCTTGACAAGAAATGAGCCAGCTGTCGAAGCATCAACAACAGTCCTTGTTTGTGCATTTAATCCATTGTAAAAGGTTTGGATCTGGGTCCAATTCGGGAATCCATGCATAGGACACCTCCTCAAAAAGTCTTTGAATCTTTCCCAGGCATCATATAAGGTCTCATCCTCATCCTGCCTGAATGTAATGATCTCACCCCCCAGCTTGACATTGATATTGGCGGCTGGAATCTTGTAAAGAACTTATGGCATAGGTCTGCCCATGAAGTAACTGAGCCAGGTGGCAAGGAGTTAAGCCAAGCCTTTGCTTTGTCTCTCAAAGAAAAAGTAAATAACTTCAGCTTCACGGTATCATGTACTCCATTTTGTTGGAATAGCTAACAAATCTCCATGAACTGTTTCAGATGTTGCCTCGGATCTCTAGTGAGTGGGCCATCAAACTGACCTACATTCAAAAGAGTTTGGATCATTACCAGCTTAAGTTCGAAATTGACAGCGTTTACCTCTGTGCCAACAAGTCCTGGCATCAAATTATTAATGGTTGGTGCTGAATGTTCTCTAATAAGCCTCTCATTAACAACTGGGACAACAGGTGGTGGTGGTATCTCATTGTTAAGTGGATTTCCTCCATTGTTCACCACACCTTTCCCTCAATTACCTTGGTTCATCTCTCGAAATCTTTTTTAACCTTCGCAAGGTTTTCTCAATTTCCGGATCGTATGGCCACTCGTCCACTACATGATGGCTTCTGGTCATACACGGATAAAAGAAATAAAAGGTAAAAATAAAAACAAAAATAAAAACAAAAGGAAGACAAGTAAAAATTTAAAACCAATCAATTCTGTTGCAATCCCCGACAACAGCGCCAAAAACTTGTAGACTCTCTGAGTGAATGCTAGCAAAAGTGGTAGAAAATATGTATTGGAAAATACAAGAATATGCCAAAAGGAGTTTTTTGTGTGCAAGTATACACGGTCTGCAAGTAATACAGTTTGTAAGCTGAGTATCGATCCCACAGAGATTGACTTGGAATTCAATTGCCTTGATTGTTACTTGCCTTAAGATAAAGTGGATTTGATTTGAAATTGGTTTTGGAAAAATAATTAAAAAGTAAAGAAATGAAAGTAAAGTGAAGACGTTGGCAAGGAAGGTGTTTTAATGAATTATGAGCGTTGGCAGGGAATGTCTAGTGTTCACGCTATTCATGCCATGCCAGCCTTTAATAACAACATGTCTTGGCATTGTTTAGCAGATTCAAATTTGGCAAAGCCTTTCTCGATGATCATTGCCCTAAATTGATCATGTAAAAACCCTATATCTCTATAGTGTTTGTTTTTAAATATACCAATTTGATTAAGATCCAATCTATACTCCTAAGGGGTAGATTTTACTCCCGAAGTAAGTTCATCTACTTGAACGACTTTTCTCAAAGCTTCTCTCTTCAGAATTCAACAACTTAATCGTTGCCACCTCAAGTCTTTTAAGATATTGAGGAGCAATAAGCCAATAGTGCCAGCTCTCGCTTGGCATAGTATTTAGGAAATATTTAAGTATGCTGAATAGTGAAAACATTGCCAAGTAAGGTTTATTATTAAAAACTAAAGCATAAAAATAACATAAAACCCAAACATCCCCTACCAACTATTAAATTAGTTCATGGTAAGGGATTTAACCAACAATCCACAAACGTTTTCGAAGTGCATCATCCTTAAAAACGATATAAAATAACTTAAAAGAGAGAATGAGCTAGAAGGGGCCATCAATGCAGCCCTTCAAGACCTAGGCTTCTCGTCCAAGTTGGCCAAACCACCCTTCCACGGTGCAGCCGATCATCAATCATCGCACACCAACTCCTCACGATCCAATCTCCTCTTCTCCCTCTTTTTGTTTCTCTTTATGTTAGCTTGGTTGGTGTTTAAATAGGCGTGCGAGTAAGGGATATGATTAGCTCTTCAAATTTGAAATTCAATTGCCCAAGGGATAAGGGATTATCATCTTATCCAAATTTGAATGAGAGCTGATCAGGCTAGGGTTGACGTCATACTACCGACGTTGCCTTGGAGCCCAAGCTTGGAATGAATCTGCCAACAAGTCTTGGCACCATCGTATCCGCTATTTTTTCGGAGATTGATCCAATTACTATCTTTTCGGAGCCTGGTCATTTCCTATTTTTTTGGGTCCAACAGCTTCTTGGCGTGGCATCAAGTTCACTTCTCTGCCAACCGGTACTTGGTATTGTCTGGTCCATCTATGCCAACAACACTCGGTATTCTTTCTGGCGCTCCTTCCTGTGTTACTTTTCTGGCCCAAATCCTATGCCAAACCTGCAAAATTGCCAACAAAACAACCCTTCACACTGGCATAGAGAGAATTCTAAACTCCTTATGCAAATGCATGATTCTAACATCCTAATGCAACTAAATGTACCTAAAAACAAGCAAAAGCATTGTAAGATTGGCATTAAAAACAATACTTTTGGAGAGGTAACACACACTTACTTGGAAGTTGCTAGAAAACATTTTCTTTTCTAATATGAATGAAAATTATTGTTTCTAATCATTTAACCTTATACGAGATCCTAAAATGTTTTTTCTTTGAAAGTGTTGAAACAAAAAGATTAACTTCTAATATCACAAACTTATGAAATAGACAGGCAGGGAACTATACTGTCATGTATGCTCATATATCTATTTTTTAGATATGTGAATCCTTGCCCCCAAGTAAGGAAATCCTTTACTGTAATTTTTGGCACATTTGTTGGGAGTAGCGATCTCTAAGGTGATTCTTTTTTGCGTACTTGTTGAAAGTAGCAAGCATTTTCACGACCTTGTATCAACAAGAATTCTTTTCACAGTAAATCCTGCTACCAAAGCTGTAACGACAATAGGGTCGCTTGTTTCTTCATCCAAAATACTATCATCTTGTTTCTCAAAAAATGAGACTCGCCACGGGTCTATGTGCCTTGGTTTTTTTACTATTCCTGCTAAAAATGGCATTATTCCTCGTACGTACGCCTTGCCCTAGAGATTGATTGGTACCACCTTTCGTCCACTTTGATTATCATATATATAGTACCCCTATTATCTTAATTATTTCTCATATTGTCTTGCGGTCTTGGTTGCTGAGCCTCCTTGTTGTCTTTGACCTATCTACGATGGGAAACTAAAAAACTTTCTAGTTGCCCCCTTCTCACTACGGATTCATTGCATTCTTTAAATGTACGCAGTCATCCATAGAATGACCTTGAGCCTTGTAAAACTCGAACCTTTGTCCGGAACACTCCTTACGCTCGCTTTCCCTCATAGGTAATGGGGTCTCAGGATTCTTGTGTGCTCAATCTGGTGCAACATCTGCGAAGGTGATTCTGTTAACTTGTGATAAGTGTTGTATGCATATAACTATTTCTGGGATGACTCTCGTTGTTGACCATTTTGCGCATATTGGTGTGATTGACCACTATTCTCATACTGTTGTGATTGACCACTATTCTAAATATACTATGGCCCATGGCGAAATTGTTGGCTTTCTCGACCCACTCCATGATGAATAGGGGGTCTACCGCGCCTAAGGCCGTGATCAACTTGCCTCTGGCTCATATGCTGTGAACTGTGTACCATAGCCCTCATGTTGTTTGCTTTCTTATTTTCAGTGTATGACTGAACTTTCTCGTATAACTTTGACAGTGTCACTGGTGGTCGGTCTAATAGATTATACTAGAGATGCTAATGTAAAGTACCGTTGATTAAAGCAGAGATAACAAACTCATTTGAAAGCTTCTTTGGTTTGCATGGTTGCGGCGTGAAATCGTTGGACAAACTCTCACAGGAATTTGCCTGACTTTTGGATGACAAACATAAGATATGTTGTTGATCTTTTCAATACCTTGTTTTCTAAGAAGTAGCTCATAAATACATCTGCTAACTGATCAAAACTGGAAATCGAATTTGCTGAGAGCTAGAGATACCAAGCTTGAGATGAATCCTTAAGGGTCATTGAGAATGTCCGACATTTAACTTGATTGGAGGCACCAAACAAATCCATATGGTTTAGGAAGTGAGATAGGTGATCTTGAGGGTCGCCTTTTCTGTTGTATATTAGTTTCGGGACCTTAACAGATTCAGATACATGATGTTCTAGGATGTCAATGGACAAGGGTTCATTTTTGTACCTATGGGGGTTCCGAGGAAGGTCATCCTACTGAAGATTCTGGATGCTCTGGAAATTCTTCTTTAACCGCTTCATCTTCTCCTTCAGCACTTGCTATTCATCATCATCAGAGGGACTATAATCTATGTCCTCTGAATCTTCATAATCTTCCTCCAATTACTGCGATTGTTTCCCCCCAATTTCTTTTTGGGGAAGATCACGTTCCTCCTAAACTGCCTTGCCTGTATTCTTTCTAGACAACAGTTTGATTAGCTTCTCACTCTTCTCCTCTGCAGTTCTGTGTTGTTTAGCCTAATCTTGCGTGAGCTTTTGCTGTTGTTCGTATTGTTGTTTTGAAAGCAACAAAGATTCCTTCATGCTTTTTATCTTTTCTTGTAACTTCAAAAATTGTTGGTTGCTGTTAAGCGTTCAAAAGTACTATTTTTATTACCCTTTTTATTCTTATTATTGCTAGACTTAGGCTCATATTAGTTGCATTATTAGTCATTCATGCATGTTTGCATCGTTTCCTTGGTAGACAAGCTTGATTTCATATTTTGCTCAATTTTGCAGAAAAAATACTGCTTTGGTGTGTTTTTACGTGTGTGTGCAGAATCACTTGCCAAAGCAAGGCTGGAACCAGTTGTCAGGGCAATGCATGAAGGAGATGCCAAGCTAGTTGACAGGGCAATGCATGAAAGAGATGTCGAGCTAGTTGCCAGGGCAATTTTCGATAAGGAATAAGATGATATGGTAGTCGAAATTGATGACTAGATAAGCCCAAGATGACGTGGAGCAAAGCAAAATCCCAAAGAAGTTTGATTTCCATTAAGAGGTTAAAGAGAATTTAAATCCCAAGAAGATAGGAGAAGTTATATAATGAATTTAAATATAATAAAGAATTATATTCTTTAAAGATAATTTAATTCCAACTTAACTTCCTCCTCAAAAAAGACTTTGACCTAGCCCTATAAATTAAGGATCAAGCCGTCAACTCCAAGAGGGAGAGATGAGAGAATTTTCGACAAAGGCAAGGGAGATTTCGACAAAGCTTTGGAGGGATTTCAACAAGGCTTCAACCATTCTTCATCTTTTTCTTTCTTGTTCCATTAGGTTTATGCTAGGAATCCTTTGTCTTGTGTTTCTTTGGAACCTAGTCATGAACTAAATCTATTTGGCTAAGGTTATTGTCTCTTGTGGTTGTGAGAAACAATTGGATTTTGTTTAGGTAATAAGAGTTTGCACTTTCAATTCAAGGTTTACTCATTCTTGGTTCTTATTCTTGTTTGCGAGTGAATTGGGAGAGGATCTAATACTTCATCTATTTATCTAATATCGGGAGAGTTAGATTCAAGAAATGAATGAGTATGGTCTTTATTCAATCTATTGATGGTGAAGATTAATCCGGCTTACGAATAAGTTAAGGATTTCAACGGCTAAGAAGAGCGCAAGATTGGTTGTTGTTCACCCTTGATTCACGTAGGGATGTATTATCAAGGCATGCACAAATAGCTAGAGTTTTGACTTAGGGATAAGAAGAAACCATTGAAGAATGCTCCGCCGAACCTTGAAGTTGCTGCCCAGCCGCCCAAGTAGCTGCCCAGCTAGTCGCCCAGGCAACCATCGATTAGTTGCCAAGGCAACCCCGCTGTGCAAGTTACCACGGCAACTGAGTTGCCCTTGCACTCTTTTACCAAGACGATTCAATTGGCTATCACACCTCAACTCACGATAACCTGGAATATTCTCTCTCATTTGATTAGATCATCTTTTACTTTATTGATTTCTAGTTTAGTTGTTAGTTAAAACTCCTACAATCTTCGACTTATGTTTCTTTTACTTTTTACAGTGCAAGAGATTAGATTCTTGAAGTGGCACCAATCCCTGTGGAGGCGACATCTTTTATACTATAACTTGCAATGTGTACACTTGCACAATTACGGAGAACTTATTACGCGCAACAAGTTTTTGGAACTGTTGCCGGGGATTGGCAATAGCAACTTTGTTTTTATTTTCTTGCACTTTTTATTTTTCTTGTTTAAGATTCAAAGGGCTAACAAACTTCGGTTTTGCATTGGTATATGACCAGGACGAGACCGATTACACCAGAATATTCTTTTGATCCAGAAATCGAACGAACCTTGCAAAGACTTAGACGAAGGTTAAGAGTAGAAATGGCTAATCAAGACGGTAATATGAATCAAGATGTTCCGGCAGGAGGAGGAGTGATTCTTGCACGAAACAGAACTATTCGAGACTATCTTGAAGAAGATCTTGAAGGACTTAATCCAGGAGTTGTCACACCTGAAATTGAAGCCGACCACTTTGAGTTGAAACCGGTGATGTTTAATATGATCAACACAATTGGTCAATTTGGCGGCTCAGCAACTGAAGATGCATGACAACATCTTAAATCTTTCCTCGAGATTTGCAATTCATTTAAAATACAAGGAGTTACCCCGATGTTCTACGACTAAGATTATTCCCCTATTCACTGAGAGATAGGGAGAAAGCATGGTTAAATAGTATTCCTGCTGGATCAATAGGATCTTGGACCGATCTTTGTCGTGATTTCCTTGCTCGATTTAATCCTACAAATTTGACTAATAAGCTTCGTAACAAAATTACTTCTTTTTGGCAGGCAAATGATGAATCCATGTACGAGGCTTGAGAACGATATAGAGAACTTCTACACAAATGCCCCTACACGGATTCCTAGTGTGGACACAAGTAACAATGTTTTACAACGCTGTGAATACACCAACAAGGATGATGCTAGATGCCTCAGCAAACGACATACTCCTAGATAAGTCACCGGAGGAAGCAATGTAAATTCTAAATAGGCTTGCCAAGAATGATTATCAATTCCCAACCGCTAGAAGAGGAGGAGTTAGATGCCAAGCCACAATACATGAACTGGGATCATTAGACTCAATTTCGGCACAATTGGCCACTCTAACCAAGATGGTCCAGAACATGCAAAAACCAAACAACACATAGGAAGTCAAGGTAATGGATTCCTTTTGTGAGTTATGTGGTGGTAACCATGATTCTTCTGAATGTATACAGAATCTGGAATCCAGCTTTTATGTGGGGAATTATAACTAGAACAACAATGTGATGTCCAACACATATAATCCAACTTGGAAGAAGCACCCAAATTTTTTATGGAGTAATCCCAACAATGCTCTAAACCAGAACAATCAGAATGCACAAGCATTGAGATTCCAGCAGAATATGCCACGGCAACAGTTGCCGTAGCAACAACCGACAACATCTAGTTCTTTGGAAAATTCTCTCAATACTTTTATGTTGAAAACTGAATCTTATATGGCTGAGAATAGTAACTTCATAAAATAACTTATGCTTTTATTAACAGGACCGAGATGAGATTGCAAAACCAAGAGGCGGCAATCAAATCATTGGAAAATCAAGTCAGGCAATTTGCTCAAAACCTGAATACTAGACCGCAAGGAGGTTTACCTAGCGATACTGAAGTCGCAAAAGGAACTGGCCATGAGCAATGTAAGACGATCACCACTAGAAGTGGCCAACAACTTAAAGAGGCTCAAGCTCGCTCATCAAACAAAACTCCACAAAAAGAACAAGATAAACTCAGCGGCACAGCCTCAGATGCTGAACCAAGAATTGTTGCGGCAACCAGCGATAAGCATGCCCGACAACCGGCGATCAAGATGCCTCAGCAACCAACGATAGGCACGCCACGACAACCCCAATTGACAATGCCTCGGTAACTCCAGTTGCCCTGACAATGCCATCAATCAGGTTCCAAACCAATGAAAGGATCGAAGATATCCGACTTCTACCACCATTCCCACAAAGGTTGAAGCGACAAAAGCAAGAATATCAATTCAAGAAGTTCCTTGATATCCTAAAGCAAGTCCACATCAACTTGCCATTGGTTGAAGCAATTGAACAAATGTCGAACTATGCCAAGTTTCTTAAAGACATTGTGTCCAAGAGAACAAGGCTAGGAGAGCTTGAAATAATTGCCGAACCAAAGGGATGCATGGCCATGTTGCACAATCGCATGCCACCCAAGTTAAAGGATCCTGGAAGTTTCACAATACCTTGTTCCATCAGAAACCACTATGTCGGGAAAGCATTATGTGACCTTGGAGCAAGCATAAACTTGATGCCTAAATCGGTTTTCCAAAAACTAGGAATCGGGAAGGCAAGACCTACAACAGTTATGTTACAGCTAGCCGGCAGATCCTATGTACACCCAGAGGGAAAAATCGAAGACATACTGGTAAAAGTTGATAAATTTATACTTTATTGATTTGGATTGTGAAGCAGATGAACATGCACCTATCATTCTCGGGAGACCCTTCCTAGCAACAGGGAGAACCTTGATCGATGTTGAAAAGGGAGAACTCACAATGAGGGTGAATGACCAACAAGTTAAACTAAATGTGTTCCAAACACTAAGGCATGCCGATGATCCGGAATAATGCCAACTTCTTCATGCCACAACAGAGTTTAACTTCGACGAGGAACTTAGTTGCCTCGGCAACTACATTGCCGATCAAGAGGAACCTGAGGAGTATGAAGAACCGATCAATGAGGAACAACAAGAAAAGGCAAATTGGTTAGTCAACTGACCAGGTACATACTTTGAACCACTAGATTACTCAGGTAAGGAAGGTAAAATCGAAAAGCCCTCTATTGAACAACCACCGATTCTTGAGTTGAAACAGTTGCCAGAGCAACTAAAATATGCTTACTTGGGAACCGATAATACATTGCCTGTAATCATTTCCTCTAAGTTACAGCCTGAGCAGGAAAAGAAACTGATCAAAATGTTGATGCCACACAAGAAGGTAATAGGGTGGACAATTGTCGACTTGAAGAAAATTAGCCCAGCAGTGTGTATGCACAAGATTTTGTTGGAAGATGATCACAAACCTTCAATTGAGGCCCAGAGGAGACTGAATCATGCCATGAAAGGGGTTGTAATAAAAGAAATTATCAAGTAGCTTAATGTCGTCATCATATACCCTATCTCTGATAGTACATGGGTAAGTTCGGTACAATGTGTACCGAAAAATGGAGGTATAACGGTGGTAAGTAATGAAAACAATGAACTCATTCCAACCAGGACTGTGACCGGTTGGAGGGTCTGTATGGATTACCGAAAGCTAAACAAAGCCACTAGGAAAGATCACTTCCCATTACCCTTTATTGACCAAATGCTTGACCGTCTTGCAGGTAAACCCTTTTATTATTTTCTTGATGGTTATTCAGGTTACAATCAAATTGACATAGCACCAGAAGATCAAGAAAAGACAACCTTCACATGCCCATATGTTACTTATGCTTTCCGAATGATACCGTTCGGATTGTGTAACGCCCCGGCAACCTTCTAAAGATGCATGATGGCACTCTTTTCAGACATGGCCGAATATTTCCTTGAGATCTTCATGGATGATTTTTCCATTTTTGGTAATGACTTCGACAGTTGCCTCGACAATTTAGACAAGGTGTTGTCAAGATGTGAAGAAACTGATTTAGTCCTTAATTGGGAGAAGTGCCATTTTATGGTAGATGAAGGAATAGTGCTCGGCCATAAGATTTCATCCATAGTAATTGAAGTAGACAAAGCCAAGGTGGACGTGATCGTGAGATTACCCCCACCAAGTTCGGTTAAAGGAATCCGAAGCTTTCTTGGACATGCAGGTTTTTACAGGAGGTTCATTCATAATTTTTCTAAAATTACTAAACCCTTGTGCAATTTGCTTGAACAGGATAAAGTCTTTAATTTTGATGATTCTTGTACCCCAAGCATTCGAAACTCTAAAAGAAAAGCTTGCCTCGGCACCCGTTGTCGTTCCACTAGATAGGACGCTACCTTTTGAGCTTATGTGTGATGCAAGTGATTTCACGGTAGGAGCAGTCCTAGGCCAACGCACAGGTAAGACCTTTCATGTGATATAATACGCTAGTAAAACTCTTAATAGTGCTCAAGTGAATTACACAACAACGGAGAAAGAGTTACTAGCCGTAGTTTTCGCATTTGACAAGTTCTGATCTTATTTGATTGGTACAAAGGTAATTGTTCATACAGACCATTCGGCAATTAAGTATCTATTTGCTAAAAAGGATGCCAAACCTTGTTCGATTCGTTGGATATTGCTTTTACAAGAGTTTCGACTTAGGGATAAGAAGAAACCATTGAAAAATGCTTCGCCGAACTTTGGAAGTGGATGCTAAATTGTCCAGGCAATCGACCCATCCTTAATTACCCAGGCAATCGCGGGAGCATTGCCTAGGCAATCTGATCAGACAACGAGGGGGAATTGCCCTGGCAACCGACCAGGGAACACGGTAGAATTGCCCTGGCAATCAACCAGGCAGTTGTAAGGGCAATCGACTAGGCAATCGTAATAGAATTGCCCTGGCAATCCGGCTACTACTCAATCACCACGACAAACCATTCGATCATCACTCCACAACTCACGATAACCTGGCATATTCCTTCTATTTTGATTTCATCTATTCTTTTAGTATATTGCTCTTAGTTTACTCATTAGTTATAATTCCTACAATCACCTACTTGTGTTTTTCTTTTCCAACGCAGTAACTTAAGCAAAGTGGCCCAAACCAATCCCTGTGGAAACGATACTCAATACTCGTATCACTTTATTACTCGCGACGTGTATACTTGCACAATTGCGTAGCACTTATACGCGCAACAAGTTTTTGGCGCCGTTGACATTGAAATTAAGGATAAGAAAGGAACAGAAAATCAAGTGGTCGATCACTTATCATGCTTAGAACGCAATGGGGATGAGGACGCGGATTTAGAGATATGCGATACATTCCCGGATGAACAACTGTTAGTTGCCTCGGCAACCATGGATGCGCACGCCTCGGCAACCCCTGACGCCTTGGCAACCATGGATGTGCATGCCTCGGTAACCCTCGACGCTTTAGCAACTCTCGACGTGCACGTCGCAGCAACCACTGATACGCACACCTCGGCAACCATGGACACGTATGCCTCGGTAACTCTAGACGCACACGCCTCGGAAATCTTGGAAGTAGTCACCACGGCAGCACATGCCTCGGTAATACCTTGGTACGCGGATTTAGTTAATTTCCTTGTTTGTGGAATTTTACCTTATGGCCTTACTTACCAAGGGAAGAAGCGATTATGCCATGATGCTAAACATTACTTTTGGGACGATCCTCTTTTGTTTAAACAATGTGCAGATCAGGTTATACGTTTATGTGTCCCTGAAGAAGAGCAGCAGAATATACTCCGGTAATGCCATTCTTCACCCTATAGAGGACATTTTGGAGGAACACGTATTGCGGCCAAAGTTTTACAATCCGGTTTGTATTGGCCAACACTGTACAAAGATGCTCAAGAGTTTTACAAGCAATGTGATCGATGCCAGAGGACGGGCAATCTCTAGAGGATATGAGATGCCGCTCCAAAACATCATCGGGGTGGAATTGTTTGATGTATGGGGGATTGATTTTATGGGAACTTTCCCATCTTCATTCGATAACCTCTACATTCTACTTGCCTTCGACTACGTGTCTAAATGGGTTGAGGCAGCTGCAGTTCTCACCAACGATTCTAAGACCGTAGAACGATTCTCGTAGAAAAACATATTTACACGGTTTAGGATGCCGCGAGCAATTATCAGTGATGAATGCGAGCACTTAGACAACAAACTCATCGCGAAGATGTTACAACGCTTTGGTGTATCTCACAAGATTGCCACGGCATATCACCCACAAACCAATAGGCAAGCAGAAATTTCCAACCGAGAATTAAAGGGTATACTCGAGAAAATTGTAAAACCCTCTATGAAGGATTGGTCAGTAAGACTAGATGACGCACTTTGGGCATATCGCACTGCATTCAAAACACCCTTAGGTATGTCCCCCTTCCGACTTGTCTATGGTAAAACATGCCATCTACCGATGGAAATTGAACATAAGGCATATTAGGCAATCAAGACCGAGAATATGGATTGGGAAAGTGTCGGACAAAAGCGTTTGTTGGACCTCAAAGAGATAGAAGAATTTTGTGCACTCGCCTATAACAATGCACGAATCTACAAGGAGAAAACAAAGCAATGGAATGACAAGAAACTATTACCGCGGCAATTCATGCCAGGGCAACTAGTTCTCTTATTCAATTCTCGGCTAAAACTTTTCCCGAGAAAACTAAAATCAAGATGGTCGAGACCATTCGAAGTTGTCAAACCATTCTCCCATGGTGCCGTGATAATCAAGTCCATCACTGATGAACATGAATTCAAAGTCAACGGACAAAGATTGAAGCACTACAACGGTGCCCGTGTGGAACGTAACAAAGAAGTTGTCACCTTAGGAGATGCATGAGCATGCTCTTCGTTCAATATTTTATTTTTCTTTTTTTCATTTTTATTTTAGGAGATATTTTATTTTATTTTCTTCATTATCTTTAGTTTCCAGGTTTTCTTTGTTTTCTTTTCTTTTCCACAACAAGACTCACAACCACCATGCTAAGGAAATTCACTGCCGACTACTTACCACGACAACCGCAACAGAGGGTGCCCCTGCAACTACCTAGCAATTGCCACGGCAACAAAAACTACTGATGCCCAGGCAAGTGAACCTGCATCGGAAAACATGGATCAAATCAAAGTAATGCCATTCACGCGGTACCAACCACAAGCATTCAACCACCGACCGGAATATGAATCAAGCAAATGGCACGAAGGAAACTTATCACTCGAGATGACGACCTCTCCGACTAACTCATTTCATTTAGTTTCTTTTAAATTTTGTTTCACTTTTACATGCATTGAGGATAATGTTTCTGCCGAGTTTGGGGGTGTTGGTTTCTAGTTAGTTTCATGTTTAGTTGCATTCATCTTTAGCAATCACGTATAGGTTGCATATGTTACTTGCCATGCCTTTAATTGGATTTAATTGCTTAAGACTTGTTGAATATACAATGATAAATTTTTGCCACTGCACTTAATTGAAAGAACCTTTAATTTTAGGATTACATGAAAAGAACTTAGAATTTTACTATGATGCCGAATTTTTTTACACGGTTGTGGCTTGTTGATTGAAAGAAACTTAGTGAACTTAGGTTGCTTAAAATTTGGGTAAATTTAAAATTGAAAATTAAAAGTTAAATTTCTTCTAGAGGTGCCCGAAACTGGCTCTAGTAGTTAATGCACATTAAAGAATCGCTAGAGGTGCCCGAAATTGGCTCTAGTCGACTAAAATAAAATGAGAAATTACTTACTTTGTTAGAGGTGCCTGAAATTGGCTCCAGTGAAAATAAAAATAAATTCCCCGGTAATTAAATTGATAAAATCCTATTGTTCACATAGAATCATGAAAATCAACGTGTACACAACTACGCACACACATTGTCACGAGCATTATAGTTCGATTCTGGGTAATTTGTGCTATCTGAAAAATTCAAAGGTGATCATACTTTGTGCCACGGTTCTGAGGTTTGAATTCAAGTTTGAAGCATGTCTTTGATGATTAAAGTCTTGGCAGGTAATTGTTAGTTTGCATTGCTTGAGGACAAGCAATAGTTCCAGTTTGGGGGTGTGTTAAGCGTTCAAAAGTACTATTTTTATTACCCTTTTTTATTCTTATTATTGCTAGACTTAGGCTCATATTAGTTGCATTATTAGTCATTCATGCATGTTTGCATCGTTTCCTTGGTGGACAAGCTTGATTTCATATTTTGCTCAATTTTGTGGAAAAATATACTGCTTTGGTGTGTTTGTGTGTGTGTGTGTGTGTGTCGAGCTAGTTGCCAGGGCAATGCATGAAGGAGATGTCGAGCTAGTTGCCAGGGCAATGCATGAAGGAGATGTCGAGCTAGTTGCCAGGGCAATTTTCGACAAGGGATAAGATGATATGGTAGTCAAAATTGATGACTAGATAAGCCCAAGATGACGTGGAGCAAAGAAAAATCCCAAAGGAGTTTGATTTCCATGAAGAGGTTAAAGAGAAATTAAATCCCAAGAAGATATGAGAAGTTCTAGAAGGAATTTAAATATAATAAAGAATTATATTTTTTAAAGATAATTTAATTCCAACTTAACTTCCTCCTCAAAAAAAGACTTTGATCTAGCCCTATAAATTAAGGATCAAGCCGTCAACTCCAAGGGTGAGAGAGGAGAGAAATTTCAACAAAGGCAAGGGAGATTTCGACAAAGCATTGGAGGGATTTCAACAAGGCTTCAACCATTCTTCATCTTTTTCTTTCTTTTTCCATTAGGTTTATGCTATGAATTCTTTGTCTTGTGTTTCTTTGGAACCTAGCCATGAACTAAATCTATTTGTCTAAGGTTATTGTGTCTTGTGGTTGTGAGAAACAATTCGATTTTGTTTAGGTAATAAGAGTTTGCACTTTCAATTCAAGGTTTACTCATTCTTGGTTTTTATTCTTGTTTGCGAGTGAATTGGGAGAGAATCTCGTAACTTCATCTATTTATCTAATATCGGGAGAGTTAGATTCAAGAAACGAATGAGTATGGTCTTTATTCAATCTATTAATGGTGAAGATTAATCCAGTTTAGGAATAAGTTAATGATTTCAATGGCTAAGAAGAGCGCAAGATTGGTTGTTGTTCACCCTTGATTCACGCAGGATGTATTATCAAGGCATGCACAAATAGATAGAGTTTCGACTTAGGGATAAGAAGAAACCATTGAAGAACGCTCCACCGAACCTTGAAGTTGTTGCCCAGCCGCCCAAGTAGTTGCCTAGCTAGTCGCCCAGGCAACCATCGATTAGTTTCCAAGGCAACCCCGCTGTGCAAGTTACCACGGCAACTGAGTTGCCCTTGCACTCTTTTACCAAGACGATTCAATCGGCTATCACACCTCAACTCACGATAACCTGGCCTATTCTCTCTCATTTGATTACATATTCTTTTACTTTATTGCTTTCTAGTTTAGTTGTTAGTTAAAACTCCTACAATCTTCTACTTGTGTTTCTTTTACTTTTTACAGTGCACGAGATTAGATTCTTGAAGTGGCACCAATCCCTGTGGAGACAATATATTTTATACTATAACTTGCGACGTGTTCACTTGCACAATTACGGAGCACTTATTACTCGCAACAGTTGCTGCCCTCCGACGGTGATGCCCCTTATTTGCTGAGCGACCTGGCCCGCCGTAAACCAAGGAGGGGGTTGGTCCCAAAACTTTTGCTGAAAATTCTATTGGAACTACTGTAGCTGCTGCATGGTCACTGTCGCCGGTTGGTCCGGTAAGATATCATCTTCTGTCATTTTTTTGCTTGTACTGATCCACCAAGACATCACTCTTTGTTGAGTTTTCGCCCGGATTATCTTGGTTACCTTCACCCATTTCAGGGACTTTCAGGCTTGCAATAGAACCTAAAGGTCACGTACCCGCCATGCTCACCGCACCAATTGTTGATTGCAAAATGAACAAGGATCAAAGACGGTGGTTCGATGATAATCAGAGCTACCGTCTCAGTCAAAGTCTGAACACCATGCTCCTCGTGCCAATGGTGATCTCTTGGATGGAAGTCGTCCCTTCCTTCCGTTGTTTGCATGTTCTCTTTTATACTGCCATGACAGGTGTCGTGGCCAGGTTGTCGTGGTATGCTGATGGATTGGCTATGATCAGACGTCCTAGGTTTGTGTTGTTAGCCGCAGCGATCACGTTCGTTGTCACGTGATCGCTGGATGCAATCCCGTTCTTAGTCCTACTTCGTTTTCCATAGGCTGCGAAGGGGACTAGATAATTCAAAGATGGTCATACGCATTCGTCGTTGTCACGTGATCGCTGGATATCTTTCGTGCGATATAGTTCGCGATCATGTTCGCGGGCTACATGGTCGTGACACGTGGCTGTAGGTATTTGTAGGTACTAACAAGGGTTTTAGGTTAGGGTTTAGGGGTTTAGTGTGTAGGCTACAGTATTTAAGGTTTATGGTTAGAATTTAGAGTTTAAGGTTTAAGGTTTAGGTGTTAGGGTTTAGAATTTAGGTTTTAAATTTTATAGAAGAGTTGTGTAATTTTTTTTACATAACTTGTGTATCAAAATATAACCCTAATTATAATGGTTTCAAAACTAATAGAAATAACCATCAAGTTGAGGGCAATTGCCCCTCCCCTTATATTTGGCTTTGTCCATTTTCTCACCCACAATTAACTAGGAAATGGGAATTGTAGGGATATTGTTTATATTGACGGCTGCTCTGGTCATCGAGAAGACACATAAAAGGGATGTAATCTGTTCAACCCCAAGTTGTTGTGGGGGATATAACACCAACTCCATTAGTTAAAAAAAAACAAATTCAATAAAGTAATTATCAATTGCACGTATTCTTACCCATTAAGATATGCTTGGTTGATAAGAAACAACTCTAATGAGATAATTAACATTAAAATAACACAGAAAATGAAGTAGAATCTTCTTCCAACAACTAATTTGTTCTGGAAATTAGGATATTTCCTCTTCACGGTCTCTGCCTGGAAGATTATTGATTTGTCAACAAGCGACATGGACATTTTATGTAAGATTCCTTGGTTGGTTTGGATTCACATTGTCCTTTGGATGATATTTTGGAAGGTTCAACGTGTTCCGTGGAAGTTTGTAGATCTAATTTTATAACACTAACATAATATGTTCCGTGGAATTTCTCTCTTTTTAATTCATAGTTACAGTTCGGCATCCATGGATTCTTTTTATTAGAATTAGTCAATTAGGACCACTGGGGAAGTGAAGAAAACAATGTTAACGGCAGATTTCCATTATTCTGTTTATAAACTTTTTTTATTGATAGACCTGTTTAGCGATTAACGGATAGTTGATTGCATTAGCTGCTTTGACTAGCGGATTGTATTAGCTGATTGTATAAAAGTGTTTGATAAAATTAACTGATAACTGTTTAATTATTTAAACGAGCAAAATGACATAAAAGGACGTGATTATATTCAATACTTGTTTGAATAGATTATTAGTTATAAATATTTTGTATCTATTAATATTAACTAGATTATAAAAAATATTTTTTTTAATATAACATTACTAAGCATATTTGAAGGAACTATATATTAATTTATTATTTATATAATTATTTTTAATACAAATTAGATAATTATTAAATTTAAATACAATATAAATGTGTAAGAATAAAAAGAAAAACAAAAAGTATTAGTTTACAAATGTCACAATGTAAATACGTGAGGTGAAGAATTAAAATATAAAAGGTTAAATTTAGGTTATTTGGAAATTTTTTATAATTGTTAAGGGTAAAAAGGTCTTTATAACTCTTATGTCAAAAACTTTAAGTTCAAAAAGCTCCTATTTGCAGATTTTTTAAAATTAGAGGTTTCATCCCAATCCGCTATTTACCAAATATCCAAATTAGCGAATTTGACCGGTCAAACTTCTAATATTAGCTCAAACCTCTAATTTTGACTCAAATCACTATTTACCAAACAGGGCCGATATCTAATGTAATAGTAGATTAATTTAGATCGGGGCCATGCAAATATTCATTATGGGGGTGATTCTTTCAATTCAATTAGTTTCATTTACAATTCCAAAATTTAAATATATGATCTTATTTAATGATCTAAGGTCACGTTTTGTTAGACTAATCGGTTATTAGTTATAAGTCATTAATACACGTGTCAAAATAAGAGTGATGGAACGAAAAAGACACCTAATCGAGACAGAGGATATTTACTAGTAGAATTATGGACGATTCTACAATAAATGTCATGTACCGCTATTTACCACTAATCATTTGTACTGCTATGTACTATTAATTATTTTAATTACTTTTGAAATCATAATGACCGAAAGTTTATTATCCATTTTAGAATAAAATTTAAAAAATAAATTTTATATTATTTTTTAGATATTTTTCTTTTTGAGTAACGTACACAAATGGTAACTAAATTTTAGTAAATTATTCAATTTGGTAACCAAACTTTCAATTGCTTTGGTGTTACAATTAAACTTTTAGTTTTGCTCTAAATTGGTCACTGACCCGTTAACAACCGTTTAAAGGGTGATGTGTCAGTTAAAATATTTTGTATAATAATACATTTAGTCCTCTACATTTGCACATTAAAACAATTTTGTCCTAATTCGGAAAAACAAAATTTAACCCTCATTATTTACACATTATTTTAATTTCACCCTATTTTAATTAAAAATAACTTAACTCTAAACCCTCAGCTTGCTCCCATATCATACTTGAAAATTGTGTTGCTATCATTCATTATAAAACTAGACACTTCATAAATATTTGGTTGGATGTAGCCATACAAGGAAATAGTATCTTCCCAGAGAAAGAAGTTATACCTCTGTTCAGGAGCTTCTTCGCCCTCAAATCTCATTTTGAATCGCATCCCTATTGAGTAATTATTCTTTAATGTCTCTATGTACTGATCAAATGGAACAATAAACAGAAAATTGGCAAGTGTAAATACAAGACCTATAACGAATTTCTTCTAGCAAATAGCAATGTAACATTTAGGAACTCATCAAGAAGTGATCTATTTGGAGTGCATTGGGGTTTGATTTTAGAGTTTAGGGTTTAGGATTTTGATTTTAGAGTTTAGGGCTAAATTATTTTTAATTAAAATAGGGTAAATTTGAAATAATGTGTAAATAATGAGGGTTAAATTTATTACTTTTTTCTAAGTAGGTCAAAATTATTTTAATGTACAAACGTGGATGACTAAATTTGTTATTATACAAAATATTTTAACTGTCGCGTCACCCTTTTAATGGTTGTTAACGGGTCAGTGGCCAATTTGGAGCAAGACTAAAAGTTTAATTGTAACATTGAAGCAATTAAAAGTTTGGTTACTAAATTGAATAATTTGTCAAAATTTAGTTATCATTTGTGTCTTTACCCAAAAAGAAAAATATCTGAAAAAATAATATAAAAATTATTTTTTAGATTTTATTCTAAAAATGGATAATAACACTTTCGGTCCTCATGATTTTAAAAGTATTTAAAATAATTAATAGTACATAGCGGTACACATGATTAATAGTACATAGTAGTACACATAATTAGTGGTATATAGCGGTACATGGCATTTATTGTAGAATCATCCCAGAATTATTAATTTTTTTTTCACTCGCATTAGCATATGTAAAACAAACTTGTAATAATTTTACAGGTTTTATTATAAGATAAGTGTTCAAGTTATATCATTTTTTGTTTTAGGTGTTTAAACATTTTTTATCAAAATAGACGTCTAGTGTTTCATTTCGTAACAATTTTCAAGTTGTCTGTTAAAAAATTGTTATTTTCTATTGATGACTTCTTCGAACTCTGATTTTTTATCCAAATCATCGTTACAAGCAAATAAAAGTGCTTTACGGTTAATTTTTGAGAGTTTGAGTCTTCAATTCATTTTCGAATAGATGAATTTTCACAAATGAAATATTTTGTGATAAATTTTTTGAACTTGAACTTAAATTTTTTGTGATAAATCTAGGCTTTTTTGGACGATTCCACATTAGTCACCAAAGTAAATTTCGAACTCCCTAACTCCATAGGTAGATGATTCGCTTTAACATGTCCAATAAAGTTCTAGCCAACACTCCTAATCCGATTACCAATGAAAAAATTTCTAATTGGTTCAACAATGCCAACCTTTTGATAGATATCATGCAAAGAAAACTTAGTTACCATGAAATCTGGAGAAGGTTATGCTACTGACAGAGGAGGAAGTGCCCTAATCACTTCATTAACCCTCATGCAAACTGCTATTAAATTCCATGGATTTATCCTCCATCAAAGCTGGTAGACTCTCAATCGCGTTGTTAGAACCCGTAAAAGTAGTCATCGGAACTCTTGAATCCCTCTCCATAATTATCGCTTCATCTTTATTGTCAGTATCTTGAACTTCATCTTTTTTTGAGAACCATTTCATCAAATATATTGTCTTTACTCGTGGCTTTCAAAAGCTTTTTAGTTTTCGATTCAGCCATATATGTCGACTGTGGGTCATTACATAATTGAATTTTCATTTGACAGCATCCATCATAAATGTTGCGACCCTGAAAAGAAGATATAACCGAGATAGCATTCTGGCATGTCTGACATTGGACCAGGACTTAAATTTCAACTGACTTCTGAAGCAGTTCGATCTTCTCCACAATTCCATAAGGTACGGAGACCTGATACAACGCTTCCATAGTGATTGGAATGGTTACTAAGAGGGTTTGACTCGTTAAATAGCTTTCTAACAGAGATTTGAATTTCTCAAGGACCTCAAACCAAGATAACCGGTGACCGTTAACCATAGCCAGGTCGATAGCTCTGATGCCTTTGTAATATTAACAAACGAAGAAGAAGAAGAAGAAGAATTAAAATGGATTATGAGAATAGAGAGAGCAAAAAGAGAAAAAGAACAAAGAATTTGAAGAAGACAATAGTTAATTTCATTCACTCGATAAACTGAAAACCAACTAGGGTATCTGATCATATAGTCTTACAAAGCAAAACGACAGCGTTCACGGTACCAGCTCATCACCCAAAACTCACCGTATCACTAAACATCTTTAATGTCTAATAGCTTGTTTTAATTTTTTTAAAATTGAAAGCAAAACAAAATTTTAACTATTTACCAACGGTCAATTCAAGATTTAAACTTTGAACAAAGAAGAAGAATGAGAAGAAAAAGCAAAAAAAGATAAATACTTGAATGAAGAAGATGAAGTAGAAAACATTAGTTAAATAGACGATCAGGAAAAAAATAAGCAGAGAAATTGATCAAGTCATTAGCAGTTTTCAAAAGCTGATCATACACAATTGAAGAATAAGAAAAAGAATGAAAAAGAGCAAGAAAAAACAAATGGTTGAGTGAAGAAAAAAAAAGTGAATGAAGAAAGAAAGAAAGAATTCTTTGGCGGGTTACCACTTCATTGTGATTGCATTGTTATTATGCTGTTAATCTGTTGGGCCTAATGTGTTAGCTATTAGGTTGTTACTGGGTAGTTGAACATAGGCTATAAATACAGAAACATGCCAAAAATACAGAAACATGCCACAGAAAAACGTGCTAATTGGAACTGAGTAAAAAAGGAAATGATTTGTCTGCATAAGGATTTGTTTGGTAATGTATTTAATATGGTGAGCATTGAATGGGAATACTGTTTTTTTTTTTGTTGCACTTTCAGTTTTTGTGATTTGTTTGGTAATGTACTAATTTGGATCAACTCACGATGCACACTTTATTTTAATGGGTAAGTTTTTTAGTAGAGATTTTTTTACACGCACCACATCTCAAATTTCTCAAACTTAAGATTTAATTAAACGGAACTAAATTACTTATTACTTGGATTAACCCGTTGGTAATGGGAATACTGGTTTTTTGGCAAACGCATGCGGATGATTAAGTGGCTTTGCCATAAAGACTTGATAGTGAATCATGATTCTCATCCCTTTCCTGCATTTTTAACCCAATTTAGGGATTCATAATAGCATAGGTAATGATATCAATCTCATAAAATACAGCTACAACCGCCATTAATCAGGTTCAATTACATTCTCATAATCTCTCCTTTTTACCCTCACCCACGGGAAGAAAACCAGCAAACGATACATACAGTACAGACACCTATCCAATGCCTCTGCCTTTTTCCTGTTAGTTTTTACCACCTTCAAATGATTTTCTGGGTTCTGGAAATTGAGTGTCCTTGCATCACATGTTTTAGATTTGTGCTGCTGTTTTCAAGATATTCAGATGTGGGTGTGAAAACTCATCGCATTTTCTTCCTTTCTATCAAATAATTTTTGGTTAATTCTTCTTTTTCTTGCCCATTTCCCTTCCTACGATTTGTCCTTTTGCGACTGTTCTATTAATGGAACTCAATCATTCATTTTATTAGTCATTTAATAACGTTTAATCACAAGCATTTGATTCAACAATTCATGTGTTTATTTATCTTCATATGCTTTCGTTCAAAATGTATCAGTTCTGTAGGTTGATTACACTTGGATTTATACGACTGATATCTGCACTATTTCTCACAGGTTTTTTTTCTTAGATTCTGATAATCTCACATCCAACCACCTCTAAACATGTCAAAATCTTCGGTAAGGAATTAATCCCTTGTGCATTGTGATGGGAATCAATAATACAAAATGTCCTTGCAACCTTAACCAAATCAAAATTCATAGCCAACGTTTCAGTTGTTGACGAATTGTAACTTTTAGTCTTTTACAGAAGCTGGTGTTTTCTGATATTGAGTGACTCTTTGCTTTGCTCACCAAGCAACTGTTATCTCATTAATATCCTTTAAGAACTATCGCCACACGAAGAAAAACATCATCTTATGTTATCTCGTTATCGTTGTACAGTGAAGATCTCTCTGACTCTTAGTTGCATAATCTTGTTTTCTTCTCATTTTAGGCTCAGCTAACTAGGAGCATGAGGAAACTTGAATCCAAAAAGTCGCATTCATGGTGGTGGGATAGTCATATCAGCCCCAAGAACTCAAAATGGCTTGCAGAAAATCTCGAGGGTAAGTCAGATGCTGCTATATATGTACTGGGAAAGGCATTTGGTCAAAGAACATATGATATATCAACATGCCTTTTGTTGTTTAGTTGCTTGCAGCTGAATTGAGATGCTGTTAGAAAATGGGTTCAATTCTTATCTTTCTCCCGTGTTTTCGAATTGTTGCTTTCTTTTCTTTCTTGTATGTGCATAAAGAGCTAAATGTTCTAATGATGATGCTGATCTTCCTATCAGTAAAATGATGATGTTGTTTATGTTCTTCATGATGCAAGTGTTATTAGAAGATAAAGGCGTGGGAGTGTAACATTAGCAATCTACTGCTTTCTCTGTATTCCTGTAATAATTTGAATTGCTTGTATGTAACAAAAATAAATAACCGTAAGATTCCTGACTACAGAAATGGATCGTAGAGTCAAAAAGATACTGAAGCTGATTGAAGAAGATGCAGACTCCTTTGCGAAAAAGGCTGAGATGTATTATAAGAAGAGGCCGGAACTTATAACTCAAGTTGAGGCGTTCTACTGCATGTATCATTCTTTGGCGCAGCGTTATGATCATCTGACTGGAGAATTGAGGAAGAATATGCCGCCGGACCTTCAATCTCAGGGTTCTAGCATCTCTGACATTGGCTCTGATATTCCCCCTAGATGTCCCTCCCCAGATAGAAGGCCGAGTCGTCGTAAATCTGTCCCACGTGCTGCTGGTTTTGATTTCTTCCCTGCTTCTGGTGGGAACAACTCTCATGTGCACCCGAAAGGAGGAGATAAGTCATCTTCTTCAACAGATTCTGAATTGGAATATGATGATTACTCAGTTTTCTCAGGGAATGAGGGTGATCAAGGGGTGAGTGGGAAAATGGCTGAATTGGAGATTGGACTCAATGAAATGAAAGAGAAGCTACGGATGCTAGAGAAAGAGAGTACTGAAAGGGGAGCAAAAAATGATAACTCGGATCTTCTTGCTAGAATTAGAGAGTATGAAGAAGAAATGAAAATTGCTAATGGACGAATACAGCTTTCCAAAGAGAAAGTCACTTCGTTGAAGACGGAGCTCCAAAAATACAAACAACTCAGAACTGGCTCAGAATCATGGATAGAAGAAAGTGCGAAGTTGGACAAGCCTGAACCAATTGAGGTTAATCAAGCAGTAGCACTTCAAAACAAGATCAGTGTATTGGAGAAAGAAAATCAACATGTAGACAGCAAGATGCAGGCATTGTAGGAAGAGTTCAGTATTACGAAAGAAACGCTCAAGGGTTCGGAGAACGAAAATACTAGTGTGAAGCTTGAGAAGAAGCAGTTTTATGGGACAATTCAAGATCTGCAGGGTCAGCTTGATACGGCTCAAAGGGAAATTGTGGAGCTGAAACTGGAGCTTGCTGAGAGAAGCAATTGCATTAAAGTTTTAAAGGAAGACCTCGAGACTTCAAAATCAGAGAGAAACGGGCTTATGAGCGAAATGTATTCACTCAAGGCCAAGGTTAGTTCCAGGGAAGTTCGAATTGTTCAAATGGACATTCACCTTCGCCAATTACATATGGAACATGTGAAGCTAATTGCTAGAGCTGAAGCAGCACAAAAATTGGAGGATGAACTGCTATCCAAAGTTAAGGAACTAGAGGATGAGATCAAGAGGCAAAGAATCACAATACTCGAGGGAGCAGAAGCGAAACGAGAAGCTATAAGGCAGCTTTGCCTCACCCTTGAGCACTACAGAAACGGGTATCATACGCTCGGCGAGCTTTTATCAGTAACATGAGAATTCCAGTTTTAACAACATGAATAATATGCAAATACTATATGACAATGTATCAATAAGATGTTTGGATGTGCCATCAGCTTTCTTGCCATATTAAGAAAAGGATTTGAAGTTTCTTCATGTTTTGGTGCACATTTGATGTTTGAACTATTTGAATAGTTTTCCAGTTAACTTATCATAGTCCCCACTCTAAACATATCAGCTAAATCATCGTCATAAGTAATATGACGGATTGATGCTGCCATGGTTTCGGTTTAACTCTTGCATTTAAAGCTATATATATATATAATACTTTGATACACAAGTTTGCGTAAACTTTAATTTACACAAGCTTTTTATTTTTAGGGTTTAGAGATTTGGGTTGTGGTTTAGGGTTTAAGTTATAGGGCGTATAATTTAAGGTTTATGGTTATAATTTGGGGTTTAAAGTTTAAGTTTTAGGGTGTTAGGGTCATAGATTTTTAAATTTTATAGCTTAAATATAAAAGGATATGTAAAAAAATTTTTACAGAGCTTATGTGTAAATGAAAGAGAATGAAAAAAGAGTGAGAGGATTCAAACTTGTGTTTAATGAGACATATTCCTATAGTCTCATGTTATAAACTGTGATCAAAATTTATAACATCTTTTATGTGTTGTTAGTGAATTTAGTTAATCTATTATAATTTAGCTATATTTTATTATTTTTTAAAATATATTTTTTTAATTTTGAGATAAACAGTTTTCTCTTAATTCTATTAAATAATGTCATGTCTTATTCTTTTAGGGTAATATTACATTTGATATATGTACTCTTTTTAATAGAATTGAAATATGTACTTTAATAAAATTAGATTTAAAATGATGCTTGTACTTTTAAAATATCTAATATAATATATGTAATTTGACAAAAATATTCATTATGATACTTCTATTTTTTCCTTAAAAAAGTACATCAAACTATTTATTGCATTATAGTAGAGAGATTAAATTAGGGATGACAACGGGACGAGGCGAGCTTTTGGTCGCTCAGATTTTGGCCTAAAATTTTAAGTTGATCTCGATTCGACCTAAGTTTAATGTGTTTTTTTTTTCGATCCGGTCTTAAAATTTTAATAAAAAACTCGACTAAACTTAACAGTTAACCCGCCCCAGAAAAATTAATAAAAATATTAAAAATAATATATATATATATATATTTATATAAATATATGTAGTGGGGTCGAAAAATTTCACCCTAAACCGCCCCATTTCATCTTTCTCAAAACTCGTTCTGCTCTGTCATAAATCCGATATTTAAAAAAAATCTGTCCATATTAAGTTGGAACCCCACGGGACTGAATTATTTTGTTATCCCTAGATTAAATCCGTCAAAAAGTGCAATCTACAAGAACCTTTTATACAATTTGACCCACAATGAATACCGAATGTTTCCCTTGTCCTTGGGCACATGCCAATTCATTTTCTGCACCGTCTTCCCTTCCAGAGAGTTCAGCAAGACTCCCCGTTCATTAGGGAACTCATTCATTTATGACCTAAAGATGGGGATGGAAGCATGGACCCTGTGGATATTTAGGTATCCCTTAAAGCAAAACTGATCTGTTATCATCCTTAATATCCATGAGGTCTTTTTATATATATATTCCGGTTCTCTAGGGCTTTGTCTTGACTAATCAGAATCAATTTGCGTTGCACATCTGATTTTGGTGGGTGAGTCTTCTGAAAAAGTTTTTTTACATATATAAAACCTCAAACTCGAAAACTGTTTAAACGATATTAAGTTGCTTACCAGTTGAACCAATCCAAATAGTTCCTTTAAAATATATTAATTGCATGTCTCCAGGGTGGATTTATCTATTATCCTCAAAGTTGTGCAACAAATCTCAAGCACTTAAAAGCTTACAGAAGACTGAAGAGATATTAATCAGATTCAACAACCCCCGAAAATAAAACCTTGCCTTTTCTCATATTTTCTCCTTCCCCCACCTCAATAATAATTACCCTTTATATTTTATTTCGACATCATGCAGACGGTCTAATTCTGATTTTAGTCCCTCTACTCTGCTGAAACTTGAGATTTAATTTCTTTATCGGTTACCATTATTATTCAATCACACAGTCAAGCAACATTTATCAATCATGTTCAACCAATAGAAAATCAACATGTCAGAGTAAAAATAAAGGGATTAAATCATGAGTTTCGGCATAGTAGAGGGACTAAAATAAGAGTTGAACCTATAGGATTAAAGCATGTTTCAAACTATGTAGCAAAAACCAGAGGAAGCTAAGATCTATAAGAATAAATCTCGATAGACCCAACTTTTATTTTTTCTTTTTCTAGAAGAAATAGAGATGCATGTGTATGTATGCAAGTAAAGGAAAAGAAATACAGTACTTGTGTGAAAAGAAGGGAAACTAAAGTAAAATTAGAGGGTTCATTCTGGTAAGCTGTAATAATCATTACTTTATTCTCTCTTTTTTTTCTCCTTTGATTTTGCACTGTCAGCATCCTTCACCGCCCTTCATTGATATGCACACTTCTCTTTTCACCCTTGATTCTCAAGCAAACTCCAGCAAATTGCAATGCAATGTAAACATAGACTTGGAATTAGGGGTGTAAACTAGCCGGATCGAGCTCGAATAGTGCTAAGTTCGATTCAGCTCGTTAAGAATTCAAGCTCGAATTGAGTATTGACTGAGCTTTAATCGAGTTAGACTCGAGTAGTTCGTGATTTTTCTCGTCTCATTTACATCCCTATTCATAATAATAATAGTAGTAGTAGTAATTGTTGAGTGAATTTATTCAACATTATTATTGTTGTTGTTATTATCCAACAACATACATTTTAATTGAAAACTTGTGATCTATTTCGTCCCATTTACTGTCCTACTTGCAGTGGCGAAGGGTTTGAAAGGAAAGCTCTGGAAATGGAAGTTGGCAACTTGCAATCACTCATCTCATAATGTTTAAAACATGCAGTAAGCTGAAAAGTAAAGGTAAAAAAATCTATATTTTTCTGTAGGGGGGTTGAATCGGCAGAAAATGAAAAAGTACAGTGATTATCTGTATAATTTGACACAAAAAGCAACTTAAACAACAGGAATCTAAAGGTAACATTTGACCAGAATTGAATGTTGCACCTAACATGGCTAGCCACTTAATTTAGTGCCAGCAACCTCAAGCAAATCACTTTGCTACTTCTCTCTATTTCACACATCAGCCTTAGCTAAGCAGGTAACCGTAGCTTGCTTCAAAAGTAAAGAGCATTGAATGAATGCATAAAAGGTGGAAAAGATTATAGCAAAATCAATCTATGCTCAAATTCTTCTTCATCCTTTTGATGAAAGCCGAGGAATCACGGCGGAGAAAATGTCACTCGGAGACGACGAATCGCGACTCCGTCAACCGATCAGCCTCCTCAAGAAACAACTCGAGGCTTCCTTGGCTATAAACGATTCATTGGTGAAAGAAAATCAGGACCTGAAACAGGAGGTAGCTCGTTTGAAAGCACATATCAGTTCCCTCAAGGCACATGACAATGAGAGGAAATCATTGCTTTGGAAGAAGTTGCATAGCTCGAAGGAGGACCGGAATACCGACGTGTCGCAGCAGAAATCATCGGATTTCTTCGAACTGGAAAACGTGTATCCAAGGCCGAGTTTCCAGGAATTGGCTATGAGAAAAGAAAGGCAATTAGAAGCACCAAAACCACCGTCAAGGTCGCATCATGCTTTTATCTCCGTATCTCTAAAGGAAGTGAATGAAAACAAAGCTAAAGCACCATTGGTACCAGCACCACCAGCACCACCATTGCCATCGAAATTGTTAGCCAGTTCGAGATCGGTCCGCCGTGTACCCGAAGTTGGGGAGCTTTATCGTTCTCTAACGAGGAAAGATGCCAACAGTGAAAACAAAACCAACATGACAGCCACCCCATTGCTTGCGTTTACTAAGAATATGATAGGCGAAATCGAAAACCGATCGACTTATGTTTCAAAGGTAAGTACATTAGTCTTTCACTTCCAAATTCAAACCCCACTTTTGTTTAATTTCCTAACAAAATGTTGGTATCAATAAACAAACACAGATCAAATCCGACGTCGAAAAACAAAAGGAGTTCATAAATTTCTTAATCTCAGAGGTCCAATCTGCAGCATTCAAAGATATATCAGATGTGGAAGTATTCATTAAGTGGCTAGATCAAGAACTATCATCCCTCGTCGATGAAAGGGCAGTTCTGAAGCATTTCCCACATTGGCCGGAGCGAAAAGCCGATGCTCTGAGGGAAGCTGCGTTTAGCTACCGAGACTTAAAGAACCTCAAATCCGAAGTATCATCATTTAAGGCCAACCCCAAAGAGCCTTTCAATTCAGAGTTCAAAAGGATGCAAGCATTGCAAGACAGGCGAGCATGTATAAACTGGTTTACTTGCTATAAACTTGGATATTTGGAATGAATGGTATAAATTAACATGAATTTGGCAAAACTTGCAGGCTGGAGCAAAGTGTGAACAACATAGAAAGGGTGAGGGAAAGCAGTAGCAAAAGATACAGGGATTTGCAGATCCCGTGGGAATGGATGCTGGAAACGGGTTTGATTGGTCAGGTAGGTAGATCTTAACATTATGGTTCTCTAATTAAAAAATGAGCAACATTTTCCCTTTTTTCACATTACCTATATTCAACTATGATGTGCGTTTAAAGGGATAATCAAACAGATGAAATTAACCTTGCTAATGAAGCTAGGAGATTCATCTTATCTTTTCTTTTCGAGCGAACTAAGGATTTAAACTAAAATTGTATACATGCGAACATAAAGTCAAATTCTGGTTTTAGTCCTTGTCCTACACTCAACTTGGTCATTTGATTATTATTAATATTATGCCTTGGCCTAAATTACTAACAGTGTTGTTGGTCGGCCGTAGGGGACTTTTTTTATATATAAAAAAGTCCAAAACTCTCTGTTATTTTTGAAAGGAGAAATTACTATGATTTAAACTGCAAATTGAGTAGAGTATAAGGACAAAAACTACAATTTAACTGCTATTTATAGTATAGTATAGTATAGTATAGTTAGGGATGGGCCTTATACCTGGACCCTGCCTTATAGGGTCGTTTTAAAAAAAATCGAATTCGTGTCAAGTTCGGGTTTAGGGTAAAAATACCCGACCCGAGATATTTGTATACTTTTTTTTATATATTTAAGGGTAATTATTATAATGCCTCTCTGTGTATATTTTTCAATTATATAATTAATTTAATTGAATAAAAAGTAAATAGAATAAGGATAGTTACTCTAAATAACCCTCTTTATATTTTTCTCTATTATTTCCCTTTATTTTAAATAAAAATGAAATATATATATATATATATTATTTGTTTTAGGTAGGGTCATTGGCAGATTATAATCCTAAAATTTGGGTTGGGTATAAATTTATCACATGTCAGATCGAGTGAAACCTTTATATTTTCAGGTTAGATTTGGGTTGCCAAAAATCCGACCCCTGCCTATCCCAAGTAATAAGTATAGTACGATATAGTATAGAGACTAAATCCTTAGATTAAAGTAGAAGAAGATCACTTGTATGCGAAAATATAATAGACCTAGAAGAAATCCATGATATTTGTTGTTAAATTCTGCAGATGAAATTCAGCTCACTGAGGCTAGCGAGGGAATACATGAAAAGAACAACCAAAGAAGTGCAGTCCAACGAATGCTCACACGAAAGCAATGTCTTGCTTCAAGGAGTTCGGTTTGCATACAGAGTTCACCAGGTAAGAATGTGCACCTTTATATGCCGTGTATTATCTATAAAACAGAAACAACCAAATAAATCAAAATTATGTTTGTTTTGCTTTTTAAAAATGTTGTGTTCCTTTAACCAACCAGTTTAAGGTTTCAGTTCGCAGGTGGTTTTGATGCAGAGACCATTCGTGCATTCGAAGAATTGAAGAAGATAAGCAACTTTGGTATTCATAAACAATAGCCTCAGACATGTTCAAATCCAAATGTATTTTTTATGGCTAGCCTTTAAAACAAAACTACTAATAGAGTTATTCAATATTTACAAGTTGCATACTATATAGTTTAAACACATAAATACAATTTGATTTCGGTTTACTTATAATATAAAGAATAAAGTTAAATGATCGAATCAAATCAAACTCGTAGTTTCATAAAAAAAATCAATTTATTAGTCGATTGAGTTTAGTTCAGTTCACGAATCAAATTTTATCATTTAAACTTTACTGGTTCCAATTTAAACGGCTTTTTATAACTATGTACGATGTTTATATATATATATATCTTCATATTTTTCACAAATGTGAGTAAAATTTGTAGGGATATTTGATAAATTAAATACCATCGTAAATTATATAATATATTTATAGTATTATTTTTATAATGGATATTGAGGGAGAATTATCGATGAGAGTACAAAAGATTAAAGGAATTGATGGAACGAAAAAACTTACAAAGAGTTGCGGTTAGAGGACTAAATTGAATAAAATATAAATTTAAGAGACTAAATTGTAAAAAAAACGTTTGTTTTTGGAAGATGGAATTCAAGTTACCCATAGAGTGGGCATTATAATAATTATTCCGTTTTTATTAGACAAGATAGAGAGATAATTGAAAATATATAAAGAGGGGTATTAAAGAAATTATCCTTAAATATTTAGAGCAAAATTAAACTATAATTCTGGGTCGAGTCAGGTATTTTTCACCCTAAATCTAAACATAACCCGACCACATCCTTAAAAAACCCCGACCCAAATCTATTTTTTTTTTAAAAAAACTCGACCATTGAACATCGAATCGGGCCAGAATCCATCAAATTTGGATCAAATGACCATACGTAGTCAAGTTTATAAATTTCAGTTCAATAAAATATATTTTTTAAAAAATTAAATCGAATTTTACTTGTACATAATTGTTACCACTTACTCAGCATGCATAGGTAGTTGGTGGCCTTTTTCCTTTTCCTACATATATTACCCATTATTTATTTATTTTATCATAACTTTTTCTTTCATTTTTTTGGTAAATTTGTGCATTCATTATTCAACCAATACATCATTTGCCATAATGTTTTCCTATTCTTTATTTATTTTATAAGAATGTTTTCTTGTTATTTTTTTTGGTATACGGTTAAAATATCCTCATAATATTTGATTGAATAATTATTTTTGTTTTTTATTTTTTGAACTAATTTAATCTTCATTGTTTCATAGTAGGTCAAAATGGTCCATATGCGGATAAAAACTGTTAGTTAACTAACGATAAATGACTTGAAATGAAGTGACAAACCTACATGGCAATGCACGCTAACATGACAATGTCATATAGACGAAAGTGTTGACTTAAAATAATGTCACATCAGTCAAAAAATATTTTTATAAAATTATTTTTTTACTGACTTGTCATTTTGTTAAGTCATTTCAAGCTATTTATCATTATCTGACTAATAGTTTTCATCTGCAGATGAGCTATTTTGACCCAAAATAAAATGTTGGGGTCAAATTAATTAAAAAATTAAGGTCAAAATGATTATTCAGTCAAATGTTAGGGGTATTTTTGACATTATGCCTATTTTTTATGAAGACGATGTTGTTGGAGAATTTACCCTTATATTGTTCTCAACTTTTTTTCACAAATATGGTAAAAGCCAAATTATTTTCAGAAATATTCTACTTTCTACAGTAAAAATGAAGATGATAAGAAAGTATCCCGTCTTTAAAAAATAAATTGATTTTTAATAAAAAATTAAAGTAGATGGATTCAGAAATTGACTTTAAACAGTATCTTGGTTGAAGATGATACCAATAGGTTCCATCTTCAAACAATGCCAACAAAGTCACGTGACAGGCATCCAGCCCAGGCATTGTTCAAAGAATGAGCCACCTCCCCCCGTCTTCAGCATTTATGCTTGCAGGGTGGCAACTGCATGCATGCAGCGGGGCAGAGGGTTGAATTTTTATTGGTTGGGTGGAGTGGTGGTGGTAAATATTGGTTGGTAAATAGGGGTATTAATTGGATGAGTGGGTTGAATTTTTATGTTAAATAGGATGAAGTGGAGAAAATTTGTAGAAAAAATGTGAAATTTTAGTTGAGAAGAATAAGAAAAATGAGAGAAAAAAGAAATTCTAAACAAATTAAAGAACGAAGGTTTGAAAAAAATACAATAATTATATGAGTTTGATTTTTAAATGAAGTAGTACGATTTTATTTTTAAATTGTATTTCTCCTCCATTATTGGTGTAATTTTAGTTGAGAAAAAGAAGAAGGAGGAGCAAAACATACAATGTCATCATCGCAAACTTGGAGTGGGGCCCAATGTTATACAACCTTGGGAACATATACTCTGAGTGAGGCCCGATGTCACACAACCTCAGAAATATACACTACCTCTGGTAAGGCTCGGTATCATACAACCTCGGGAATGTACACCCATACTCGACATCTGTAACGACCCAAATTTTTGAGTCAACAATGGGCGTTGACCCAGGCCTTGGACCAACACGTTGGGTCGAATGTCCAGTTTATGTTGGGCTTTTTTGTTGGGTTTTGTGGGCCTCCATGTGTTGTTGGGCTTAGGTGTTATGTTGTGGGTTATTGGAATGAAGGAGATGTGAGGGCAATTGAGTAAATTGCATCATAGGGGACAAGATGGCTGGTGCCTCTTTAATTTTTTTCTGCATAATGTAAGGGGGTGAGATCATCTTTATCTCATCTCTATTCTTTCTCCCCAAAACACCCACCTAACTCAAAGTTAAAGGAGAAAACTTGTTGTGGTGGTGTGTGAATCTCAGATTGGTCATCAAGGGAAGTGTAATCGGCAAGCAAAGATCTATCCATCAAGGTGAACATCCCCAAAGTTGGTGGAGGTTGAGCTTGAAGCTTAGTTCAAGGAAGAAAAGAGGAAAAAGCTTGGTGAAAGCTTAATTCCTGGATTTGATCGCTTAAGGTCAGTACATCTTTGACTCCTATATTTCATGAGCATCATAAGATGAATGCCTTGCTTGGTTTTATGTTTATGGGTTGCATAGTTAGGGTTCTATGAGCTTTAAACCCCTCTAATGGTAAATCACGATTTGGGTGTTGATAATAAGTAAAATTGGTAGAAAATCACCTATTGTACTCTAAACAACTTGTAGGAACGATTTAGGACTTAACTATGGAGGTTAAGGGTGAGATTGGTGAAATCCTAAGCTTTAGGTATCGAAATATGGGCTCGAGTACCGGTATGGAGTGGCTGCATATCGGTATTCCTTGTAATATTGAGGGACGGGTTGTGAGGGGTGTACCGGTACGCCTTTCTGTCTATCGGTACCCTTCGCTTAATTAAGATTCCAGTAGTGCTTCTGCGTACCTATACGCTTGGGGCGTATCGGTACCCACTGTTACATTGCATGAGGAGGCTTTCGCGTGTCGGTACACTAGGGTAGGGGTACCGGTACGGGTTTAGATTGGTACGTGGTAATCTAAGTACCGATACTGAGTACTGATACGGGGGAAGAGCGTATCGGTACGGCTAGTTGTTCAATTTATTCAAACTTGAGTTGAGTATCGGTACTCGATGAGAAGTACCGGTACCTGGTGAAGCGTATCGATACCCATGTAGGAGTATCGGTACTCGTAGAGCAATCTGCCCAAGAATTTTAAGGTTGTGTTCGAGGGCTCTATAATTCATGGTAAAGGGTCCGGTGGGTCTCTAAAGGTATAAAACAAACCCTAAAACTATGAAATCAAGGTTGGTAACCTATACATGGATAAATGGCTAATGGCTTGGTAATTATTGAGTGGATCGTTCGTATTAATCACCCATAGGGATCCGTAGTGGATCGGTTAATGCTATGTGGAAGATCAGGGACCTTGCTGTGTGCTGAAGGGACGCCTATATAGGCCGGTTGCCGCGAATAATAAGATAATCTAACGAGAAAGACGTAAATGAATGCTAAAGACATATATTAATTATTGTAACTAATGATTTATGCCTTGGTGCATTGGTAATGGTTGGCTGGATGTCTTTTATCTCTCGGTGAGATATATTGATGCTCGGCGGAGCATGTGTTAACGTATGTGTCTTGGTTAGGAATTCGGATGTCCTAGAGTCAGTGCAAGGGCACTTAAATAAGGGGATGGGTACTTCAGACTATGTGATCGAGTACATCCGACGTATCCATGAGCTAGGTGATCTGGATGCGATTAGAAACCTATCTTTGGGTTATGGGATCAGGATATGGAAATACAACTCGGGGGCTGTATGAGCTCGAGTAACTCAAAGGGCTATATAATCTCGAGTAACCTGATTGGCTACGTGACCTCAGAAAAATACTTATTGTGGCTACTGTGATCCAAGTATGTCTAGGACATATCTGTGGCTATAGTGATCCAAATATGGTCCTTACCCGACGGCTGTGTGAGCACAGAAAAATAGTAAGGTTTTATTGTCTATTTTAGGGAATGTATGTCGTTTATGTTGTTGTATGGATAATAAATATTGGCTATTTTACCATTGGACTATGTAATCAGGGTATGGTTTGTTACTCGGCGGGCTGTGTGAGCTCGAGTAACTCGATGGGCTGTGTGGTCTCGAGTATGGGTTATATTACCCTTGGGCTATGTGATCAGGGTATGAGATGTAACTCGATGGAAGGTGTGGCCTTGAGTATGGTAAGTCTGGGATGGCTTGGTAGTCTTCTTACATAATAGTGGTATCTTGAGACAGCTGTAAGCTCTAGCTAGGATAGGCTAAAAGATGACCATTAGATGTTGAGAAGCCTTTCTGTGCACTCTTAATTATATTATCATGCATGCTTGTTTTATGATATTCATGAATTGCGGTAGAGTAGAAATGTACCACTGAGCTTTGTTAGCTTAGCGTGCGGAATTGTGGGTTTTCTGTGCGTAGTTTGATAGGTTGCTTTTAGGGGAGCACAACAAGGAGGATTTCTTAAAACTGAGCCAATTTCAGAGTACAGTACTTGATGCTTAGTTTGGACTGATTGTATTCATAGGACCTTACCACAATCGAGTCCGTATCTTATTTTGATTTACTGCTATTTGGTCAAACGGTGTATTTTATTTGGAACTTATATTTTGTAAACCCTTTTAATCTCATTATCTACATGGATTTTATGGTAATGGATTGTTTTGAGAATGGTCAACTTATGGTTTTAAATTGAGAAATTTTAATGGGTCAGTTTTGGGTGACCCGAATATGATGCTCCAGATCCGGAACGGGATCAGGGTGTTATAGTATCTCTCCTCGAGTATTATCGGATGAGGCCTGGTGTCACACAACATCGGGAATGTATATTCAGTATCTCTAACCACGGTGTTGCAACACTCTTTCTCTGGGTATCTACATCCCACCAATCAAAGTGACCCAACCACACAAGTGCCCTTACTTGGCACGTAACCACACACGATCCACCGAGGATCCCTATAGTTGCTATTGCAAATAAGTCACCCAATTAAGTTTACCAACTTGTTAATACATTATGAGAGAATACATTAATTATCCTCATTAATTATGCTTATTAACCCATATTATCTTATTATTATCATACATTAATTTCTCATCTTTTTATTAGCATTAAAGATTATCTCATTCAGTGGGTGTCGATACTCGAACACGAGTATTGATACGGTACCCCTAGATGTCGGTACTCACACTCATACTGATTCTAAAATAGTTCATTAGAAATCCTTAATTTTCACAAGTACTGGTACGGCTAAAGCTCGTACCGATACCATATTCACGAGTTTGTACAATTTCCTCGCATTACAATATTACAACACTTATTCGATATCTAAAGCTTATGAAAGTCATTAGAGTTTGTTTTCTAACGTATTTAATAAATTAATATTAATTATCGGCTTTGTGATCATTTATTTGAATATTACCAATTATTAGTCCATTTAGTATAATTTCTATCGAATCTCATCAATCTACTCAAACAAGCTTACAAACCATCACAATTATCTCAATCAGTCAAACAATCATCGAATAATCATACGAGCATCTCAAACGACCATACACGGTCTCTAAAGCCTCCATAATAGTCTCAAATATATTTACAACATTATCATTCATCACAAAAATATCGAGTCTTATAATATCGGTCTCTACTCATGCTTATTCATCGTCTACCTATTTTGCAGATACTAACAAACAAAACAATCACATTTATAATGCTCTTGAAGCAATATGAGTTTGAGGTGTACTAACCTTAAGCCAAAACGATAAATTCTCATATAAGCTTCCCGATTATTTCACTTGATCCGATATCTGATCCCAAATAATCATCGTATAACAACGAATATGGAACTACATTAATTTCATGCATCCTATGTTCAATTCACAAGGTCAAACGCGTAAAAATAGCTTACTGAGTTCAAATTTGGCAAAACGGACTGCACCATCCGACTCAAAACATCGAGAAATCTCTGGGGTAGGGTCCCCTAAAAATGTCAACACCAGTCAACGGTCAAAGATGGCGGTCAACAGCAATATCACAGTTGACGGCAGTGGCTGACGCTTGGCTGGCAGCTTGACTCGAGTGACTGGCTTAGTAGACCAACTTGGGTCGACTTCGCCTACGGCTTGGTAGGCTGGCTCAGCCCAACAGCTGCCCAACCCAACAGCTAGATAAGCTGCTCTCTCGGCCGAATGTCACCCACGCGCGTGCAGCGACTTCTGGTGGCTGGATGGCGGTATCGAATGCCCAGATCAACTCCCTCGATGCAGTGAGCACGATGGCAACCTCGATTTTACGTTTCGAGCACTCGAACCCCTTTATTTGAACAACCCCAAATTTTTTCTTTTTCACCCCATTCGAAGGTGACTCTGATGGTGGTGCCTCTGGTACCGGTGGACTCATCTCGACGAGATGAACACAATGACAGTAGAGGCATATACAACGAACGTCCGGATCTCTGTAAATCGAGATTTCCCCAAACACTTTCTCTTTCACTTTCCCCTTTTCTCTCTTAATTTTCTTTTTTTCTCTCTTTCCATCATGTCATCATCCATTTTTCACCTATTCTCATCCTTTTAAAATTCAAACACATTTCCACCAACATAATGGGCCCAACTTAAAGGCCCTTACCTAGTCTTCCAAGATAAAGCCTCAAAATCCGGGCCCAAGACCTGATTCGCTAACTCGAAGTTTGGGTCGTTACACAATGTATATTTTCAATCAGAATACATAACTGAGCATACTAAATCAAAATCAACATACTAAATTCTAAATTCTAAACAACAACTTAAAATTAAAATTATGTCAAACATGCAAAATAAAACAAACAAACTAAAATAAAACTTTAAAACAAACTTTAAAAAAACTGAATCTACTTACAATATTTTCTCCAATAATTTTTCTTCTTCTTCTTCACTCAAAATTTTACTCAAAATTTTCCCTTCAACCTTATATGTTTAACACAAAAAATTATAATTTTCTCCCTAACTACCCTACCCCTCTTTTAATAATAGTAACAAATTTTTAACCCTTAATTTCCTCTACCCCTATAAAAACACCCTAAACGTTTCACCCATTTTTTTTTAGCCATGCATGCATGGCAATTTCAAACTTGCCACCATGCAAGCCCGGTTGCCACCCTCCCAGCATAAATGCTAAAGACGGGGGAGGTGGCTCCGTCTTTGAATAGTTCTTGGGCTGGATGGTTGTCACGTGGCTTTGCTGGCACTGTTTGAAGACGGAACCTATTGGTATAATCTTCAACCAACTGTTTAAAGATGAAATGCTTTCTTATCATCTTCACTTTCACTATAGAAAGTACAATATTTATGAAAAAAATTTGGCTTGTGCCACATTTGTGAAAAAACAAAGTTAGGAACAATATATGAGTAAATTCTCCAGTTGTTGCTGGCCCATTTCATCAAAAAGAAAAGAAATTAGAGTAGCAGTACCAACTTTGGTGAAATTCATTCATAATTATAAGATTTAGATCCAATGAAAAAGTCTACAAGACTACAATGATCGAAAATCTAATCTGCATAATAGCGAGGCAAAGGCGACAACTTTCAAGTTATACAACCGATAAAAGTATTATTTTGTTTAACCTATGTTATAAGGTATAAATTACAGTGCATTTAATTATATTATAAAACAATATTTTTAACATTTACTATATACAAAGTTTTTAATTATATATTCCCATCATTTCTTTCCTCTTTCTCTTAAATTATGAGTTTTAAATCGAGTAAAAATATTTTTTTTGCCTTAGAGTCATTTTTTTTCGTAGGTAGAAATAAAATTAACGTATGTCAAGAAAATACGCTGCAACTAATAAAATTTTTCTTTAATCTTTTAATAAATTTTGTGGCATAGGGTTAGACAAAATGTTTTTTAGAATTAGACAAAGCTTTTATGGCTTGCAGTCGGTCTTATTGTTAGATATTATATGTGCACTCCCCCGTTTGGCGTCGACACCTGTCATTCCTTGAACAGTCCGTACACGTGTTAAACGAACAAGGGAGATTAAGATATATCACTCAGAAGCAAAGGCGTATCTAAGCAAAAAGATATATGGGCCCCCGAATGCAGACAGCGGAATTGCATTCTTTATCAAATCCAAAAATTAAAAAGATAAATTTTTAAAAAATATTAAAAAATATAAAATTAAAGTAAAGAAAAAGCCAAAATGCAGACAAAAAATTCCCGACTCTCCATTTTTCTATTTTAATTTTCTTTTTGGGTAAAATACACCATTCATCACTCAACAATCTTTTCACTCTTATTTTGGTCACTCAACTTTTAAACTTTTCAATTTAATAACTAAACTTTATAAATTGAGCTTTTTGTCGCTCTTGAATATTTTATTATTATTTTAGTATAACATGACATTTTTCTTATTATTTAATATTAAAATGATATAAAATAAAAAAATAAAAAGTAAAACCAAATTATCCGCCGGCCACCATTCGTCGTCGCCGGACGCCACCGCCAACGGCCGTAAATGGTGGCCGTTCGGTCTCATATTTTACCGGTTTATTAGTCTCACTCTCTTGAGTTCGAAAGTCCACGAAAAGTTGATCAAAAGTAAGGAAATTGAAACATTTATGTCGAGATTCGCGAGTTTCAAGATATTTTCCGGTGAAACAACCACCGAATTCAGACTCAACGTGTCAAAAAGAGTCGCCTGGTGTAATTTGGGGTCAAACGACCACCGATTTTGAAGGCCGCCGGTGGCCGCTAGTGATGACAAAGGGTGGCGGTTATTTTAAATATTTTTAAAATTTAATAATAATAAAATATTATTTTATTATTTATTTTAAATTATTTTTATGTTTAATAATATTAAAAATTCTAAAATAATAATAAAATATTTGAGAGTGACCAAAAACGTTTAATGTATAAAATTTAGTTATTAAATTAAAAAAACTGAAAGTTGAATGAGCAAAATAGGAGTGAGAAGATTGTTGAGGGATGAATAGTGTATTATACCCTTTTGTTTTTTAAAGAAAAAAAAGTCCTTTTTATCTCTCGACTCGATTCAATCTTCTTATCCACCCAAAGGAAAAAAGGAGTAAGAATATACTTCCTTCAGTATTTACTCAAACCATGAAAACAGCTGAACCTAATATTTGAAGTAGTGCAATCTATTCAATTTCAATTGTTTATTGTTTTTTACAAGAGGGGAGAAAGATTGAATGGGGACGGGAGCATCGAGAAACTCCGACGGAGGGTCGCATGGCGGCGAAGAACGAGAGGAGAGCCTCGACCAAGCCGGCGGTCAACTTTACGTTTCGTTGAAGATGGAGAATTATAAGAAGAAAGGAGACCTTATTCCTCATGTTTATGGCTCTGTTCCTCTCGTTGGTTCCTGGGATTCCTCCAAAGTTGTAATTTTCCCTCTCTAATCTTTTTTACTCTAATTCATTAAATTTTACTCGTGCAACTGTTTTCTTCATTCTTCTAATTCTGTTTTTAAATGTTAATAGCTTTCAATGGAGCGAGAATCGACTTCGATGTGGGAGCTGAGCTTTGTTGTTCCCCCTAATCACGGTAAAGTGTGCTAGCGTTGCACTATTTTTTTTTTGTTCTCCATTTTTTGGTATGGTTTGCTTGGTTGCGAGAAAATTAAATAGAATATGGGCGTTGGGGAAAATAATGTTATCGTATAACTTGCCAACTTTTCAGAATATATTCTCTTTAACCTTTTCTTGAGTTCTGTTGAATGAATACTGTATAGTATACTAGTCCTCCTTTCGGTTTTTAAGAATCAAATTTCCAAATTTAGATGCTTGGTTGTGTTTTCTGATGTAAAATTTTAAGGCTCTGTTTGGTTTCGTTTGATTCAAAGGTAGTAGCTAAAGTGAATCTTAGGAATTTATTGGCAAGTGATATGTTCAGCTTAAGGTTTGTGGAGATTTCTACTTATTTGTGTTTTACATGTTTGAATGTAGAAACTTTGGATTTCAAGTTCTTGTTGAAGCCTAAGCATGGTTACACGCCTTGTATTGTTGAGGAGGGTCCAAACCGGCAGCTTATTGGGGGTAGCTTACAAGGGGATGCAAGACTGGCACTATTTAAGCTAGATAATGAGGAGGTTCTTGAGTATTGAGTGTTGATTAAAGCAGTGTAGCGATGTCCCTCTTCTTTCTCATCGCTAAATAAAAAACGAGGATTTTTTAAGGTGTTTTGAAAGGTGTTCGTAATTTTTTTGGATATAAAATATTTATTCCGTGGGGTTTTAAAAAACCGCATTTTAAAAAAAATGGAGTCGCCACCGGCCACTTAGGTAGGCCGGACACCATAAAATCAGAGATTCAAAAAATATTGGGTTCGGGAGTCGGTTACGGATGGGGAAGGATTAGCACCCCCACACCGCCCAAAATTGGTACTTTAATAATTATCGCTTTATTAATATTGGATTTTCCGGATTAAAGTGACGATTATTTTAAAATTCGGTCATAATTGCGAAGTAAATTTTAGGGCCCGTTATCCGAGAATAAACGCCCAACCACTATCACTACACGATCATCGCCCCGTTTACGCTCGGATAAAAGGGCACCGCATTAACAATTTATATACCATATGCAATTTTAGTGACAAAAATATGAGACATAGCAGATAATTTAAGAACAATAAATATTCACATAATAGAATACTAATCTAACATATATGAAATACGTAATTAAAATACACATATACACACCTAGCTTAATATCAGATATAAGCAAACTTAACATACCACAGTAACAAGGTAGGAATAAGTACATATATAGACGGACATATATTTCAAAAAGACATACATACTAGTAATAAAACATATTTCAACATATATGGGACAATATATCATACAAAAAAGAAAATACACTAACATGTAACCTAAGAAAAAAACCAAGAGAACATACACATATAAAAATATATAAAACATGTTGTGTACGAACCAACTAGAACATAACTGTAGCGAAGGTCTCGCTAAATAAAAACGATAATATTTTTTGAAATGTTTTTTTCAAAGGTGTTTGTGATATTTAAAAATATTTATTCCACAGGGTTTACAAAAAAACCTCATAAAAATGGAGTCGCCACCGACCACTTAGGTAGGCCGGACACCACAAAACCAGAGATTCAAAAAGGCAGGGTTCGGGAGTCGGTTACGGATGGGGAAGGATTAGCACCCCCACACCGCCCAAAAAATTGGTACTTTAATAATTACCGCTTTATTAATATTGGATTTTCCGGATTAAAGTGACGATTATTTTAAATTTCGGTCATAATTGCGAATATATTTTAAGGGTCCCGTTATCCGAGAATAAACGCCCAACCACTATCACTACGCTTGATACTGGTCCCATTTACGCTCGGATAAAAGGACACCGCATTAACAATTTATATCTCGATATGCAATCTTAATGGCAAAAATATAAAACATGACAAATCATTTAAATATAATAAATATTGACATACCAGAACATTAATTTATCATGAATGATATTTTAGACTAAAGCATGTATATATATACATATTACTCTAAATAATAGATAAAAACAACTATCATATGTCAAAATAATAAGGCAGGAATAAATGCATATATATACGAACAAGTATTTCAAAAAGACATGCATACTGATAATAAAACATATTTCAACATATACGGATTCACATATCGTATAAAAAAGGGTAAATTTACTAACATGCGGCCCTAAAAATAAGAAAGCATACACATATATAAAAATACTAAATATGCCATGTACGAATTAACTAAAACATAACATGCTTGATACGGATAACCGGATAAAAAAACATAAATATTACATTTAACACATACATAAAACATAAAACGAGTCATATGGGGAGGCATAAAATAAAATAATATCAACATATACGATTATAATTCGAACAATAATATTTACAAAGAAAATAGGACTGAAATGAAAGGAAAATGAAAATCAGTGGCAGAAATTAAAGAGCAATAACATGTAATTTAGGGACGAAATTGAAAAACAAATAAAACCTACAAAGACCAGAGTTGTAATTATACCAAGGGGCAGACTCAAAATGAAAATTTCAAAAACGCGGGATGATTAAGGACGTAATTTTACCAATTAGAAACTGATTCGGTGTAATTTAGTGGCTAAATTGTGACTTTTTGAAAACTCAGGGGGACTGGGACTGTGATTATACCATGCGGCAAGACAAAAATGAAAATATTGAAAACGCGGTGGGATTAAGTGTGTAATTTACCCATTTCAAAAATAATAATAACTATAAAAAGCCCGTTTTTAGACCGAAACCCATTTTTCCCCATTTTCGTTTCATTCTTCAGTTTCTCAAATAGCCATATTCATCTTTTTCTCTCAAGTGTTCTTGAGAAACCAGAATCCGGCGGCCGCCGCCGATTTTCCTCCGCCGCCGCCGCTAAAATCGGCCGGTAGGCTCCCAAAAAATACCCCAAAATATTCCCCTTATCGTCCTCGACATGAACGTGGTTGGATTCAGAGGATCCCCTTTATTTACCCTAGATCTAAGAAATACGAACCAAAAATATATTTTTTTAGGCCAAAACGAGACCACAAAGGGTCTTCCTCCCTTTGTTCACCAGATCCGCTTATAGAAGCCGAAAGGTTTGTCACAGAGGAAGGGAAGACCCACGAACAAAGCCAGTAAGACTTCCTTTTTTGTTTTCTTTTTTTTTTTTTTGTTTCAGATATGCATGCAAAGGAAACAGTAAAAAAAAGAGACAAAAAAATTACCAATGGACTTTTTTTTTTTTGATTATCTTGACTGGTTACAAGTTTTTGGTTTTACAAGCTCATTTTTTTTGTGTTACTACTCTCTCGCTTTTTTGCTAATCTTTTTGCTCCTAAAAAAAATTATAGCTCTCGTTACAACAACCCCGTTTCATATATATCATTGCTCTCGTATTTTGTTGCAACTTGTATCTTCTTTTCCAGATCGACATTTTTGCTTGTTGTCTTTGGCATAATCAACGGGGATCAATATCGGGCGCGGTGGCGGCGGTGGCCATTCTCGCCGAGGAGGACGACGCATTTTCGGCCGTTAGATCGATCCGATCTAACGGTCGAGATGGCTTGAAGAACGATCGGCCTGGATGAAGCCTCGATCTGATGAAACGGCTTCAGATTTCGCCACGTGGAGCACCGCAATGGAGGAGTCGAACGCGTGGATCTTACGCGGCGTGGGATAATAAAGTCCGCGCGCGCGCGTGGCACTCGAACGGTCCATACGTGTGGAGCACGCTACCGCAGATATTTTTGACCTTGGTTGCATCGTGGCCGTTGGATCGATCTTGATCCAACGCCCACGCTACCGCACGTTGTAATTAAATAGGATTCAGATTTGGGCCAAACGGGCCTTGTAATTGGATTTGTAATTGGACTGTAATTTTTTGGGTTTAATATATTTAATTTTTTTCATTTTTCAGCCCAATAATAATAATAGTATAATTATAATTATAAAAGAAACAATACATATACATACTAAAATATATACTTATATTATACAATCATTAATTAATATAATATTCTAGTATACGACGTATAATCATACATCTAATTAACATAACATCTACATACGCTTATACCCTAGATACATACGACATACATACATACACCCCTAATACGTATACATAGCTTATACATGCACACACCACCTTATATTAGTAACATTCATATAATAAATATACATGCAATATTAATATATTTATAAGTGAAAATGAGTGATTATGATTTGCCCCTCTTTGCTTGTTCTCATGAAATGGGAAACAAAGCAAAGATTCATAAGCACTCATTTTATCGACTTCCTGTTTGTAGCTTTGGAAAACGAATTCTTTTGGACATCTCCGCTCTTTCTTGGCTGAAATCTTCGGCTCGCAAGTTCTTCCTATATAGAACTTCGTCACCTTCCGATTTTGGAGCTACAGGGCTCTTTTCGACATAGAACCCTTCACTCTCATTTTTATCGACTTCCTGTTTTTGTAGCTTTGGAAAAACGAATTCTTTTGGACATCTCCGCTCTTCCTTGACTGAATCTTCGAGGCTCACAAGTTATTCCTATATAGAACTTCGTCACCTTCCGATTTTGGAGCTACAGCTGCTCTTTTTCGACTACGTAACCCTTCACCCTAAGACAATGGAGCTGAGTCTTTCCTATATAAGACTTCTTTTTTTTTTGACACAACAAGCTTCCTATATAACCCCGTGTCATAGGTGAATTGCTTTTGACTGGGAGTTCTTCCTATATAGAATCTGTGAGTCTTCACCTTGGAGCCATAAGTTCTTCCTATATAGAACTTTTTGGCGCTCAAGTCAGAGAGCTGCAGGTTCTTTTTGACACAGAACCCTTCACCCTAAGACAATGAAGCTCGGAGTCTTTCCTATATAAGACTCTTTGCTTTCGACATAGCAGGATTTCCTATATAATCTTGCGTGTCATGGGTGAATTTCTTTGACCGGGAGTTCTTCCTATATAGAACTGCGAGTCTTCACCCTAGAGCTGTCAGTCCTTCCTATATAGAACTTTCAGCTTTTGAAGCCTTGGAGATGAGAGTTCTTCCTATATAGAACCTCTCTCCAGAGCTTGAAAACATGTGCCTTTATGTAAAACATTGTCTCCTCATTTGGGATTCACATCGTGATGACCCTTGATGTCTCTTTGGACTTGCAAATACCTGAGATGAAAACAAAATGCTATGACAAATGAATGAATTGACATGCTCCTAATCCTAATGATGTCTGATTATTTATGATGCATGAGCTTCAATATCACGGTAGGTTTGTTTTGGTCCTTTTTGCCGTTCGCTTTCTCCTTTGTTACGGGCATCGATACCCTGCTTCACTGCCAAGTTCAATCGTCTCGATCTTTCTCTTTTTCAATTCTGACTTGGAATTTTAAAGCGCCCTTTCGGGTTTTCACTTTAGAGAGATTTTTTTAAAGGGGTGCCCTTCTGGTTTTCACCCAGGAGACTTCTTTTGTTATCTCGTACGCTTTTCTTGAATAGATAGGACATGTGCCATCGGTTATCCTATCAGGTTGTTTGAAGCTTCCCGCCTTCCCGATCGACAGCCATTTAGGGAACTTAAAGGACGGAGTTAACCGTTTTCTTTGATTACCTGCAATTTTCAAGGTTAAATCATAGTAATGCCTCGAAATCTCTTGCTTCATTATAAGCCTATGTTATCTTATCTGACTGAAATTGACAAGGAGGCTAGGAATGGATGCTCAAAACACAGTTTTATTAGGATTAAGGGCTTTGAGATATCTTAGAATGAAAGGTATGACACGTATAAGTTAAATACAAGATCTCTCATTATCTTCGATATGAATGATACATGATCCTGTCAACTGGTGTAGAATTTTTTTGCCTGAAGCTTCCTCTTCATGATGCTCATGGGGATATCCTTCTCCTCAGATATTTAACTTTTCAATTTACCCGAGCCGCCCTTTGCGGGTTTTCAACTCGAGTCCTTCCTTTGCTTCAAGACGCCCGGTTTCGGGTTTTCATCCTGAGCTCTCCATTTTTTTAGAGATAGTATTTTTTTTTGGCAGATAGTAATTTGGCAGGATTTTTCAGCTCGTCCCCGTCCATTTTTGTTAGGATCGGGGCTCCTCCCGAGAAGGCCTTTTTTTGACGTATGGTCCTTCCCGATTGGGCATCCATTTTCCTCGAGAATCTTTTTCGGATTGGGAAGATTCTTTTGAGTACCGGATCCCTTCTTTGAATTCTCTTGGGCGCACCTTTTTGTTGTAAGCCTGAACCATCCGCTTTTGGTACATCTGACCATGACAAATGGCTTTTAGTCTTTTTTCATCAATGAGATTTAGCTGGTCGAGTCTCGCCTGCACCCATTCAGCTTCTTCCAGTTTTACTTCGTTTAAGACTCGGAGGGACGGAATCTCTACCTCAATTGGGAGTACTACGCCGGTACCATACACCAAGGAATAGGCGTTGCCCCGTTGATGTGCGAATGGACGCCCTATAGGCGAAAAGGGCAAAAGGCAACTTCTCATGCCAATCCTTGTAGGTATCCGTAGTTTTTCGCTATGATCTTCTTTATATTTTTGTTTGCCGCTTCCACTGCTCCATTCATTTTAGGACGATAGACTGTGGAATTATGGTGTGTTATTTTGAATTGAGTGCACACGTCCTTTATCATTCTGTTGTTCAGATTAGAAGCATTGTCGGTGATGATCCTCTCTAGCAATCCGTATCGACAAATAATTTCCTTCTTTAAGAACTTACAAACTGTAGTCCTGGTGATATTGGCGTAAGACGCTGCCTCTACCCATTTAGTGAAGTAGTCTATAGCGACCAAAATGAAACGGTGTCCGTTGGAGGCTTTCGGATGGATTTGCCCGATGACGTCCATGCCCCATGCTGCGAAAGGCCACGGAGAATTCATGGTGTGTAGAGGCGATGGGGGTGCATGAATTTTGTCAGCGTAAATTTGGCATTTGTGGCATTTCTTGGCGTAATCGATGCAATCTCCCTCTATGGTCAACCAGAAATAACCGTATCTCATAATTTTTTGGGCTATAGACAACCCGTTGGCGTGCGTTCCACAGATCCCGTCATGTACTTCGGCTAAGATTTCCTTCGCCTCCCGGGCATCCACACATCTCAGCAACGTTTGATCATGACTTTTCCTATATAGGATTTCCCTATCTATGACATATTTTGTTGCCATTTTTCTGAGTGCTTTTCTATCATTGTCGTTTGCCCCTTCTGGATACTTTTGAAGCTTGACATATTGCAGGATATCATAGTACCATGGATTCCCGTCAATCTCTTCCTGTACATTACAACAATGAGCAGGCTTTTCAAACGTCTGCATCTCAATGGGTTTCATTTCCGCCCAGGTGTTTGTTTTAAACATGGATGCCAAGGTTGCCAACGCATCCGCCATCTGATTTTCTTCTCGGGGCAGGTAATTGAAGCTGACCTTTTCGAATTCTTTGACGAGCTCTTGGATCCATTCGTGATATTTGACCAACTTCGGGTCTCTGGTTTCCCACTCCCCGCGCAATTGATAAATGACTAAGGACGAATCTCCAAACACTCGAAGTTCCTTAACCATTCTTTCGATGGCTGAGTTCAGTCCCATGATGCAAGCTTCGTATTCAGCTATATTGTTTGTGCAGAAGAATTCCAATCTGCTTGTGAAAGGATAATAGACGTCCTCAGGTGAGATTAACACTGCCCCTATCCCATGTCCGAGGGCGTTGGAGGCTCCGTCGAAGTAAAGTTTCCATGACACATCATCTAAAATCTCTTCTTCGGTTGTACTGCACATCAAGTCTTCGTCTGGGAAACTAAAGTTCAATGCCTCATAGTCATTCGAAGCACGACTTGCCAGGAAATCAGCTACGGCACTCCCCTTTACAGCTTTCTGATTAACATATACGATGTCGAATTCGGATAAGAGCATCTGCCATCGGGCCATCCTTCCCGTTAGTGCCGGCGCTTCTATTAGGAACTTCAATGGGTCTAGCTTGGATATTAACCAGGTAGTATGGTACAACAGGTACTGCCTGAGTCGCTTGGTAGCCCAAACTAGAGCGCAACACAGCTTCTACACTGGCGGGTACCGTGTTTCGCAATCGTTGAATTTCCTGCTTAGGTAGTAGATGGCCTGCTCCTTTTTTCTTGACTCATCGTGTTGCCCCAGTACACATCCCATTGAATCCTCGAAGACTGTTAAGTAGAGAATTAGTGGTCGACCGGGTACCGGTGCGACTAAAATTGGAGCATTTGTCAGGTACTTTTTGATCTTTTCTAGGGCCTTTTGACATTCTTCATCCCACACGCCAGGATTATTCTTTCTAAGAAGTCTGAAGACCGGGTCGCATTGATTGGTTAATTGGGAAATGAAACGAGAGATATAATTCAGCCTCCCTAGGAAACCGCGAACTTCCTTTTGTGTGCGGGGTGGTGAAAGGTCCTGGATGGCTTTCACTTTATCGGGATCAATCTCAATCCCTCTTCTACTTACTACGAACCCTAGGAGTTTTCCAGAAGTAACGGCGAAGGTACACTTGGCAGGATTGAGCCTCAGTTGGTACTTCCGTAGTCTTTGGAATAGTTTCCTTAAGTTCTATAGGTGCTCTTCCTCTGTTTGGGATTTGGCAATCATATCATCGACGTATACTTCTATTTCTTTGTGCATCATGTCATGGAAAAGAGTCACCATTGCTCTTTGGTATGTTGCCCCTGCATTCTTTAGCCCAAATGGCATTACTTGATAACAAAAAGTGCCCCACATGGTTATGAATGTGGTTTTCTCCATGTCGTTAGGATCCATCTTTATCTGGTTGTATCCTGAGAAGCCATCCATAAAGGAAAACCATGAATGTCCTGCGGTGTTGTCAACCAGCGTGTCAATATGTGGCAAAGGGAAGTTGTCTTTTGGGCTAGCTCGATTCAGATCCCTATAATCTACACACATACGAACTTTCCCGTCTTTCTTTGGTACTGGTACAATGTTTGCAACCCATTCGGGGTATTTGGCTACTTTCAAGAATCCAGCATCAAATTGCTTTTTTTCACTTCTTCTCGGATCTTTAACAAAGATATCTAGCCTCATTCTCCGAAGTTTTTGCTTGGTTTGCACTCCGACTTTGTTGGCAATTTGTGCACCACTATGTCGGTATTTAATCCTGGCATATCTTGATAAGTCCAGGCGAAGACATCCTTGAATTCTTGAAGCAGGGCTATCAGTTCATGCTTGGTTTTTGAGGAAATCGTCGTTCCTATTTTTATTTCTTTTCTCGCTTCTTCAGTCCCTAAGTTGACAATTTCTGTTTCTTCTTGGTGGGGCATAATCTGCCTTTCTTCGTCGTCCACCATTCTCTTTAATTCTTCTGGGACCTCAATTTCTATTTCATCATATCCTCCCTCCGTTTCCTCTGAGACCTCAGGGCTTTCGAAATTTACTCCAGGATTGGATCCAGTATCATTCATATCGTCAATCATGAGCGACCTGCATTAAATGAGAATGAATTGTATTGGGAAAGAGACGGCTTTACATGAAGGGAATGAATATGAAGAATGCATGAATGGAATAAATGAGACTTTGGTCATTTTTAAGAAAGTGGGGATATTTCATTTCAATCAAAAAGTTAACATAGGTGCCCCATACAAGAGATCCCCATTGTCTATGGGCAAAAACAAAAGGTTGATTCGGAGCATTACTCTGATCTATTCCTAAAAACTACAGGTAGATCAATGCAGCTCCAGTTATCGAGTGTCTCCCCGGGATGGCAAGGGCGGATGTTGGTCAACATTTTGCTACCTCGGTCCTCTTGGCTATCATGTTGATGTACATCCCTTCAAATGCTTTTTATGAACATTTCTCTCCGGCTAAGTTCATCATTTTTCTTCGTTGTCTCTCCAATATCTTGACCTGGCCGGTAGAACCCTCCGGAGATGAAAGTGGCTTTTAAACTAGGAAAGGACATCGACCTCCACGGAATGTATTCTTCTTTAGATCTAGCTTTTCTTTGTTCCTCTTTTCTCTTATATTCTTCTTTCTTCTGTTGGACACTTGGTTGGTAACCCAGCCCGAAATGATCTTTCTTGGTAATGATATTCTTGGGTCTCAGGTTTCCTTGTAATTTCTTCCCCAGCCCTTTTCCTATTTTGGCTCCTCGGCCCAGAGTTTCTACGACGGTCATCTTGGTACAATTAGATAACCTGGGGTAAGGGATCCGACTTCCTTCTGAAACGAATGTGGCATTTACTAGTTCTAGTGCTCGGAACGAGCATTCTGCAGCATCTTCGTCATTTTGAATGTAGGGGGTGTCTGATGTCACGGAAGCAACAAATTCATGCTCTGTTTCTACAGTGACCAATTTTCCTTCAACTACAAATTTTAATTTCTGATGCAATGATGATGGGACAACCCCTGCGGAGTGGATCCATGGTCTTCCCAATAAGCAGCTGTAAGATGGTTTTATGTCCATCACAACAAAATCGATCACGTATTCAGTTGGTCCGATTAATAGGGGCACCTCAATTTTCCCCATCGTCCCTTTTTGCGTACCATCAAAGGCCCTTACCGAGTTGTAGCAAGGCTTTAGGTGCGAACCATCTATTGGCAATTTTTGCAGGGTTACCATAGGCAAGACATTCAGTGCTGACCCGTTATCGATCAGTACGCCTGGTAATACATACCCTTTGCAATGGGTAGTAATGTTAAGGGCTTTGGTAGACCCCGTTCCTCCCTCCGGGATCTCATCATCACTGAATGTGATATGATTATAAGTGGTAATATGCCCCATTATCATGTCCAGGTTTGTTACAGAAATGTCCTGGGGCACAAAAGTTTGATTCAGCACTTTCAATAGCGTCTCCCGATGCTTTTCTGAACTCAAGAGCAATTCCAGCACTGTGATCCTGGCCGGTTGTTTCCGTAGTTGTTCCACTACGCTGTACTCGCTATGTCTCAAGAACTTTAGAAATTCTTTGGCCTGGGCCTCAGTTACCGGTTCATTTATCTTTTGGGGAGGTTTTTCTCCAAATATCTGCGCGTAGGGCTAATCTGCTGTACTCTTCCCCTATCTTTTTTCATTTGCTCTCAAAGCCTCGGAGGAATAACATCGGCCGCTCCTTGTGAAATGGCCTTCTTCACCAACGTTCACATTGTTCTGACTTTGCTGGTCTTCCAGCGTAGACTCTTTCACTGTTCGTGTTCTGATTTTTCTAGCATGGTCACATTCGCGGCATAATTCCAGGGAATTTGTCGCATGTCTTTGAATGGGAATGGAGATGGTGCTGAAATGACGATCTTGGGATTTATCTTGCTGGTTTCCCCTTGGGAGACACCTGCATTCCCTATCCTGAGAGAGATGATAAAAGGTATATCCTTCCCGTATCTGGTTTTGGGGCTATCTGTCATGTGCACGTCTGATCCCTTCCCCATGGGTTCCTCAAAGAATTCAATTTGTTTTTCATTCATCAATTTCTTGAACTCTTCACATTCTTGGATATCATGCCCTTCAGTCTGATGGAATTCACAATACTTTCCACATTCTTTCTGCCTTATTATCATGCCTTTGTTGATCATGCGAGCCATGCATAACTGTTGAAATACCCACCGTAAAGGAGACTTGACTTCTGACACGTCATCTTTTATCCTCCTGGTAAAGCATTCCTCTATGGCATTTACCCCTCTGCTCCCATGATTAGGCAGCGGGTTGTTGGCTACGCTCGGCTCTTCAAACTTCAATATCCCAGAATTGATCAAGTTTTGTACAAGCTTTTTGAAGGCAAGACAGTTCTCAGTGGGATGTCCAGGGGTACCGCCGTGATAGTCGCAATGCGTGCTTGGATTATACCAAGGCGGGAAAGGTGGATTGACAGGCTTAACGATGTATGGTCTGACCAAGTCTGCCTCATACAACTGGGAATAAAGCTCTGAGTATGAAACAGGTAGGGGAGTGAAAGTTCTCCTCTCTTTATCCTTTCTGGTGACTCTCTCGTCTCTTTGATTCGGATTTTGTGTTTTTCCCACAGGTGCTTGTGGTTGTGAGACTGTGAAGTTCTTCGGGGCGGTATAGGTGCTGGTGGTGTTTACTTCATTTCTCTTGTTATACTTTCGAGACCCTTCCCCACCATCTATTCTGCCGCTCTTGATTGCCAGTTCGAGAGACTCCCCGGTCCTGATTAAGTCGGCGAAACACTGTGTTGTGTTATTGATGAGGCGGTCGAAGAGTGCCCCTTTCAGAGTGTTGACAAATAATGGTGTGATTTCATGCTCCGGGATAGGTGGCTGGATTTGGGCGGCCACTTCTCTCCACCTTTGGGCATATTGTCGCAAGCTTTCATTGGATTTCTGCCCCATATTTTCTAGCATAATTCTGCTAGGGATCATGTCTGTTACATGTTTGTATTGCTCGGAGAATGCTTTAGACAAATCCTTCCATGTCTTGACATTTGCTTTGCTTAACTGAGTATACCAACGTAATGTTGCTCCAGTCAGACTATCCTGGAAACAATGGATCAGCAGCTTTTCATCTTTATGGTAAGCCACCATTTTTCTACAATACATCGTTATGTGTGCAGAAGGACATGTGGTTCCGTCATATTTATCGAACTCTGGCGTCTTGAACTTTGGCGGCAAGACGAGATCAGACACCAGACTTAGGTCACTAGCATCGTTTCCTGATTCTTCATTTGATTGTAACGCTTTAAATTTTTCTTCCATGAGGCGAAATCTTTCTTCCCACTTTCTTTCTACCTCATTCCTGATTCTTTCGACCATGTTTAGGTCCGGCGCTTCTTCTTCATAAAGTGCTTCGGTATCAAGGGGTTGAGTCTCAGGAGCCCCTACTTGAAAGCTGGAAGACATTCCTATAGGGTCAATATACACCTTCCTAGCCTGGTTTGGTGCAGTAGGTTGAATCTTGTAGTGAGCCGGGGTACCTTCTGGCTCTGGAATATTTTCTCCTTCTACTCGTTTTCCAAGACTTTTTCTCAGCAACGCCGTTATGTCAGATACTATTGATGTTTGTGATTGTGCAATCTGATCACTAAGGCTTCTCTGGGCCTCTTCAAGCCTTGTCTCAAGTTCTCTCTGCCCTCTTTCTAGACTGATTATTCTTTCTTCCATGAGCTTTCTTTGTAGCCGGGTAAAGTATAGGTGATGAATGATTGCGGGTTATCACACTACATATAATTCCACAATATTGTTAATATGGTTGCAAAAAATAAATGTATGTACAATGATGCGAATGTTATGATGCAAATGCAAAAATACATGCAGACAAGGTACTGATTCCGCTGGTAATCACCCTTTTGAATTACTTCCACGGGAATTAAAGGGTCTTGATTACAACAAAATTCGTGTTACAAAGTAAAGATCCCTAGTACAAAAGATCTAATTATAACACAGAGTCCTATAGATAGATTCTAGCTCTATCTCCTAACTTTCCAATTGCCTTGAGCAGCTTGAGGAACCTAGGAGCCTCTTCCATTCCCGGGGCTATAAAAGGTCGGAGTGCCTCAGCCTCGACAGCTAAGTCATTTACGTGTCTGGCGACTCGCTGTATGTCTACCATTAGATTCGCGTAGTACTGGTCTCTGTCTTGTACCATGCGAGCAGCGTCGCGTAATCTCTTCTGCCAATAGGTGTCCCCTCCGGCTGCAGCTTCTTCGAACACATTAATTCTTTCCTTGTAATCCTCCACAACTACCTCGAGGGACCCAATTCGTGCTTGTAACACACCCACTTCGCGTTCTTTTTCTTGCAGCTCAGCGAAATTACTCCTGTGGCAGTACATTTGAAGTGAGTGTTCGACTTCCGCTACTTTTCCGTTTAATTCATCATTTTGACTTTGGCTTTGCTCCAATCTCTGAATAGTGTCATCGTACAGTTTCTGCATTTCTAACAGTCTGTTTCGGCTATTCATGGATCTTCTTTTCCATACGGCGACACTTTCTCTCTCATGGTGAACAGCCTGTTTTCCTTTGCTGATTTCTTGTCTGAATCTTTCTCTCTCTTGATCAATGGCTTTTTTGGCGGACCGTTTTTCTTCCTCCATAGCCAAACGGCAGCTTTCAATCTCTTTCTCGATTGCTCTTTTGTTAATTTCTCGTTCTTCTTCCAACAAACGGATGTCGTTCATTCTTTCTTTTTCCACAACTATGAACTGACTCCGGCCGGCCTTTTGTATTTTTGCCTGTAATAGGAGGGCATCTTTTTGATAAAGAGTATTCTTGTCATTCAAATCTGCATTTAATTTCTTCAGTTGCCTAATGATCCCATCCCGCTCGTCGACTTCTAGGCTTGCCTTATAGAGTTCGCTCGCGTGTTGGGTCTGTTGAATGTCCATTTTCTTTTTAACTTCCTCGAGCTCACTCCTTAAGATATCGGCTTCGGACGGTACCACCCTTGTAAGCTCCTCGAGTGACACTGTTGGTCCTTGATTAGATTCGGGAATCACATTATTAACCCTCAAACGTCTCCAAAGATCGTAATCCGGGGTAGTCATGTGCTCGGTATCTCCTTCCACCACGATCCGTAACAATGATCCTGTGCCCTCATGATGGTCTCGAATTTTTCCTTTGAACTCTCCTTTGAAAAGAAATTCAGTTTGGCTTAAACCGGCGGTATTGGGAATGAACTGTCGTGATCCGAACTGTCGAGATACTAAAAGTGGAGCACAAGCGATCCCTCCATGCAATCCTAACATCAAATCTGTATAGAAAATAATTGACTTTACCGAGCCATGAGACCCTC